>BSBK01000903.1:0-347500 GCA_027943335.1 Chamaecyparis obtusa | reverse complement strand
TCTTCTTCCACACACCACTTAAACACTTTTCTATCCGCTCTCATTGTTTCAGTTAGGGGGGCATAGATACTACTAAATTTTTTGATTAACTTTTTTAAAAAACTAACCAAACCATGAAAATATCTCACCTCAATAGGACTCCTTAGAGTAGGTCATTCAAGGATAGCCTTCACTTTCTCTAGGTCTATTTTAAGATCATCTACCAAGATAAAAAATCCTAGGAATACTAACTCCTTCATAAAATTGCACATCTTCAAGTTAATCAATAACTTTTCTTCTCTTAACTTCTCAAAGACCCTAGGAATATGCATTATATGCTCTTCCAATGTATTATTAAAGATCAAGATATCTTCCAAGTAAATAATAACAAAATTACTCAAAAATTCTTTCAATACCTCATTCTTGAGTTGCATGAATGTTCTCAATCAATTGATTAGCCAATAAGGAATGACTAACCACTCATACAAGTCCTCTTTTATCCTGAAGGTTATTTTCTAGTCATCTCCTTATCTAATCTAAATTTGGTGATATCTACTCTTTGTATCTATCTCTATGAATTACTTGGCTTTACTCAAACAATCCATAAATTTTCATCCATCCTTGGAAAGAGAAATGTATATTTTATAGTAATCTTATTGATAGCCTAAGATTGTGTACACATCCTTCATTCTTCATTTTTATTTGGTTCTATTATTCTTGGTACTGCACATGGACTCAAGCTCTTTGGAATAAACCCTTTCTACAATTACTATTGCATGTGTCTATTCAACTCTGTACTCTCTATGGAGTCATTCGGTGGGATACCTTATTCAAAAAACTAGATCTAGGAATCAAGTCCATTTGATGAAAAATCATCCTTATTGGTGGTAATCCATCACGTACATTATTAGACAAAATATCATAAAACTCATCCAATGAATTTTCAACTTCCACAGGTATATCTTGTAAGGCCTTTTTCTCAACTTTTGGAATTAAAGAAAAACACATATGCTCTTTCTTAATGCCTTACAGAAACTTCCTTCCATCAACTAAAAATACTCTTCCATTACTTCATACCTTTTCCTCTATGTCCTTTTATAAATTCAACTTGTGTTGGACTCCATCCTTTGTCAAAGAATAGGTATTTTCACACCCATGATGTACTACATGATGATCAAATTTCCATGGTCTCCCTAAAATTTGATGACAATCATCCATGGGCATAATATCACATAATACCTCATCAAGATTGTTTCCAATTTTCAACTTTAATAGACATTTTTCATTAACCAAAGCATTGCGGTCTTTCTACAACCAAGAAATCTGGTAGGGATTTTGATGCCTCCTTCTCTCTAAGTTCAATTTATCAACCATTTCCTTTGAGAAAGGGTTATCATTAGTACCAAAACATCAAAAATAATATTGCAAACTTTACCATTACACTTACATCTTGTACAAAACAAATTAATCTTTTTTGTTGACCTTCTTTCTCATCATTTAGCAAGGCTCTTCTAATAACAAGAACCTAGCCTCTTTCAACATATTCAAAATGTGAAGACTCAACATCCTCATCTACATGTGTGACTTATGCATTTCCCTATGCTCTCCTATTTTTCCTTTCTTGATGTTGAGGACACTTATAGGCTCTATGTCCTTATTTGCATTAGAAACATGTTCCACAAAAGTCTCCTCTTCTCGGTCCTTGTCCCCTTCCTCTTCCTCAAACTGCCCTTCTTCTTCATATTTATCCCCACTTTCATATCTTTCCCTAATATTAGCTCCTCTAAACAATTAATCTTGTAGTGCTTTCACTTGTCTCTAAAGGGCTGTAAAACCCTCTTTTATCACACAGATAATTCTTCCACCATGATTCCTTTGTGGAGGCATTTTTTAGACTTATGTCTCAGGCACACAATCAAAATCTTGGTTCAAACCACTTTACATTAAAATATCTATTACAAACTTAGGAAATTTTTCTTTGATACCACTTGATGAAGCATACTCTCTTGACTCACCACACACACAACACAACAGAAGAATAAACAAAAAATGCAAGAACATCAACACTTCCTTTTACTATTATATTCAATGAAATGTCATTACACCATTCTAGAAATAACTTTCCATATCCACATGAGCCTTCTTATTACAATAATATGCAAGCCATATCCACAATCTACACTACCAGAAATATCTATTGTAACCCTCATTTGTCTTCTCAATTTTATCAAGTGTAAGCACCCTAGAATATTTTGGAAAACACAACTCTTCTGATTTTGAGTCTAGCTACTTCTATATTATTATTTTTATGTTCGAATATGCTGAGAATATGCCCAAAATGGGTTTTGGTGCTTACAAGAGTATTTCAAGAATTTTTTTCTTGTAAAGTAGCACAACTTTTAGACGCCATATCTTTTAATTTGAATGGATTTTCAATTATCATACATTGTCAAATATTTCATGAAGAGGTCTATACTATGCTTCTATTAGATCTATAAGATCTGACCCTTTCAGCTTGATCCAACACTTCTAAGGCCCTAAAAAATGCATTTAAAGTTTTTATAGAAGAAATTTCCTAGATAAATTAAATATCTCCTAAATGCCACACTATATTAGGATACATACTTCACCATTAGCTCCATTTCATTGTTCATAAGGTCTATGTAAGATTTTGTGCAAAATTGGAAACTTACTAAAAAGTAACCTTGCCAAAAATAGCCATCATTAACAACTGCTCCATGTGTTTTCTTGTAAGAAAGAACCTTTGGATTCTCTCTATGAAAAAATCATTGAATTTTAATGCAACAAGTGATGTAAAATAAGAAAAAAAGAAGTGATGTCTTGTAGAATCTTTGGATGATCTTATGAATTTTATCCAAACTCTATGTAAGAACTATAAAAAAGAAGATAGATATCTTCAATGGCATCTTTCAAATCTATAGTGTTGCAAAATAAGTATAAGTATCTTGTTGTAAGGAATTATTGGATGCTTTCTATGAAGTATATTTGGATTCATATGTAATAATTCATTAAGAGATCAAAAAGGATGTTGTAGGACAACATTGTTTATCTCCATGTAGTGCTCAAGAAAGTGTTGTAATGTTAAAAGACACAAATCATGAAAGTGGTCAAAGGCACAATTCAAGAAAACCTTCCCATCAGAATACTAGCTAGAGACATTTGGAAGTTTACATGAATCAAATCAAAAAATATCTTATAGGAACAACTAAAGACACCCCCTTGATTCAATGTTAGGTGACCACCTCCCCTCTCCCACATTTTTTGACACTTTTTAATTTTCTCAATATGTATTGTCATTGATGTCAACCTAATGTTTGACAATGTGTGTTTTCATTAAGATAAATGAATGAGGTATGCATTATAGTTATTGGTGATTCAGATGATGCATATTAGAGAGAAGTTGTGTCATGTCAATCTAGTAAAAAACATAGAAATTATGTATACTATATATATACATATATATTTGAGAGAAGTTATTCCATGTCAATCTAGTTAGGAACATAAAAGGAAGTTTAGAGGCTCATTATATGGTAACATATAGTCTATAGTTATGGTATGCATTGTTATACTTGAATTTTGGTTTGGTTACATGATGCAATCACCTTGTTTGATGACTACCTAGTTAAGAAGACATTTAGATGATGTTTGGGTTTATATTAATAATTTCATTGATTGAAGAATTTATAAAAGTATTGAAATAGTGCATTTCCCTATGACTGTGATATAGTATTTTTCTCTTCATTTCACTGGATTACATCCTTTAGTTGTGTGGTTCAATATTTTGAATTTTATGGGTGACATGTGCCTACTATCAAGTTGTCAAGTCACAATATCTTCCACCAAAAAATATTATAAGAGTTTAAACATGAAATCATAGTCTATAGTATAATGTTTTCTAGTTGGATCAATAGAATTCTCTACATTCTATCTTGATGAATGATTTGGCTATGCATTTTTGGGAAGGCATTAAGAATAGTGTATTGAAATAGTGACATATGATATTCATCATGTTGAAGAAGACCTTGTTTATCTGGTCTACACTATGATTTCCTATTCAATGAATTACTTTCTCTTTACCAATATTTGATGATTAATCACTTCAAAATAAGATTGAATAAATCTTGCAAATGGTCTACATATCTTGTATGGTGGTCTACATGAATTTTTGGTTTCTCTCCAGTGATAAGAAGACAATCATTTGGGAATTTTGACAGTAGTGTTGATATTTAGGTTGACTAGAAATGTTCAATCAATTGTAGTTGATCCTAACCTATTTATTTTTCCTTGAAGGATGTGTAGGCATGTTTAGGGTTTAGATTAAGTCTTGATAGATCCATAATCTATTTTTAATAATGTTTACTACATATGAGGTTGACCTATGTTGTGTTTCAAATTTCATTTAGTAGGTCCTATTTATGTTGACCTAACTAATGTTTTAAGAGGCTAAAAAGGATATATAAGAAAGAATAAATAATTTGTGGTGAAATGTGAATCAATGTGAGGTTTTGTTATGTGTGAAATAGATCAATGATGAACCAAATAATTATGAAGTGTGAGAAATCAATGGAACATAATATTTGGGTTACAAAGAGACATGTGTTATGAACATTTTTTAGATGCTTCTAAAAATATACACATTACATATTTCATTGTAATCTCATTGTATCTTTATTTAGAGATGTAATATTTAGTTTTCAATTTTATTATATCGTGTCCTAGGGTAGTGTGCCTCATCCTATAAGTCTGTTTAAGGAGAAATGAGCTTCTTTGACAATGATCTTGAAACAAATCTTGTAAAAACCTATTTTATATATTGTGACTTGATCCTCACTGTGGTTTTTCCTTCTTTGGTTATCTACATAAAAGTATTTGTGTTCTTGTGTGGTGTATGTTTTGTTTTTCTCTTTAATTTTGCACATCTAATTAAATTGTTGAGTTTATTTAGATTAATCCCCCCTCTCAACATCTGGTAGTTTATTTAGATTAATCCCCCCTCTCAACATCTGGGTGTTTTCAATAATTGGTATCATATTTTGGTTCCTAAGGAAATTGTTTTACAACTAAAGGTATATTCTACTTTTAAACACATGGAATTTAAAGCTAAGATCAACAAGATAATAGTTTCAAATAAAGATATTGAATACATAGAACTAGAAAGAAGGGATATCAATCTTGATGACTATGAAGTAGATCTTGAAGGAGAAATAAAGTTTTCTCTTAAGGACATGGATGATTCAAAGGGAAAATTTAAAGAATATAAGATGAAATTCAATAAGGAAAAAAAGGAAATCATCAAACTAGATGCCAAATTAAAAGAAAACAAATAATGTGAAACTAAACTAAAAATGGTAGAAGATGAAATATTCAATTTAAAAGTACAAATTGAAGAAGACAAGAGGTCTGCTAACTGTCTAAGATTAATATTTTAGAGAAAGTATAATGAATGCACCAAACTTGAGGGAGAGACTGTTTATTTGATAAAAGAATTGGAAGATGTAATTTTTTTTTTTACAATGGTTTGAAACTTAAAGGTGGAAAGTATTTACTTGTTGAGATGCTCAATTTGTAGAAATCTTGAAAGAAAAAGGTGGACTTGGTTTTGATAAGGGAGAAAGTTATGAGACAAAAATTGGTATGAATGCAAACGGTAAAGAAAATACTCAAGATGAATACAAGATGATAGAAGTAGATTAAAAAAATCACTCAATTTTGGAACAAGACGAATAACTTCAAAATTATTGTTCCAAATCAAGTTGCTCATATTAGGTACTTTCAAGATCTTAATAGTAATTATTTGTCTTGCAATAAAATTATACATAAGGCTATAGAATGTAGGAGTAGAATGAACATGAATTTATTTTGACCCTCAAGACCTCAACCATTAAATATTCAATTCTTTAGTTGCAAAAAAATTGGCCATAATGCTAATGAATGAAAAATTCATATGATTAGAAATGCTCTCTTAAATATGAACAATTTAGGAATGCACAATCCCTCAATGATTATTGTTACACATGCCATATATTTGGCCACAAGGTTTTTGAATATACATCTAATGTGAGAGGAAGTGGAAATTATTTGAATCATGGTGTTATATATTATCATTGCAATAAATGAGGAGATATTGCTAATTTTGGCACAAGAAAGAATTTTAGGTCTTATATTCCATAGAAGATTGATCTTGCTCAAACAAAGAAAGAAATGCAAACGAAATGGGGTTAAGAAATCAAAAGAAAAGAAAGACAAGGATTTGAAGGATGAATTTGTACCTCATGATGGTGTAGATGGGTTTTCTATAAACTAAATTGAAATAGGTATAGGTTTCGGGGGAGTTATACCTACATCCTTTTTAGCCCCCCTATGAAGTGAAGATGCAAAATTCTTCAATGTATCAGTCAAAGATGATTTGGGTATGTTGGTATAGTAATGCTAAGTCAAATGATATTTTTTATATAGTAAATTAATTCCTAGTAAATGATTGTAGAGATTTTATGAGGTGGATTATATTGCAAAAGAGATCAAACTAGCAAAAACATAAGAAGAATTGAATGTAGAATTGTTTTGACAACTAAGAAGCAATAAGAGCTTGCAAGTATGTCCAAGTGAAAATCCTAATTATTGATTTAAAATTTTTTTTAAGTATTTTTGAAAATCCTAAGTTCAAGGTTGATAACGACCACTCCTACTATTGTAGACATTGTGGACAAACCCTAACCTATTTTCAAGAAAAAAAACCATTCAAATCTATTTTAAATGATGTTGCTAGGAAATTTTCTTACATGCCAATTGATATTATTCACAGAAAGGATGTTCATATTTACATTCATGCTTGTATGGAAGAGTACATCACATGTAGAGAGATGAATTTTGTGAGAAACATTTGACAGATTATCATTTTGAGCGAAAATTAGAGTATTCCCAACTGGTAGAAAATAAATTGGATGTATTGAACTATTTTCCCATGTTCTATGAAGAGGAGATGATTAGAAAAAACCTACATGATATTAAAAACCTACATGATATTAAAGGAGGCTACTAAGATAGTAATACGTTTGTGCTCTATTGGAGATGTCCATGCATTGAAATATATAAGAATGTTGTGGGCACTAAGTTAACCAGTGCACAATTTGATAGGAGGGCTCTTACTATTAATGTATTCAATATTCTAAAAATGACATTAACTATAATATATATTTCATTTATAGAAAAGGTTATGCTTCAACCATTACCATTCATATTATATATCAAATAGTCAAGAAGATAATTTCTTTATCTATGTGAATTACTAAGACAAAAATTGATGGAGAACTTGTGGAAGACCATGGTGAATAGGTACTTATTTTGGTATGAATCTTCAATAATCTATATCTATATATATATATATATATATATATATATATATATATATATAGCTATAGCTTTACAAATAAGAGATCATGTGCATATCTTTCCAGATGGGAAAGCTAGTGATGGTGGTTATTGAGTTTTCTTTAAAAAACATCAAAGTGAAATGAAAATGAGATATTGAAAAGCTACTAGGGTTCTAGAAAGATACAAAAAGCTGATCACATCCATTATTGATAAGGATAATTGTTATATGAATATTGTTGAGCCTAGGACTTCTTAGATCACCAAGCTACCATATGAGCTCTCCAATAAATAGGTGGGTTGAGCTATTAATTAGAATACCTAAAGACCCTAGTGCAAAAAAAAGTAGAACCCATGTAGAATATTCAATAATAAAATTAAGAAAAAGAGAATGAAAATTATAAGAAAATGAAAGGAAATATCATGGAGAAGAAGTTCAGTAGTTCTATTGAAGCATTTAAAACTAGTACTAATGACCCAAAATCATCATACACTCCTATAAGAATTTTAATATCTAAAACTACCTCTACCGATCTTCCTACACATCCTAACAAGAAGATATTTTCTACTAATATCTAGAGAAACTTGAGGATTCTACAACGAAGTGGTAGAAATAAGGCAACACACACACACTTGAGAGGGGGGGGGGGGGGGGAAGGAGGTTTGAATCAATTGTGTCTAAATTAATTTTTTCAAAACCAAAACTTAACCAATGCTTCATTCCCTTACTTAGATGTTTAAAGATAAACATTAAAGAACTAAACCAATACCCCAAGAACACATAACACCAAAAACATTTTCATGGAAACCCGATTAAGGGAAAAACCATGGTGGGAATCAAAGCCACTAGATGATGTACTAGCACATATAACCTTGTTAAAGGTACAAAGGGGAATTCAAATGAATTCTAGATCACTTCCTAGAGCTCATTTCTCAAATAAAAATGAGGGAAACAACCCAAAATACAACTAGGGATACAACTCCAAAATTGAACTATAATCCACCATGGACAACAATACACTAATTTTGTGAATTGAGTGATAGCATCTTAAACATACCAATACAACTCCAATGAAGTACATCTCTATTAGGATTTTATTTCAATTTCACTCATAACTCTTTGCACATCCACTGATATTCCATCCAGCATCATTTTCTCATATCCATTTCATACAATCACAATTATAAATGATTTCACCTTTAAATACATTACATCAACTTATCACAACAAGGTCAACCAATGATCTAATTACAAAACATTACAAAAATTAATACATAATCCTTGATGTGATCTAAGACATATCAACAAAGACATAGCTAGGACCCAAATCTCCATCCACAAACATGCTATAATCCAAAGATCATGCCTCAAATATTCACAACATGCTAACTCAATAAGTCAGCAAAGGACATCATCATGCCACATGAAAATCTCTAAATTTGATCATACAACCCAATGTAATCCACCAACACAAATAGAACACAATCTAGAAAAATCAACAACAAACATTAATTATCACAATAAAAACATAAACATCTCTAGCTTAGAATCTACAACTCACTCTGCACTGTTCATTAGGAACACTAAACATTAGCTTCTGTCACTCAAGAAAAATAGATTTCTAGCATCCAAATCACAAACCATCTAAGTTGAGGATACACATCCATGTCTTGAACTCAACACTAGGTTATCATCCAAAATTATTTCCTAACTGATCCTCATTAATCAAAAAATTACAATACTATCTCTACTATGTTCCTTTTTCATTGATGGAAAAGGGGGAGAGAAACCCATGTGAAAAACTTTATAAAATAAGAGGGAGAGATTATTCTCTATTGTAGATGTAGATGATAAAATGTAGATGATAATGTAGGGTTTGAATTATTGATCTTAAAGATCTATATGGGGGAATGTAAGATCTACTTCTTAATCCAAATTCCCAAAGGAAAGATCCAAATTGATCAACCAAAAGGGAATGGTTAATGCACAAATGAATCAATCGATGAAGAATATCAAAAAAGGAGAAAACCTTGTATTTCGTTATAGAATTTATGTATTGAAATATTGGTAATTGAAGACAAATACTAACCTCAAAATAGGACTGATCTGGAAAATGTTGTTTTCTAGTGTCTGTGTTCAGTTTTGGGAAATTCTGCAACCAGATCTGCCCTGGAAATGCATAAATAAAGAAAACCTAGAAACCTTTTATTTTTCTAAGAAAGGTCAACCTTGAACCAAGAAAGGGGTAAGATCTTACCCTGGGGCACAATCTTACCCCAAAAAGTTGACCTTGACCTGTACTGTTCCAACGGAAATTCTATTCGTAGATCCCAAAAGTTCAGCGAAAAGGTTACTTAGATCTGAATTGCGATTCATTTTCCCGCATGTGTACCTGCAAGAAAAATGGTTTTGTTTGTTGGATGAAGGGTTTTCCTTGGTCAAATGCCAATTTTGGAATTAACCTTGAAATATAATTGAAAATGGTAGCAATAAACAAAGTAAATGGAACTATTCACCTTGCTTATATTGAAGTCCTTGTGGAGGATTCGAATCCTTGAATCCACAAGAATGGAGGCTCCAAATGAATGTAGAATTGTATGTAGGATGTCTCAAATCAATTGCATTAGATCTTAAACACCAATCTTGAATGGATCTTGGAATAGGAAGAATCTTGGATGGAAATGGATAGAGAAATCTTCAACAAAAGAGCTCCAAAGAGATTGAATCCTTCAATGGCTATCAATGGATCTCCTTGATGAATTGGATCTTGAATGCTTGAATGCTTTAATTCTTGAGGATGAATTAATTCTTTAATGCTTTCCTTCTCCTTCTTGCTTCCTTGATGATCACTTGATCACTTGATTTCACTTGCTTGAATTCTATGGATGGTGGATGTGAAAATGAGAGAGGAAGGCTTCCTTTTATACTAGTGTAGGGAAAAAAATTCTAGAGAGGCTAACATAGGAGAATTAATTTCAATTAAGCCTTAACCCCTAGAAATGGACCTAGATTGAATATAATTTAAGAGTTTACCATTCTAAAATCTGAAATAGCCGACCTGGAAGCAGGAAATAAAATTTTCAGAAGCCCTACATCCAGAAACTTTCAGGATTTAAAATTTGGACCCAGGGTCAGGGTTGAGGTTGACACTAACCTAGGTCAAGGTTGAGGTCAACCTTGACCCAAAAGGTTGACCTTGACCTTGAGGTTAAGAATCTCAAATCCTCAGGATAAGGTGCCAGAAAAAGGTGAGGAGAGAAGAAGAATAGGGGGAAAAAGCCAGATCAAGTCAAAGACCCACTCAAGGTGCTTGAAATGACCCCAGACCACTTACTCAGAGGGCTAAAATGGTCCTAAATGGAAGTGCTTCCATTTTCTGATGATACATTTAGCCCCCACTTTAGCAAGAGTATGGACTCAATGCAAACTCTTGGTAAAGGAGATCATAATGAAAAAGATAATCTTATTAAAATCAAAGGGAAAAAGGAATACTCAAACCCCTAGAGACTCAAGTCTTCATCAACTCCAAGATTGCAATAAGAGATACATCTCTAGAAAAGAAAAAGAAGAGGGTGTGATTATCTTGCCCAATGAGAACTTATGTCCCATTGTGAACCACACAAGGAAACAACACAACTGGAAAGATGGAATTGAACCACCTAGTGAATGTAGCTACTCACTAGTCAACCCATCAAAGATTCACCCTTAGGAATATTCTATTCCACAAGAGCAAAGCCAAAAACAAAAGAGATCCAGTCTTAAGGACACCTCAGACCTTAAGGGATCAAAAATTTGAAACTAGAGGGATCAAGAGATCCTATAAGATAAAAATCCATGCTTTAAGGATTAGTCACTAATCCATAAAGGGAGAAAAAGTGCCTTGAAAAATATATGTATATTGAAAGTCCGTGTGTGCAACAAGTGAGAAGAGTGTATGCCCCCATGTTAAAGTCATTGCTAACACTTTAACAAGAGAAATGGCTTGAACAGAAACATAAACAACTCCACTGATTATGTTTCCACTATGAGAAGCCCTAAGTGGAGATAAATAAAGGGAAATACCACATAAATAGATAAAGAACACATAAGGGATCTACCTGTCGTGGGGTCAGTATGATAATAAGATTATATATATATGATATTATTTCAATTGAATTGACATCATTCCCCAAAGAAAGTAGAACTACAATCACAATGGATGAAAGAACACATAAGAGTTATGAAGAAGAGTCTTTCCAGACCACAACATGGAGACAAAAAAGAATCAGTGCTACCAAGTTGCAAATCCAAACAGACTATACAAGGAAACATTTATGAAGAATAGCACAAGTATAAAATAACATGAAACAACATATAGAAGAGTAAAGATACATATAGAGGAGAGGTACAAAATATTCGATTCCTTTATCACCTTGCACCAACAAAGTAACAAGGGTCATATAAAAGAATCTACCAAACATTTAGCAAACACATTACAGGAGAAACATAGTACAACAGGAAAACACACAAAAAGATACAATGAAGGACAAGCCAATCAAGCCCACTGCCTACTCTCCCTATCTCGTTCTATATCATTTCGGGAAGGTGGGAAACTTGCAAGAGGGCCTATATCCAACATAGTAGGAATGATAGCCAGTTCGAAACAAGGATCCTCTTGAGAATCATAATGTTCGATACTAAGTGTAATTTTCAATTGTGATGAAAGCATATTTGGAAAATCAATGTCAATGTCAATAATTTTATATTCATCATTAACATAATTAGTATCATCAAGAGTATCTTCTTCATCCAAATTAATAAAAATAGGATCTAAGATATGAATAGAATCATCATAATCATGCATCTTAACATCATTATTAGTATGAACTTATTCTAACACATCATGCATAGATTGATCAAAAGAAGGTAAATAACTTTGAATAACAGAGGCACATGCCTTATCTTGAGCCCGACACTTCTTACAACATTCATTAGGAGATCGGTTGCATTTTTTCTTATTTGAAATATGATGAGAACTAGGAGGGAAAAATGTTGGTTCATTCATAGGCTCTATAGGTGGATCAATAGAGTTTCCAATAGGCTGAAAAGAAAAACTAGGATCTTGATTAACATAACTAGAAGCCATGGATAAAGGAGGTATGGAAGGCATAGGAAAAAGACCATGGATAAGATCCATCTGAGGCATACTTAACTCAAGAATCTTACGATGCTTACATGCTTCATATGAGCAAAAGAGGTTATCAAGTCGAGAAGGACATGAATTAGGTAATGAAGCCCAAAAGAAGTCAAGTGTAGCAAAATCCCTGGGCCTAGAAGGTTGATATAAACTATGATTAATCATCTTCACTTCTTCATCATGAATGAATTTAAGGCACTTATGGATAGGAGAAGAAACAACATGCATGACATTCAACCAAGGAAAACCAAGCTTAACTTGAAACTGATCAGAAGTAGGAACAATAATAAAGGTAGTGTCCATAATTTTACCACCAAGTTCAACAGGAAAGTTAATAGAACCAGGTGATGGATTAAGAAAACCATTACAGGTTTGAATCCACACATTAGATGTATCGTAAGAATCATGTTGCAAGTTTTTCATAAAAATATTTTCTTTAGTAACAACATTGACTAAGGATGTAGGATCAACAAGACAACCATGCGTAGATATTTGAGAAATCCTAGCATAAATGTAAAGGGGACCATCAAGAGCTTTAATAGTCTCAGAATCATCAAAGGTAATCAAGAGTTCCCGAGGTCTTTTATTCTTAGGTTGTTTTCAAGGTTTTGGTTGTGATTTTAGTTTAGGTTGAGGTTTTGGTTAAGGTTGACATGGAACTTGAGGTTGAAATTGAGTTTGAGGCTGGGGTGGAGATACAATTTGAGACAACACAACATGCTCCACATGGTTAACAATGTGATCAAGATCATCCATCTTTGTATCATAAACAATATCCACAGAAGATGGTTGAAAAATGGTATTAGTATCATGTGTAAGCAAATGATTCGTATAGATTTGAAGGTTTTGATTAGGAGGAGAGAAATATTTTTTCCCACTACCATCAAAATTATCTATAGATAAGGCATTAGAATTAATTAAGTCTTGAAACATATGCTTTAAAGAATAACACTTCTCAATATCATGGCCGTTTTGAGGATGGTATTGAAAAAAGGCTTTAGAATCAAAGGATTTAGATGCCATCGTAGTAGGTAAAAGAGGTCGAATAGGAGGTAAAGTAATCATATTAGTAGTTAACAACATATTCATAATAGAATGTAAAGATTTAGAGAGAGGAGTAAATGTAAGATTCAAATGAAAAGAAGTGGATGTAGAAGTAGCATTGTGGGATGCAACAACAACTTGATTAGAAATTGCATTCACTTTTTTATTTATGTTGACATTGTTGTTGAGTTTTTGAAATTTGTTTGGATTAGGAGAAGCATTACTCTTATCAATTGGAACAGAAGCCATTGGAGTGTTTCTCTCAAATTGACTCACTTGTAATTGATACTGATGAAGAGCTACACAAAGTTGTTGAAAAGAGGTAAATTAAGTAAGCAGGATCTTATCTCTAATATCCTCTTGCAGATTTGAAATAAACATACATTGAATATCCATATTAGGAACATGATAAGAAATGTGAGCATGCAAATGCTTAAATCTACCAATGAATTCAGTCAAATTTTCCATCGTGTTTTGTTTACAATGCATCAAATTAGTTAAGGACACTTGCGGACCAGTGTTATTTTGAAATTGTTGAATAAAAGCATTGGCAAGTTTTGGAAATGAATCAATAAAATAAGGAGGCGAGGAACAATACCATTGTAAGGCCTTGTCACAAAAATTTTTAGCAAACAACTTGGGTAAAATCCTATGGTCATGAGCATAGTCACTACAAAGGACTTGAAATGTTTTAACATGAGTAACAAGGTCTCCCTTACTATTGTAATTCTCAAGATGAGGCATATCAGCTTGCTGAGGAACAAGAGCGCGAATGATGTCTATGGATTAAGGACTTCCCATGTCACATGTAGGAATGCTAAACTTGGATTGATTCAAGGATGCAAGTTGTTGTTGTAAAGAGGACACAGTTTGAGGAAAATAGATGATTGTTGAATCATTAGAGGAAATAGGAGGCATAGCAACATTAGAAACACTAGGTAAAGTGTATGAAGTGGTAGGAATGGAAGACACAACTGGAGGAACACTTGGAACCATAGTTGGAAGAGGATTGGAATAAGTAAAAGGAAAATTATGGTAAGAAGGTTGTGAAGTAGGAAATGATAGAGGAGGAACACTCATAGAAAGTGAGGGAACCATCGTAATCACCAAAGGAGGAGTGTAAGTAGGAATACTAGGTAAAGGAATAGATGAAGGTTCCACACTAGTGACAGGAGGAGAGAATCCTAAATCTTGAGCTTCTTGAGCTAAATGTTTAACATTAGAATGCATAAGATGAGTAATACCATGCAAGAGAGTAACACCTTGATCTCTATCATGAAGGACTTTCTTAAGAGCCTCTATAGCTTGAATAGAATCTTGATTATGGTTTTCTTGAATCAGAATCATCAAAGGTAATCAAGAGTTCCCGAAGTCTTTTATTCTTAGGTTGTTTCAAAGGTTTTGGTTGAGATTTTAGATTAGGTTGAGGTTTTGGTTTAGGTTGAGGTGGAACTTGAGGTTGAAATTGAGTTTGAGGCTGGGGTGGAGATACAATTTGAGACAACACAACATGCTCCACATGGTTAACAATGTGATTAAGATCATCCATCTTTGAATCATAAACAATATCCACAAAAGATGGTTGAACAATGGTATTAGTATCAGGTGTAAGCAAAGGATTCGTATAGATTTGAAGGTTTTGATTAGGAGGAGAGAAATATTTTTTCCCACTACCATCAAAATTATCTATAGATAAGGCATTAGAATCAATTATGTCTTGAAACATATGCTTTAAAGAATAAAACTTCTCAATATCATGGCCATTTTGACGATGGTATTGACAAAATTTTTTAGGATCAAAGGATTTAGATGCCGTCGTAGCAGGTAAAAGAGGTTGAATAGGAGGTAAAGTAATCATATTAGTAGTTAACAACATATTCATAATAGAATGTAAAGATTCAGAGAGAGGAGTAAACGTAAGATTCAAACAAAAAGTAGTGGATGCAAAAGTAGCATTGTGGGATGCAACAACAACTTTATCAACAATTGCATTCACTTTTTTATTTATCTTGACATAGTTGTTGAGTTTTTGATTTTTTTTTGGATTAGGAGCAACATCACTCTTATCAACTGGAATAGGAGCCATTGGAGTGTTGCTCTCAAATTGACACACTTGTAATTGATAATGATGAAGCACTACACAAAGTTGTTGAAAAGAGGTAAATTCAGTAAGTAGAATCTTATCTCTAATATCCTTTTGCAGATTTGAAATAAACAATGTTGAATATCCATATCACGAACAGGATAAGAAATCTGAGCATGCAAATGCTTAAATCTACCAATGAATTCAGTCAAATTTTCCTTATTGTTTTGTTTACAATGCATCAAATTAGTTAAGGACACTTGCGGACCAATGTTATTTTGAAATTGTTGAATAAAAGTATTGGCAAGTTTTGGAAATGAATCAATAGAATAAGGAGGCAAGGAACAATACCATTGTAAGGCCTTGTCACAAAAATTTCTAGCAAAAAACTTGGCTAAAATCCTATGGTCATGAGCATAGTCACTACAAAGGACTTGAAATGTTTTAACATGAGTAACAAGGTCTCCCTTACCATTGTAATTCTCAAGACGAGGCATATCAGCTTGCTGAGGAACAAGAGCGCGAATGATGTCTATGGATAAAGGACTTCCCATGTCACATGTAGGAATGCTAAACTTGGATTGAGTCAAGGATGCAAGTTGTTGTTGTAAAGAGGACACAGTTTGAGGAAAATGGATGATTGCTGAATCATTAGAGGAAATAGGAGGCATAGAAACATTAGAAACACTAGGTAAAGTGTATGAAGCCGAAGGAATGGAAGACACAACTGGAGGAACACTTGGAACCATAGTTGGAAGAGGATTGGAATAAGTAAAAGGAACATTATGGTAAGAAGGTTTTGAAGTAGGAAGGGACACAAGAGGAACACTCATAGAACATGAGGGAACCATCATAATAACCAAAGGAGGAGTATAAGTAGGAATACTAGGTAAAGGAATAGATGAAGGTTCCACACTAGTGACAGGAGGAGAGAATCCTAAATCTTGAGCTTCTTGAGCTAAAGGGTTAACATTAGAATGAACAAGATGAGTAATACCATGCAAGAGACTAACACCTTGATCTCTATCATAGGTGAATTTCTTAAGAACCTCTATAGCTTGAATAGAATCTTGATTATGGTTTTCTTGAATAAGCCAATTACCCATTTTATCAAGTTCGGTTGAAAGTTTTTGGACTTGTTCAGGGGGAACTCCTAAAGAATCATCCTCATCATGAGATGAGTGAGAAGAGTTTTTATCCACGGTAGGATTAGAATCATGAATAATCAAATTGTCATCCGACATCCTAAGGAAAGGAGTGGAAGACTCAAGATCAAAGGTACCCATAAGTCTACAACTTTGTCTAACCGGAATATTATAAGTATGACTAGAGGTAGTAAAGCTCATATACCAATGCAATGCAAAAATGAACTAAACTAGGAAAACAAAAAGCATAAATGAATGTGTTTGTATTTTTATATATGATGCAAACACATAAAAGAAATCTAATACATGCAAGATCTAACACCATAAAAGAAAGAATTGTCTATCACGTGTTAACAAAAAATGTAGATGATAATGTAGAGTTTGAAATATGGATCTTAAAGATGTGTGTGGGGGAATGTAAGATCTACTTCTTAATCCAAATTCCCAAAGGAAAGATCCAAATTGATTAACCAAAAGGGAATGGTTAATGCACAAATGAATCAATCAATGAAGAATATGAAAAAAGGAGAAAACCTTGTATTCCATTATAGAATGTATGTATTGAAATCTTGATTTAATTGAAGAAAAATACTAACCTCAAAATAAGACTGATTTGGAAAAAGATTTTTTTTGGTGTCTGTGTTCAGTTTTGGGAAATTTTGCAACTGGATTTGGGCTGGAAATGTAGAAACTGAGAAAACCCAGAAACCTTTTGTTTTTCTTAGAAAGGTCAAACTTGACCCAAGATAGGGGTAAGATCTTACCTCAGGGCACAATCTTACCCCAAAAAGTTGACCTTGACTTGTATTGTTCTGACATAAATTCTATTCACAGATCCTGAAAGTTCACCAAAATGGGTACTTAGATTTGAACTATGATTCCTTGTCCTGCACCTGTACCTACAAGAAAATTGTATTTATTTGTTGGATGAGGGGTTTGCCTTGGTCAAACCCTGGTTTTGGAATTAACCTTGAAATATAAATGAAAATGGTAGTAATAAACAAAGTAAATGGAACTATTCACCTTGCTTATATTGAAGTCATTGTGGAAGATTTGAATCCTTGAATCCACAAGAATGGAGGCTCCAAATGAATGTCGAATTGTATATAGGGTGTCTAAAATCAATAGCATTATATCTTCAACACCAATCTTGAATGGATCTTGGAATAGGAAGAAGCTTGGATGGAAATGGATGGAGAATTCTTCAATAAGAGGGCTCCAAAGAGATTAAATCCTTCAATGGCTATTAATGGATCTCCTTGATGAATTGGATCTTGAATTCTTGAATACTTGAATGCTTGAATTATTTCCTTCTCCTTCTTTCTTTCTTGATGATTTCTTGATCACTTGATTTCACTTGCTTGAATTCTATGGATGGTGGATGTGAAAATGATAGAGGAAGGCTTCCTTATATAATAGTCTAAGGCACAAACTTCTAGAGAGGCCAACATAGGAGAATTAAATTCCAATTAAGCCTTAACCCCTAGAAATGGACCTAGATTAAATATAATTTAAGATTTTACCGTTCCAAAATCTGAAACAGTTGGCCTAGAAGTGGGAAATAAAACTTTCCGAAGCCCGACATCCAGAAACTTCCAAGATTTGAAATTTGGAACCAGGGTTAGGGTCAAGGTCAAAGCTAACCTAGGTTAGGGTCAAGGTCAACCTTGACCTAGAAGGTTGACCTTGACTTGGAGGTCAAGAATCTTAGATCCTCAGGATAAGGTGCTAGAAAAAGGTTGGAAAAAAGTGAGGAGATAAGCAAAATAGGGGGAAAAAGCCAAATCCAATCAAAGACCCACTCAAGGTGCTTGACATGACCCTAGACCACTTACTTAGAGGGCTAAACCGGTGCTAAATGGAAGTGCTTCCATTTTTTGATGATACATTTAGCCCCCACTTTAGCAAGAGTATGGACTCGATGAAAACTTTTGGTAAAGCAGATCATAATGAAAAAGATAATCTTATTGAAATCAAAGGGACAAAGGAATACTCAAGCCCTCAGAGACTCAATTCTTCATCAATTCCAATATTGCAATAAGAGAGACATCTCTAGAAAAGATAAATAAGAGGGTGTGATTATCTCTCCCAATGAGAACTTATGACCCATTGTGAACCACAAAAGGAAACAGTGCAATTGGAAAGATGGAATTGAACTACCTGGTGAATGTGCCTACTCACTAGTCAACCCATCAAAGATTCACCCTCAGGAATATTTTGTTCCATAAGAGCAAAGCCATAAACAAAAGAGATCTAGTCTTAAGGACACCTTTGACCTTAAGGGATCAAAAAATTTGAAACTAGAGGGATCAAGAGATCCTATAAGACAAAAATCCATGCTTTAAGGATTAGTCACTAATCCATAAAGGGAGAAAAAGTGCCTTGAAAAATATATGTATATTAAAAGTTCATGTGTGCAACAGGTGAGAAGAGCGTATGCCCCCACGTTAAAGTCATTGCTAACAATTTAACAGGAGCAATAGCTTGAACAGAAACATAAACAACTCCATTGATTACGTTTCCACTACGAGATGCCCCCAAGTGAAGACAAATTAAGGGAAATACCACATAAACATACAAAGAACACATAAGGGATCTACTTTCCATGGGTCAGTATGACCATTATATTATTGCAAATGAATTGACATCATTCCCCAAAGAAAGTAGAACTACAATCACAATGGAGGAAAGAACACATAAGAGTTACGAAGAAGAGTCTTTTCAGACCACAACATGGAGACCAAAAAGAATCAGTGCTACCAAGTCATAAATCCAAGCATACTATACAAGGAAACATTTATGAACAATAGCACAGGTACAACATAACATGAAACAATATATAGAAGAGTAAAGATACATATAGAAGAGATGTACAACATATTCAATTCCTTTATCACCTTGCACCAACAAAGTAACAAGGGTCGTATAAAAGAATCTAACAAACATTTAGCAAACACATTATGGGAGAAACATAGTACAACAATCAAACACAAAAAAATGTACCATGAAGGAAAAGCCAATCAAGTGCACCACCTACTCTCCCCATCTCGGTCTATATCATTTTGGGAAGGTGGGAAACTTGCAAGAGGGGCTATATCCAACATAGTAGGAATGATAGCGAGTTCCAAAAAAGGATCCTCTTGAGATTCATAATGTTCGATACTAGGTGTGATTGTCAATTGTGATGATAGCATATTTGGAAAATCAATGTCAATGTCAATAATTTCATCTTCATCAATAACATCATTAGTATCATCAAGAGTATCTTCTTCATCCAAAATTAATCAAAATAGGATCTAAGATATGAATAGAATCATCATAATCATGCATCTTAACATCGTTATTAGTATGAACTTATTCTAACACAACATGCATAGATTGATCAAAAGAAGGTAAAGAACTTTGAATAACAGAGCCATGAACCTTAGCTTGAGCCTGACACTTCTTACGATGTTCATTAGAAGATCGGTTACATTTTTTTTAATTTGAAATATGCTAAGAACTAGGAGGGACAACTGTTGGTTCCTTCACAGGTTCTATAGGTGGATCAATAGAATTTCCAGTAGGCTGAAAAGAAACACTAGGATCTTGATTAACATAACTAGAAGCCATGGAGAAAGGAGGTATGGAAGGTGTGGGAAAAAGACCATAGTTAAGATCCATATGAGGCATACTTAACTCAAGAATCTTATGATGCTTATAGGCTTGATATGAGTGAAAGAGGTTATCAGGTCGAGAAGGACATGAATTAGGTAATGAAGGCCAAAAGAAGTCAAGTGTAGCACAATTCTTGGGCCTAGAAGGTTGATATAAACTATGATTAATCATCTTCACTTCTTCATCATGAATGAATGTAAGAAACTTATGGATAAGAGAAGAAATAGCATGCATGACATTTGACCAAGGAAAACAAAGCTTAACTTGAGACTGATCAAAAGTAGGAACAACAATAAAGGTAGTGTCCACAATTTTACCACCAAGTTCAACAGGAAAGTTAATATAACCAAGTGATGGATAAAGAAAACCATTACAAGTTTGAATCCATACATCAGATGTATCATAAGAATCACGTTGCAAGTTTTTCATACAAAGATTTTCTTCAGTAATAACATTGACTAAGGATGTAGGATCAACAAGACAACCATGCATAGGTATCAAAGAAATCCTAGCATAAATGTAAAGGGGACCATCATGAGCTTTAATAGTCTTAGAATCATCAAAGGTAATCAAGAGTTCCCAAGGTCTTTTATTCTTAGGTTGTTTTTGAGGTTTTGGTTGAGATTTTAGTTTAGGTTGAGGTGGAACTTGAGGTTGAGATTAAGTTTGAGGCTAGGGTGGAGATACAGTTTGAGACAACACAACATGCTCCACATGGTTGACAATGTGATTAAGATCATCCATCTTTGAATCATAAACAATATCCATAGAAGATTACTGAACAATGGTATTAGTATCATGTGTAGGCAAAGGATTCGTATAGATTTTAAGGTTTTGATTAGGATGAGAGACAAATTTGGTCCCACTACCATCAAAATTATCTATAGATAAGGCATTATAATCAATTAAGTCTTGAACCTTATTCTTTAAAGAATAACACTTCTCAGTGTCATGGCCATTTTGACGATGGTATTGACAAAAGACTTTAGGATCAAATGATTGAGATGGCACCGTAGCAGGTAAAAGAGGTCAAATAGGAGTTAAAGTAATCATATTAGTAGTTAACGACCTATTCATAATAGAATGTAAAGATTCAAAGAGAGGATTAAACGTACGATTCAAATGAAAAGTAGTGGATGCAGAAGTAGCATTGTGGGATGCAACAACAACTTGATCACAAACTGCATTCACTTTTTTATTTATCTTGACATAGTTGTTGAGTTAATTTTTTTTGGATTAGGAGCAACATCATTCTTATCAACTGGAATAGGAGCCATTGGAGTGTTGCTCTCAAATTGACTCACTTGTAATTGATAATGATGAAGCGCTGCACAAAGTTGTTGAAAAGAGGTAAATTCAGTAAGTAGAATCTTATCTCTAATATCCTTTTGCAGATTTGAAATAAACATACATTGAATATCCATATTAGGAACATGATAAGAAATCTGAGCATGCAAATGCTTAATTCTACCAATGAATTCAGTCAAATTTTCCTTAGTGTTTTGTTTACAATGTATCAAATTAGTTAAGGACACTTGCAGACCAATTTTATTTTGAAATTATTGAATAAAAGCATTGGAAAATTTTGGAAATGAATCAATAGAATAAGGAGGCAAGGAGAAATACCATTGTAAGGCCTTGTCACAAAAAGTTCTAGCAAACAACTTGGATAAAATCCTATGGACATAAGCATAGTCACTACAAAGGACGTGAAATATTTTAACATTCATAACAAGGTCTCCCTTACCATTGTAATTATAAAGATGAGGCATATCAGCTTGCCAAGGAACAAGAGTGTGAATGATTTCCATGGATAAAGGACTTCCCATGTCACATGTAGGAATGCTAAACTTGGATTGAGTCAAGGATGAAAGTTGTTGTTGTAAAGAGAACACAGTTTGAGCCAAACTAATTATTGTTGAATCATTAGAGGAAATAGGAGGCATAGCAATAATAAAAACACTAGGTAAAGTGTATGAAGGGACAGGAATGGAAGACACAACTGGAGGGACACTTGGAACCATAGTTGGAAGAGGATTGGAATACGTAAAAGGAAAATTATGGTAAGAAGGTTGTGAAGTAGGAAGGGACACATGAGGAACACTCATAGAAAGTGAGGGAACCATCGTAGTCACCAAAGGAGGAGTATAAGTAGGAATACTAGGTAAAGGAACTAACGAAGGTTCCACACTAGTGACAGGAGGAGTGAATCCTAAATCTTGAGCTTCTTGAGCTAAAGGTTTAACATTTGAATGCACAAGATGAGTAATACCACTCAAGAGATCAACACCTTGATCACTATAATGAAGGACTTTCTTAAGAGCCTCTATAGCTTGAATAGAATCTTGATTATGGTTTTATTGAATAAGCCAATTACCCATTTTATCAAGTTCGGTTGAAAGTTTTTGGACTTGTTCAGGAGGAAATCTTAAAGCATCATCCTTATCATGAGATGAGTGAGAAGAGTTTTTCTCCATGGTAGGATTGGAATCATGAATAATCAAATTGTCATTCGAGATCCTATGGAAAGGGGAGGAAGACTCAGGATCAAAGGCACCCATAAGTCTACGACTTCGTCTAACTGGAATATTATAAGTAGGAATAGAGGTAGTAAAGCTCATATACCAATGGAATGCAAAAATGAACTAAAATAGGAAAACACAAAGCATAAATGAATGTGTTTGTATTTTTATATGAGATGCAAACACAAAAGAAATCTAATACATGTAAGATCGAAAACCATAAAAGAAAGAGTCAATCGATGAAGAGTATGAAAAAAGGAGAAAACCTTGTATTCCATTATAGAAAGTATGTATTGAAATCTTGATTGAATTGAAGAAAAATACTAACCTCAAAATAGGACTGATCTGGAAAATGCTATTTTCTAGTGTCTGTGTTCAGTTTTGGGAAATTCTGCAACTAGATCTAGCCTGGAAATGCAGAAATAGAGAAAACCCAGAAACCTTTTATTTTTCTGATCAAGGTCGACCTTGACCCAAGACAAGGGTAAGATCTTACCTCAAGGCACAATCTTAGCCCAAAAAGTTGACCTTGACCTGTACTGTTCTGACAGAAATCCTGTTCGTAGATCTTGAAAGTTCACCAAAAAGGGTGCTTAGATTTGAATTGCGATTTGCTGTCCCGCACCTGTACCTGCAAGAAAAATGGCCTTTTTTTTTGGATGAGGGGTTTGCCTTGGGAAAACCCTGGTTTTGAAATTAACCTTGAAATATAATTGAAAATGGTAGCAATAAACAAAGTAAATGGAACTATTCACCTTGCTTATATTGAAGTCCTTGTGGAGGATTTGAATCCTTGAATCCACAAGAATGGAGGCTCCAAATGAATGTAGAATTGTATATAGGATGTCTCAAATCAATTGCATTAGATCTTCAACACCAATCTTGAATGGATCTTGGAATAGGAAGAAGCTTGGATGGAAATGGATGGAGAAATCTTCAACAAGAGGGCTCCAAAGAGATTGAATCCTTCAATGGCTATCAATGGATCTCCTTGATGAATTGGATCTTTAATTCTTGAATGCTTGAGGATGAATAAATTCTTGAATGCTTTCCTTCTCCTTCTTTCTTTCTTGATGATTTCTTGATCACTTGATTTCACTTGCTTGAATTCTATGGATGGTGGATGTGAAAATGAGAGAGGAAGGCTTCCTTTTGTACTAGTCTACAACACAAACTTCTAGAGAGGCTGACATAGGAGAATTAAGTTCCAATTTAGCCTTAACCCCTAGAAATGGACCTAGATTAAATATAATTTAAGATTTTACCATTCCGAAATCCGAAACAGCCGACCCAGAAGTGGGAAATAAAACTTTCCAAAGCTCCACATCTGGAAACTTCCGAGATTTGAAATTTGGACCCAGAGTCAGGGTCAAGGTCAACTCTAACCTAGGTCAAGGTTGAGGTCAACCTTGAACCAGAAGGTCAACCTTGACCCTGAGGTCAAGAATCTTAGATCCTCAGGATAAGGTGCTAGAAAAAGGCTGGAAAAAGGTGAGGAGAGAAGCATAATAGGGGGAAAAATCCAGATCTAGTCAAAGACCCACTCAAGGCACTTGACATGACCTCATACCACTTACTCAAAGGTCTAAACCGGTCCTAAATGGAAGTGCTTCTATTTTTTGACGATACAATAGAAGATTTTGGGGACAAATATATTGTGGATATTGTTGGTATTATTATTGATATGGTTTCTTTGTGCATTTATTTAGTTTTTCACATCATAATTTGACATCAATGATAAATGGGGATATTTTTTGGATATTGTGTTAATATATTCTTCATATATCACTATCACATTTTTGAGAGATGTGTTGTCATTGATGTCAATATATTTCTTTGGTGTGACAATGTTGCACAGATGTTGTAGGAATGTTTAGTGGAATGATTGGATTGGTATGGATATTATATTGATTATCTAACGATGCAAAGCTATAAATGTGTTGAGTTATGTTTGTACTTGATTTGTGTCAATTTACAGAGGTTTGAAATGATATTTGAGTTAGGTATGGTTGATTTATCAGAGACTAGTATTTTGGATGTTTAGGAAGAGATAGTGTGATAGTATTTGGATAAGTGATATATTATTTTGAGATTCAAAGACTATGACATGTTTAGGATTTGTATTTGTATCCTTGACATGATTGGTTCATCAATTTGAGGATTGCAAGCTATGTTTATGGAGTGATAGTGTTTACTGTTTATTATTCCTGGTATACAATGAAAAGATTATTATGAATATGAGATAGAGGTGTTGTTGGTGTTTCTAAGCTATTCAATGTTTCTTGTTGATGTCTTATGATCATGTTGCTAGATGTCATTGATTGGTGTGATCAATTTAGATAATTTTATTTTGGTGTGTCGGTGTTCTTATTATTCTTGACTAATATGGTTGGTGTAATGTGTTGCGATGGATCATGGAATGATTTATGGAGTTTTTGTGTGTTCAAGGTTTTAATTATGGATCATTTCTATGTATAATCTGACACTCAATGGATCACATTTTAATTTGATTTTTAATGATGAAATATTTTGTACTTAGGTGTTTAGGCTGAGACAACCTTGTTTATCTTTACAAGGTTGATGAAATGTATAAATAGATGTAAACATTTTTAAGTGAGAAGGCATGAGAGAGTATGTGTAAGTTTAAGGATAATGTATTGATGATTGTGTGAAGAGGTATGTGTGGAATCTACAATTGAGGTAGCTATTTGTTTTACCTCATCAAAGAGATATTGGTATATTGGATATTTTATTAGTCAGTTCATAAATTATTGGATTGTTGTCCACAATGGATTGTTGTTTATTCAAGGTTGTAGCCCTTGTTTTAATTATCAAGGTTGTTTCCCTTAGTTATATTTGAGAAATGATCTCTAGGAAGTATGCATTAATGCATATGTATTCCCCTTTATAATAATCCTAACAAGTTATAGCACTTTTATCCAAGTACATCATCTTGTGGGTTTGATCCCCACTATGGTTTTTCCCTAACAAGATTTTCACATGAAAAATATTGGTGTTATGTGTTCATGTGTTTTTTGGATTGATGCTTTCATATATGACTTTAAAGGTTTAAGTTTGTATAAGTTTTTGGTTTTTTGACAACTAATTCACCCCTCCTTAGTTGTGTGTTGCCTTGATTCTAACAGTTTGTGTTTTCCAATCTCATGAAGGAATTTCCCGATTGACAAAGCTTTGTGGATTATTTCTAAATGTTTATACACCTTTTAGCCAACCTAATTGAGGGATTTCAATTCTTTTCTTTTCTTTTTAAGGTTGATCCTTATGATTTTAGGCCCAACCTATATTTTGTAATACATTTTCTTCTCATGGGAAATTTAATCTGTCTAGACTGACTTGAGGCTTGTGAATGCTTTAAAAGATGGTGTAATTGATCTTTACAAATATCCCTATCTATTATTTGTGTTGAATAATACAATAACCTCTTTAAGGTTAGGACATAGAATTTCTATTTTTAATTGGGCATGTATGCTTGGACTATAAGAATGCATGTTGCAAGTCCATTGTAATTGATTTTTTGACAATGTGAAGGCTGGTCTTGCTTGTCTCTCAATTGTTATTTGTTAATTATATTGTGTGAATCTTGTTGCATGGAATGGATAGATCTATTTTAGGTCCCTATGTTTGTGACTACACCATTAGATCAGATTAAGAAGAAAAAACTTTGATTCTAGTTCCTAGACCTAAGGACAAGAATGTTATAGGTACTAAATGGGTTTGCAAAAAAACATTGAATGAAGATAGTAAAGTTATTTGAAATAAAGAAAGAATTGTTTGTAAAGGTTATTCATATATGGAAGATATTTAATTTGAGGAGACTTTTTCCCTTGTTTCTAGAATTGAATCTATTAGATCATCTCTTGCCTATGTTGCTTGCAAGGATTTCAAAGTCTATCAAATGGATGTCACATCTTCATTTTTGAATGTTGAGATGGAGGAAGAGATGTACATTGAGAAACTAGATGGATTTCCATTGACTGATCAAAGAAATATGGTTTTTCGATTGAAGAAAGATTCATATGGATTGAAGAAAGCCCCTAGACCCTAGTATGAAATATTGGATAAGTATTTTTTGAAGCTTGGTTTTAAAAAAGGTTTTGTTAATAGTAACTTATACTTCTATTGGTGTTTCAAAACAACTTATGCTCTTAGGCTGCCAATATACCTTCAGACATATTTTAGGAGTGGTTAGTTCCAAAATGTATAAGGAGCTTAAAGTAATTGGACCAACTATAGGGACAAGACTGCCCTCTGCACTTCTAGCTCTGCAAAACCAAGGTGGGTGTACCTAATCCAGTGAAAACAATACTCTTACAACACCAAGACCGGATTTGAACAATAGATGATAGAAAGAAAGTACTAAATGTCAACCAAACATTCATTGCCTCTCCATTGCTATGGACAAGCTAACAAATCCTCAACCAAAGTTTAAAAGATTAAAACTGGTTCTTGATTCAATTTGGTGATTGTAACAACCTTGATCAGTGTGTGCTAATAGGAGATCTACTCATTTAGACCAGTACCTTATCCATTGGGCAAGAAATCCAAGACACATAAGATGCAAAGAATAGAAAATATCCAAGATTCATAGCCATAAATACATCTACCACAATCCTTACTACTTACAAAGAATCCTTGTGAAAATTAGGATGAATTCATATCCCACCCAGAGAAATATTTAATCTAATCCTAGATCAGAACTCAGGAATGAAGATACACACACAACGATTATGTAATGAACTAGAAAGTTCAAAATTCATAAAACTTGACATAGAGGAGAGAAAAGAACCAGATATTTGTATTAAGTATGATGAATCCTTCCTGTGCATATAGTTTATCTCAAAACACAAGCTTGCAAATAATAGCTTAGACCTGCAACTTTCTATCTTCCATTAACAAGCACTAAAGCAAACATTCTTACAATCCTGACTGAGACTAGGGTTCACAAAGTATGCCTTTCAAACACCTAACTCCCAATACCTCTAAATGGTCATGAAAAATCCTTTTTATCAGAAGGATTTCAACAAGAATCTGATCATTTAGAGCAACATTAAAACTTCAACAACCCTTAAGCAATTGAATTACTGTAGACAAGACATGCCACCCAACACAAGGCCATCGAGATCAAATTGATCATCAACCTAAGCAACACTCTAGCCATGTACCTCACAAGCATAGAGAAATTATCATTAAAACCCCCATTGATTTAGGCTGCATTAGAGATGGCGTGACTTTTATATCAACTTCTCCTCGATAGAAGCACCTCAGGACACAAAATCAGCACACGACGACCACCATGATCCTTCTCATAAATTTTCACCTACAACCAAGCTGAAGCACGAACAAATTTGATCTGGCTTTATGGCTTTCCAGCTTGCTATTTCAAACCCTGCAGAAAACCCTAAATATAAATATAAATTTTGAAAAACAAAAGTTACCACCAGGTTTAAAACACGACCGTCGATCGAATCTCCTTCCTGACACATTGGCTAGTTCTCATAAATTGACATAAAAGTCAATTTGGCTTTGAAAAATATCCAGCCACATCATCTATCTCGACAACCAATCAAAAATAGGCACATCAGCTACACTTGGCAGCTGGACCCACCGTCTTCATCAGTCTTTAAAACAAGACCGTCGATCTTCACTTAAGAGAGAATCAACGTTTGTCGTGTTGCCACAATGGTTAAAACCTCATGCATCTTTTCTTTGTGGCAATGTGACAACCGTTAGATTAACTTATATCTGGCATCTGTTTAACATGCTAAAACCCTTGGCCCCACTGACAACCTCCACACCACCATCCTTCGACCAATGAAAAACAAGCATATCTGCAACACTTGACATCGGACCCACCGCACCATCTGATTGGACCCATGGTTGCATCCCAATGGCTTGATACCAGATCGATAGTGTAATCACCTAAAAATGGAAAAAGATAATTTAAGTACTAAATCAAGTTAAATCAAAGAAAATCAAGGGCAAAATTGAAATAATTGAATCACAATGCATAATTAGCCAATCAAAATCAAAATCAAGTCTTAATTCGAGATAAATCAAAATTGAGAGTGTTTTAATCAAATGCAATCAAACCAAAATACAATTAAATCAAATAATTGTATAGTTTTGGATTAAATCAGATTCAACCCATTCAAGGGGTACATGGCTAAAATAAATCAATTAAATCAATTAATAAATCTTAATTACTCTCAACAACCACAAAGAGAGGAAATTCAATCAACCAATGAGATTTAAGGAAAGGCATTCACATGGATCAAGCCAAATTGAATCTCAATCACTCAAAGTGAAAGAGAATCTGGTCCATTGATCTTGTCTACTTGTCCCAAGCTTTGAGGACACAAGCTTTGCATTGTCTTCAAAGGGTGGAACCAAAGACTCAACCAAGGTTTAATCATGGTCAACTACACTACACCCTCTACCATTGGGAAAATCTATAAAAGGAAGGCCTAAATCCTTCATAATCAATAACCACATATCTTAGAATTACATCAAACCTCTTGCATTTTATATCTAGAAAGGCATTTAAGAGCTTAATTAGCATTATATTTGATCTAATTGTTAGCTTTAGCTTGTTTATCTTATCAATTATCATTCTAGGACTGTCATTAATGGTAGCTTATTGAGAGTTTCTATTAACATCCTTAGATGGAGAGCCATAGGATGCTCAATTGATCATTAATTTGCTAAATAGTTGCTTAATTATGGTTTATTTAGTTTCTATTTCAATTATTGTCAATACCAATTCTATGAAGATACTATTTCTGGTATACAAAATGGCACCCATTGTGGGGTAGAATGCTTCACTTTACTAAATGATTAGATTCATATCAATTTTATCAAATTTGCATGTCTTTAACTCTCGGATTTTTAGGAAACAACACTTTTGATAGGTGAAGTAGCGCTTTTGCACGATAAAACAACGCTTATAAACACTATTCCAGCGCTTCTATGACAAATTTGGGCACGTTTGCCCTGATCAACACCACTTTTGATCTTTTTGTCATCTGTCTATCATTCTTTGAGTGCTTTTGCTATTTTAATGCGTGCATTTTTCCTGACTACTAGGCACTTTTGATAATTTACTGAGCACTTTTGTGGCTATTTTACCACCTTTAATCAATTCAGTAGCGCTTCTGCAAGTTATTTGTGTGCTTTTGAATTTACTGACAGAATTGAAGTAGCACTTTTAATTTGATAGATAATGCTTTTAAGTAATAAAGTAGCACTTTCAAGCAATAAAATAACACTTTTAACTATTTCAGGAGCGCTTTTGCATAATTTGATAATCTGATTAATCTAACTGTGGTAAAATGATTTACTGTATTCTGCAGGATGTCTGATCATAAAAAGGCAAGAAAACCAAAGAGCAAGTTTAATCACGAAGGCAAGGCTTTGGCTAGGAAGATCAAGAGGGAGAACTTTGATCATATTAAAGCAGTTCTTGAGGAATCACAAGAAGAGGAGAACCAGGTATATCAGAATTATATTAAAGTTGTAGAAGCTTATAAAACCAAATTCATATCACTTAATTGGATTTTTACTCCTTAGTTCAAGTTTTCCTTAAAATTTGCAAATAAGGTTTCTAAGATTCAATACATAAAATTTGCTTCTTCAAATTTTGATTTGGTTTCCCTCATTGTGATTGTTGGTGTTGACTAACTTGCTGGTGGAAAAGCACATTGGGAAGGGAGAGCTATTGCTAAGGTAATGATAAAAATGATAAGAATCACTCCAAAATGCCCCTAACTTTTGTTAGCTACAAGGAGAGGTAAGCCTTAAACTAGTCAATATTTTCCCTTAAATTGTGGCATTGGAGCATTTCAAAATCTAGTAATTACACAACAACTTCTCTTTGTTTGAAAAGTTTAGCATTTAGGCCTATGCTCTTCACTTCTTCTAGTGAATCAAAATGCCAAAGGTGTTTAACTTTTTGATTAATAGGAAAGGTTGAGGAATCAAACACATAAAATCAAAGCCCCTTGTTTGTGGAAGAGAGTAGAAATACTCAAATCCCTATAGTTAGTGGGTGAAAGAAATTGAACAACATTGTCTATTGTGTTTGGGAACTAAAGGAAAAGTTAGGGATATGCTCTTCACCTTTTGGTGAACCAAATTCCCAAAAGCTTGACCTTAACTCCATTTTCCTTGCTTTGAATAAACATGCTAGAAAATTAGTGGGCTCGCATCCTGAGAATTTGCCTTAACAAGGCCGGTGAGAGGGACAGCCCAAAGTGGGATATGCTCACTTTTGCTTCGGGAATCCAACCCACTCTAAAATGAAACGCATGCATCCTTAATGGAGTGTGTGACAAATGGATTTTAAAATTTTCAAACTTCCTCTAGTAGTCCTCATAGATTGTGCCAAATCATACTTTTGTGCGTGTGGGAAGCCCCTTAACATACTTGGGGGATGAAAGTTTAAAGTATATTTGAATGAAATCTATATTAAATCCTTGATAAAATAGAAAGACCACTTTTTAGAGCCATGTTTATGAACCAAATCTTGTGCTAGGTAGGTGCTTGAAGTGTCTTTTTGTGCAAAACCCGTGACAACATTCTTCAAATCAAACATTTTGTGTTAAGTGGGTAAAAGGAGACAAGTGAATGTGTGATTGTTGTGTTTTAAATACATAAACAAGTGAGAGAGATATCCATTGAAAAATTCATCATACCTTTTAATCTCTTCAATTTAAAATCAACAATTCTCGAACCCAGGATAATTCCCAATCAAACCCTTGTTGGATGCCGGTTTCCATGCGGTCCCACACATATAGGGTATCTTTAGAAGGAGATAGAACTCTTGCTACAAACTAAGAACAAGAATACCAAAGTCTTTTCAAAGGTCCTAATCAAGAAGAAATTTTCACAAACTTGTTTGACAAAAGACTTGGAGAAATGGAGAGAAATTCAGCATATCATAATTATCAACTAGGAGGGAATAATAATAACACCAAAAATGCCAATAATAATTCTACCGAAACACTAGAAGAAAAGGTTGATAGAGCATCCCAAGATCAGGAATTCCTAGAGGTCATGGAGAAAGTAATAGATAAGGATAGGGAGAATTTTTTCCTAAGTTTAGCTCAAGCGGGAGTAAAGCTTCCCCATGATTTTGATATAGAACAACTTAAGAAAGATCAAGAGCAAGATGATCCCATGAATGCTATGACTAGGCAAATAAAGGCCTTTCAAGAAAAAATAGATATCATGAAAAAGGTAGCTGAACCTAAGGCCTTTTCTATTGAAGCTTTGTGTCCTTTTCCATTTGACAAAAGCTTAGTTATGGTACCTTTTCCTTTTAGTACCATTTTTCCTAAATACGATAAATATATGGGTAAAATAGACCCACAGTATCATTTAAGGGAGTTTTGTGCCCTAAGCATTGAGATCATGCATAATGACACATACCTAATGAGACTCTTTCCTAGGAGTTTAGGAGGTCCCGCCATGGAGTGGTTTTCAAAACTACCCCAAGGAATAAAGACCTTTGAGGAATTAGCCTCCAAGTTCATAACTCATTATTCTTATAACATTGAGCACAAAATTAATATTCTCAAGTTGTGTGATACCAAACAGAAAGATGGAGAGTCCTTCCTAGGATTCCTACAAAGGTGGAGGACCATTTTCGCAAGGTATCCATGAAGTATCCCCGAGAAAGAAAAGATGGAGATCTTCACCAATAATTGGGCCATAGAAGTGAATTATAGATTACAACTCCAATGTCCCCCAACATTTGAAAAACTCATCGAAAATGGGATCAAGATTAAGGAGGTATTGGTCAAGAGAGGTGAAATAAAATTATTTAAAGATAACAAATCCAATAACACCAAAAACAACGACAACAACAAAAATAATTATGTGCCCAAATATTTCAATAATTAAGGGTCCAATAATTACAATGAGAAATCTAAATCATGGATAAAGAATAACAACAAAAACCTTGTGAATGATGGAGTTGTGGAGGCCCACAACTTGAAGGCAACCCCTTTTACCTTGTCATATGGAGATAATTCTTCAAACAATGTCAATCAATCAAATAAAGCTCCATTTAATTCCAATAATGCCAATAACAATTCCAACAATTCTTATAATAATGCCAATAATCCTAATGGGAATAAGTCCAAATCTTTTTTCTCCAATTATAACAAAAAAAAATTCACCTATTTAGGTGAACCTTTGGAGAACACATTAAGGACCTTGGTTGCCAAAAAAGTCATCACATTACCTGATACAAAAGATTATGAACCTCAAGATAAACCCTATTGGTGGAATGACTCATCATTGTGAATATCATCAAAATAGAGGTCATCCAACCAATGAATGCATGAGATTGAAACACTTGGTGAAAGACTTAATAGATAATGGAACCATCAAAATTGAAGGACCTCAAAACAATGAGGACCACATGGATTTCAAGAATCCCTTTTTGAATCATGAAAAGGGTGAGTCATCTAAGGCTAATCAAAATTAAAAAAAAGGCAATGAGAAAGTGAACTTTTCTCATACTTATGACAACACGATTAATACTTTAAGAGAAGAGGATAATACCATAAATGTTTTCATGGTAAAGAAAAATTCAAGAGAGGCATCATCAAATGTTGTCACTAGGGGGCAAGCATCAAAAATTATTTTACCTACTACTACTCCTAAAGTGGTGGTATCAAATCAAGCTTCAAGCTTCAACCTCATCATCAAAACAATACAACCTGGTTGATCAATTACAAAGAACTCCCACTCAAATCTCTATCTTGGAGTTACTCAAATTATCACCAATCCATAAAGACATTTTGGAGAAAACTTTATTGGAAACCAATGTGCCTCTAGACTTGGAGGTAGATAAATTTCAAAATATAGTGGGGCACCTCATTGCACCCCATTGCCTATCATTTTCTGAATAAGATGACATGTCTCTTAATCATCCTCAAAATTTTCCCTTACACATAGAAGTGTTGATTCACAAGAATAGGGTGAAAAGAGTCCTTATAGATGGAGGAGCTGGCCTAAACATTTGTACCCTTAGCCTAGTAAAAGCCCTAGGATTTTCTGAGGAGGCTATTGACCCTAAGAAAAAGATAACCATAAAAGCCTACAATGATGAAGAAAGAGCTTCAAAAGGAGTCATAATGTTACCCATAAGAGTTGGTCCCATGAAAAAAGAGACCATATGCCAAGTGTTTGATCTAAAGTTGACTTATAATATCTTGCTAGGAATTGTTAGAAAAATGGTCAGTGCTCCCCTCAGGATTTGTGACATGGCTTAACTGCCTCCTGTGTCTTCTATAAGTCTAGTGGTTGTATCGAGCATTAACAGGTTGATATTTTGGTGCAACATCAACTACTATTGTAACAAGTGGTATCAGAGCTTGGTCACAGGTTCGAATCCCCTTGGGTAACGCTGAGGGGGAGATTGTTGGAAAAATGGTTAGCGCTCCCCTCAGGATTCATGACATGGCTTAACCACCTCTTGTGTCTTCTATAAGTCTAGTGGTTGTATCGAGCATTAACATATTGATCTTTTGGTGCAACGACAACTACTACTTGTAACAAGAAGGTCGTGGATTCACGAGATGCAAGTTGTTCCATCTACTTATCATCAATGTCTAAAGTTTCCTTATCTAGGGCAAGAAATAATGGTAAGTGGGGATCTAAACCCATTCCAGTATTGTAATAATGTCAAGCTTATCAATGAATCCTTAGTCCCACACAATGCATAAGGGTCTATATAGAATCAAATGGAGCAAGGTCAAGGTTCTAAGGACATCCCTTTTTTGAAGGAAAAAAAAAAGATGGAAGAAGAGGTTGTTATTAAAGACACACCAAAACTCATTAACCTAACTACATCAACTAAAGGAAAAGAGAAGGTTAATAAGGATAAAATTATTGAAGAACCAAAATAAGACCATACCAAAGCTACCCAAGTGTACACCAAAGAGGCCCATTATCAAAAAATGGACCAAATGATGAAGAATTTTGACAAGCAATGCAAGATCAAGCAAAAAGGTGTAGGTGAATACTCCTTATCTATGATGGACCTACCTTTATCACCCAAATCCTTTGGAAGACCCTCAAATCTACCCCATAGATATAATGATAAATTTGTGAGGGCAAGTACATCATCCACCATGGATGAAGAAGACAATGAGATCCTAAATTGGTTATATAAAGATGAAGAATCAAGTGCACATGTCAAACATATTCAAAATATAACCATTCCCACACATCAATATGGAAAAGGGTTTTCAATCATGCAAAAGATGGGGTACAAAGGTCAAGGACCTTTAGGCACAAAGAATGAAGGGCTCATTGAACCCATAGAAAGTACATGGCGAGATTCCAAGGAGAAAACAAGAGTAGGGTATCTTGAGGAAGGATACACTCAAAAACATTATTCCAAACTTTATAGCAAAATATTATAATTAGAATCTCATAGTGATGAGGATTATAATGAATGGGAATGGGATACCCTATCAGATGAGTCATGCCATGATAAAGGTATTGATGTTATTCATACCTATGCTTCTACCAAAGATAAAGGACCAATAGCAGAATCAACTTCAAATCAAGCATCTAGTTCTAGTCAAGTGGTTCTAAATGATGTGCCAAGTATAGAAATAGAGATAAATCAATGGGTAGATGTACCTTCATGGAGACCTACTATGGAAGAATTGAACGTTAGGTTTAATCCACATGACTTTTATCTAATGGAAACCCAAGAGGAGTCTAGTGAGGAGGAATTTGATCCTTCTTCTTTAGAACATTTAGAGGAAGCCCATTTCAGAGACTTTGAAGATACAATGTATGAACCATCCAATAATGAGATATACACCTTAAATCGAATTGAAACAAACCTAAGTGTTGACCCATTAACTCTCATACACATGAACTTAATTGAATGGAATTCCATTGAACCAAATACCCTTCCAATCTTCTTGAATGACAATGTGGTGTCCCAATACCTTAATGCGGTTGAACCCTCTTCTATCAGCGAATATCAAGAAGAATTGATCAAAGGGAGCATCCAAACTTTTAATCCTAGAAAAAATGAAAAAAATGAAAAAAAATAGAAAAGGAAAAGAATTAAGTGTTGAAAACCACATTGTGGCAACATTAGATCAAGAAAAAAATAAAGAAATAAAGGATGTTTTCGAAGGTGAAAACCCAACAGAGGCACCTAAGGAAGGGAGTTTGGATGCTCTACCAAAAAATTATGTGGAAAGATCTCCAATCTTGATTGAACCCACAGAAAAGATAAATATTGGATCAGAAATAGAGCCAAAGATCATCCATTGAGCGACATCACTATCTAGCAAAGAAAGAACAGATTTCATTAAGTTCCACTAGTAAATTTTAGCCCATTTTTCGACGAGGATTAGTCAAATTTTTGATACCAATTGGTCGAACAGATGACCAAAACTGTTGTCATACTTTTTTCATTGATTATACAACAGGAAAAACTACCGTCAAAATTTTGACCACCATAGTGGTTGAATTATTGACCGAATTGTCGTCGAACTAATCGCTTCAACCTGGAAGAATTGTAGATCATACCTTTTATCTATGCGACCAAAGTTTGTCAAAATTGCGACGAGTTAGGGTCCAAACTATTGTTGAGGGTTCAACATTCTCGTAAAAAAACCAAAGAAAGTTCATCTCTCTTTCGACGACACTTGGTCCGGATAGACGTCGAACACATGGCATTCTTGTTGAAAGAGCTATTATTCAAACATCACAAAAGTGACCAATAATAATTTTTGGTTATATATATATATGTATATATATTATCAAATTAAGCATACAAATATTATCACATAAAACATTAGTCAAAAATGATGAATGATTAAAAATATCAAATATATCAAATACTTATGCCGTAACTGGTTGGTGGGATGAGTGGATGCAGAAGATTACCTCCTAAAGTGAAGTTTGAAGCCCCACAAATTCATGAGTGGAGGCTTATATGCTGAGATTATAAGATTTCATAACTTTGAAGCCAATGGATTTATGGTTAAATCAAAGAAGAATACATAATCAGATGTTAAAATGATATGAGATTATTTACAGTTTGTGGAAAATAATAATTTTATTGTTGATGGGTTTCTAACCGATTTCTCTATACCAACAACATATGCAATAGGTACATTGTTTTTCTACTTCACTGGAAGGCTCAACTGTACCTTTTATGTAATATTAAAGTTTCATTGTTTTGTCATTAGTCATTTGATCTTATAATACTAAAGTTGCATTGTCATTGGTTCCCAAGTATTTGTCTCTTTGACATTTGTTTCTCCATCTTTATACATTATATTACCATGCATCTCTATTCTTCATTCAATAGTCATTTGATTATTAACTTAATGTATGGATACATCTAATATATTTCACTATTCACAACAACATTACTTAATGTATGGATACATCTAATGTATTTCATGATTCACAACAACATTCTTGTCATTGTTTTAAATATTATCACTATTTCTTACATTGAAATCATTATCATTTCTTTCACTGTTATTACTGTACTATTATCTTTGTTTTGAGAATTGATGTTCTATTCTCTTTATTCTTTGGTCTTTGTAATCACATTATCATTACTAATAAGTTTTTTTTTATGTCTCATCCACCCTCTAATTTTTCTCATACAATATCTTGATCATTCTCAAGATCATTGTTCTTAGCATCATGGAATTGTTAGTTGTTAAGGATTCTATATTTTTCTGTTATATGAGTCCCAAGAATTTGAGATCTATCCTCCACTTTCCATTTCATTGACTAAGCTCTTCATCTATGAAAAAGTTTGAACTTCTAGCCTCTAATAAAATGGATTTTAGTTATATTGCCAAAGTGTCATCAACAAATTTGTGCCAAAGTTGAGGTTGTCACTGTTGTGTTTTCTCCCAAAGTTGGGTTCAGGATTGGTGAAAGTAGATCCCTGATCCTCATGGAAAATAGAGTAACTAGTCTACCAAGATAGATAAGATAAAAGAAGATATTCAAGATTTGGAAGTAATACCCAAAACTTTCAAAGAAGCCAAACAAATTATAAACACAGTTGATATTAATAGAAAGGATATTCTCTTTCACACAAACAATGCCAAGTTCCATTTAATTGCACAAACTTATGCATTTTTAGAATTCATGCCCTTTATTAGCTAAATAGACAACATCCAAGATTCATTAATGTCACCCATATCCAAACACATATTTATGTTTAGTATTCAGCCAAATGTTAAAAAAAATAAAATCATTTTGTATGGCATTTTATGAAGACATTTTGAAAAGACTTCATCCTACATCCATGCTCTTGAAAGAATCATGCAAGCTCCAATATTCACATTAATATGCAAGCTATGTGTTCCCCATGGTCTCAATCCCAAATAAAATCACCCCAAGTGACATTTAAGATGGAATTCTAAGTATTGACTTTTGGTCTTCAATTATTTGGTTGTAGTGGAAATGTTATTTTATCAAATCTATGGGTCCATTTATATTTATCTCTTAAAGAGAAGACAATTGTAAATCGTAACTTTCACTGTGTTAGGTCTCACCAACAATATTTTTATGATAGTTGGTTATATCCTCTATTTTCACTATTTCTCATTTGTGCTTTGAGGCACTTTCTCATCTTGTAGTGACTATTTAGCATCAACTCCATCTTGTAGTGATTTTTCAGCATTGTCTCTGAACTTGGCATAAATGTCACTTTAATAGAATGTCCTTTTTCACATAATGAGAATGGCTGAAATAATAGACCCAAATAATGAGATAGGTGTCATTATGATAAAGCTAAGATGAAAACAATCATGTCATGTGCAGGATAGTTTACTCTAAGCTTGTGGTAGTGCATGAGTTGTCTATAATAGATTTCTAGAAATTGACAGAGATTGAGAATCATGCAGTTGTTTTGTAACTTCTTTATTATATAGTTTTCTAAATACTCTAACAGAGAAAAGATGAGATCCCATTGGACTTTCAATTGCCCCAAATTTGTAAAGAGTGGCCTAGTATTTGAGACCAAAGAGCTCTAAGACGATAGAAAATAGGACAAACTATTGATCTCCAAAAGACAGACCTATGACTATTGAGGCTACATACAATGATCTGGGTAGAGAAAATACAATAAAAACATGCCCAACACAGGAAATAAGAAGGATTATTGTGAATATCAAAGGTCTGGGACATTTTTAATTTTGAATAAAAACCCCAGACAGAAACCCTACCATCACACACCCTATAAAATTCCATATTTTGATGAGAGAAAAAAAGTGATGAGGTTCACAGGAATGTATCCTAGGTCTTTTTGAATTTGACCCATTTTGAATACATTAAAAGATTACATTATAATAAATTGAGTGTTGATATTAAAAGGGCATACATACCAGTAACAAAAATTACCCTCACATCATTTCTTCTCATTGCCTCATCATACTTTTCCCCAAGTGCACCAAGGACTGCAAAGAAATAAGATAAACAAATCACAAGCATAAAAAATGTGAGTAAAGTGTGCAAAAAACTAGTGATAGAGTGTCGATATGCATAGAGGTCATAACAGTAATAAATGTTTATAACAATGCTTTTAATAATGCTCCAAACATTGAGAATGCAAGATACCTATAATGATGAACTTCATTTCGACTTGCTAATTGGTTGTCACTATTAACTCTAATCTTATCTTTAAATTTTTAGCTTCACTTGGTTTTGAGAATAGTTTAATATTCTCTACTTAACAAGGCCAACCACGTGAAGGTGGAAGCTCATTTGGCCCCTCCCCCCCCCTAACATCACTTTAAATTCCCCATTAACATCTAATAACATTCATTCATCCATTTTTGAAATATAACATTCAATCATTATAATCACATGATAACATTCATTAACACATAAAATTCATTAACACACAACATTCATGAATAATTCATTAACACACAACATTCATGAATAATTCATTAACACATCATTCATCAACATTACTAGTACAAAATTACATCCATTAAGACAACGTTCTTTCATTAGCAAAAAATGTTAATTATAATCATTTCTTTTTGGGTTTCTTGCTATTTTTTTAATCATGTAATTTCTAAGAGGAAGATCAATGTCCTCGTCATTCCCCTCCTCTACTGATTCTAATTCCAATGCATGTCTCCTCCTCATCTGTTTAGGAATAGGAGGCTACTGCGCCAAAGAGGGGTTCGCTACAATAACAACTACGTCATGAGTTAAATTCACACCATTTTATATTAGTGAATTACAAGTATTTAATTAAGTAAAAGAACTATAAATCAAAAAATTAATTTAAAAGAACAAAACATAGATTTTCTTTACCTGAATGTGCCACATGATCTACATGGTGATCACTTTGAACATCCTCCGGCACTTGTTCAACATGACATTTTGTATCCTCTAAAATATACACAAAAAAGGTTACACCAAGCTCAATTTAAGATGTTAAATTGTATTAATAATTAAATAATTAATTTTAAATAGAAAATGAACACCTCCATCGACACTTTGATGCACATCAGGGGCTTCATCATGCAGTGTAGGATCTGTGTTATGATTAAGAGGCTGCATTGCAATGTCATGCACATTATTATCCAATAGATTGTTGCTCAAGTATTCAATTTCTAATATATTTTTTGGCATATTTACCTATTCACATGATGCAGGAGACTCTTGAGTTGGGCCAGTAGAAGCTTGGCGTGGGTGTTCAGCCATGGCTTGATAGCCTTCCTTGAAGGCAATTTTTTTGTGTTCTACTGTGGCCTCTAAATTAAATTTAGAGCTCTGCATTTTTTGATTAAACAAAATTATTTGCATTTTATAAATAATTTTTCTTTGCAATTCATTTAATGCTACTTACAATTTGTGCTTTAATTTTGGAATATCCACTAGAGCCAAGTCTGTGCTACCCAATCTTTTGCAGCCTGGCCTTTGTTTTCTTTGATGTGTCCTGGAACCTATGAAAAGTTTGAAATATGTTAGATGATATAGATATAAAGATCACTAATTAGTGCATTATTACATTGTACTAGTAGTTAATAGTATTGCATACCTTCTTCTCTCATTTGATGGTGTAATTCCTCTTTGAGCATCCCCTTTCTCCTTTGCATCCAAAATGAACTCATTCCAATCCCTCACTGGAATAAAGGGAGGACACTCGTACTTTGGGTTCTGGACGAGACTCCTTCTATATGAGTCCCTCATAGTCTTAAGATGTTTGGCAGCTTTATCTAAAATTTTCTTCTCCTCAAAAATATTACTACCAAACTCATGCTCTAAATCTTTAATCAGCTGATCTTTTAATTTTTTGTCTTGCAAGTTCCACCTTTTAAGAAAAAACACAAAATTGTTAGATAGAAATATTAACTAAAGTTGTGTACCTTGAATATAGTAAAAGGAAAGACCTGAATGAAAGGAAAAATACTGTACTAATTAATGATATGAAAAAAAATAGTGGGATAGGGTTAGTTCACTTATGATGTTCCACCTTGTACGTATGGTGGGCCCGAATATCTTCAGTGTGAGGTCATAAAGTATCTTATAAAATGAATCGTTTGCTGCAAAAAATGTCATGGGATAATCAATCCAAAACTTGTTATGAATATGTAAATGCATATTACAATATAAAAAATAATAATTTTAAAGTACCTAGAAGCTTAGGACATTTTAAAGGCATCAATTCATTATCGTCAATCAACAATGACGTCTACATAACTCCCGTGCTAGAAACATGGGTAGATCTAGGAAATGATGGTGAATTATCACCAATACATGTACTCTAATCTATATCTGGCGTAGCAGATGACGCCGATGTATCTCCTACTCCACAAAATTAATCCATTATGAGATGCACCCAAGATTAAAGTACAAATTATCAAACCATAATTAACACAAAACCAAATATAGCAAAACAAGGATTTACCAGGCATAGATCATGAAGACGTCGATGTTTGCATGCCCCTTGTTGCCGACATTGCACTTGGCAATCTCAGATTGACGTCCGTCGACCTCCTAGGAGGAGTCACCTGCACTTGATGACCTGAACAATACATTATTAGCAAAGACATCCTAAAATAATAAAAGTAAGAGTTAACTTAAGAAGTTTTTGAATGTTCCAAAGAAAAAATTCCTTGTAACTTGTCAACTAAAGGATTATTTTACCTGAGGTGGCGAGAGCTCTGCTAGTACTGACCTCACCGCGTTGTCCTTGACTAGGTACTTGAGTTTGCAAAAAATCTTGTAACAAGAACACATACATATTTTACTTCACAACATAAAAGAGTATAAAATATAAACCTTTATTGAACTTTTGTTATAACTAAAGATTCATTACTGCTTACTTCATAATGACGTGCTTGTGCCATCAATTCAGATTGCCTCTTCAACATCTCCTTGGTTGGATTTACTTCATCCAAAATGTTAATAATTTCTAAATTAATTTTTTTTAGTTTCTGTGATATTCTCAACATAATTGTTATATTAGGCATTTCTGCGATATCATCATCAGAAGGGGTAACTATTGCCTCTATTGTTGCAGGTGCTTTTCCCCTATCTTGAACATCAAATTGTGAAAGGAATATCAGTAAAACTATCATAAAAACTCCAAAACCCTAAATAAAATTATATAATAATATAACAATTTTCAACTCTCTAATTTGTACAATTTCAATAAGGTTTACCATTGCTGAAGAATGGGTGGGGGGAGCATCCTCATGGCCTCTATCATGTGGGGGATCCATATCGTCCTGTGACAAAGATTAAATATAAAAACTTCAGTGAACTAAAAGCAATCGACTTAGCAAAAAAAACTTATTAATAAAATGGTAATAGTACTTACCACCCTCATGATAGTAACTTTGTTTGTATCTATGTGATTTAAATGGTAATTGTGTACTCTAAATAGTGCACTTCTCTAAGTCATTATATCCAAGGGAATCCATGAGAGGGAAACCTTGAGAAAGCGACCTAGAGCTCCCTAGGCATGGAGTGCAAGGGTATTTTAAGTTTTCTCTCAGCTAGAGCTATTAAGCCTATAACCTTGCTAGTAAACCATGCAATGGGAGATTCAATGAAGACAAAGGCAAGAATGCCAATATCCACAAGAAATCTAAATGAGAATGCAGTGCAATACTATGCTAGTATGAAGATGCAAGCTAAGCTATAAAAATGAAAGATAGAAGTATTACAAATCCTTGCTAATTAAACAATGTGAGCTAATCTATAGCATAAAGGAAACTAAATTAAGAATGCAATGATAATGAAACTAAACTATGATGCAAGAATAAAAATGAAATGATGATGCAATGTTTCAATATGAGAGATCTAAGAATACTATAGCTCCAAAATGCCAAGATTGAGAAGCTCCAAGATTCCAAGATGCTAAGATGCCAAGACTCCAAGAGAATGATAATGCAAGAGATGAATTATACAAAAGATGAATCATGCAAAAGATGGATTATGCAAGAGATGGATGATTAAGAATGAGGAGAGAGTCTCCTTATAAAGGAATTTAGAAATGAATGGACGGTCAAGATTAAGAGGCAAAAAGAGATTCCACTCACCTTGAAAAGTGTGCATTCATGTGAAGACAAAAAGTCTTTTTAAAAAAAATTATTTATTTATTTATTTATTGTTTTTAGAAAAGTGGTTTCCATTAAAATATTTTTTATTTAATTAAAAGAGATTTGTTCTTTTAATTAAATGTGGCTTAGGATAAAGTGATTTTATTATTTAATTAAAAGATTTTTTATTTATTTAATTAAAATAGATTTTTAATTAATTAAAAGGGAGCATGTTCTCTTAATTAAATAAGATTTTTATTTTTTTATTTTTTTCTCTTTTTAATTAAATAAGGCTCAAACCTTAGGAAATATTGAATTGATTATGATTTGATCAAGGAAATTGATATAATTGAAAATGTTGATATTGATTCAGGGACTTGGTAAATTGATAAATGGGGGCCCAAACTCTAGGTGACCATTTTAGGGTGCATACATTTGCCCCTCTTTAACTAATGTGTGATCGATCTGGGAACACATGCAGTCAAAGAATGAAGTTGAAATGTGAGATCGATTTGGGATCACAAAGCAACTAAGATTAGCCAAGAAAGCAAGAGATAGCCAAGAAGGCAAGCAATAGCGTTCTGACTCCAAATAATGAAGTGTAGAAAAATAGCAAATCCTGCATGGTCAGCCTGGTAGCAACAGTATTGAACACTTAGGAAAGAGGTAGCCAATAAGATATGATGTGTTTGCCCCCTCAGGATCAAAAGTGAAATCTGGTAGAGGGAATGCAGAAGCAAGAGCAACATGATCAAATCACTAGAAATCATAATCGAAGAAAGAGAATAGAATAACCATCAAGCAGTGAAGATATGCCCCACACATGGGACCCGAGGCACAAACCAAGTAGTCCCTCAACCTGAAAACACCACAGAGGGGAGGAATTTGAAAGTGAATGAAAGACTAGAAGTTTGAAAGAGATGGGGATGAAGAAGTGAAGAATGCCCCAACGAAGATCAAAGGATGAGGCCTCAAACGGTCATCCAACTGCATGGAAGAAGGAGAAATGATCAAGGTGAACTCAGATTTTGATTTTGATCCCAAAATGAATAGAAAATGATGTGATATGAAAGACAAGAAGTGAAAGACATGATCAAGAAGAAGCGAAAGGTGAGCACAGTTTGACTAACAAGTCCGTAAAAGATGAAAGGAGAGCTCTCTCCATATGCAAGATGCAAAACTAATCTAACATGAACCTAAGAATGCAAGCTACTATGAAAAGTGGTTTACTTGCAAGGTCACAATGCCAATAGACATCTAATTATCATCATCGAGCGTTATTCATAGTGTCGTAAGATCACACAATACTCACTAGCATAACTATGAGTATATGAATATGATCTATATCAGATAGAAATGTGGGAATCCCACCTAGGCACCAAAGACATGTAAGTCAAGATGACTAGTGCAGTGAGATTACCTAAGTTTGATATGGAAATATTATGCTAGCATCAAGACACATGAAAAGTCAGGATAGCTATAAGCATGCACTTGCGAAAAAAAGTCAAGGATAATACCTTGTCAATCCATAGTGTCAAGTAAGACTAGCATAAATGATCATGACAGTTAGGATCAACAAAATATACCCACAAGCAGATAAAGAAATAAAACATGTTCTCATACCCTCAGTCTTCTAGCTATGCATCATTGAAAACTTCTCAGGGAGAAAACACTCATCAAAGAAATTGTCATAGACAACACACAAAGAAAAATAAAGTCAACAAATCTCAGCAAGTGTGTGTGTGTAGGTCATAGAGTCAAACTTTGAGTATCGCATCTGCAAATGAGAAATATCATATCATACTAGACTGTAGGGTAGGACATCTGATAAGTGTTGAGAAACACTCGACGCAAGGGTAGTGTTGAAAAAAATCATTTGAACCAAGTTGACCAAGAAACCCTGATGCACAAAGAGACCCAATATAAGCTCAAAACAACAGATGCCCCCTAGACTAAGACAAGAATCAATTCCAGGCTAGGAGAGGCAAAGCGAGAAGTGGAGTGAAGGAGCGCCATGCAAGACTGATAGACATAGATGCAGAGGGTCTCAAGCAGCACCTGTTTCCATGTTTTCACCACTTGATAGATTTATTGCAATTTTTTCAGGACTTTTTATAAATTTTTTTTGTATTTTTGCTACCAAGGCACCTGTTTCCAGGTTTTCACCAAGGCACTTTTTCAAATTTTTTTATTTTTTTTATTTTTTTTATTTTTTGAAATTTTTTGAAATTTTTATGCTTTTTAGGATTTTTTTCAGCATCATATATGAATTTTTTTGGTATTTTTTCAGGATCATAAAGTATGTACAAAGAATGCCCCAGATAGAAATGGACATCAAGAATCTGCTTCCTCAGATGTAGAGAACTAATAGGCCCCAGGCCCAAATGCTACAGCTATGATGATAGGAGGTTTCAACCAGTTTGACCAATAATAACGAGCCCTAAGCAATGTCTGAGCTAGCGAAGGATCATTAGAATGTGACCCACATATGCCATAGTGGGTTTCAGCTAACACTTTTTCTGACTCCTCTATATCTAGACACCTAAGGAGAGTTTCGTCTAGACCCTTCCTATACAAGTCACCAGAGACAAAGGCAAAGTGTAAGGGATGGTGGAAAGAATGGTGTGGTGGATTGTCAGGAAGAATATGAGGTGGAAGACATGAAAAGATGGCAGGATTGTAGGATTTGTAAGCAGGATAGCGTAATTCATCCACCAGGAACTTGAAGCTAGATTTATGCCTTTTCATTTGTAAGATGGATGTCAAAGTAACCAAGGCATTAGCAACTTTGTTCTCAGCTTTAGGAATGGGTTGAAGTATAACAGATATGAGATCATGCTTGAAGTAGTGTACCATTTTTTTGTAGAGAATCAGCTTGTCATCTTTTATTTGAGAATCATTATTTTTGAGCAGATTTTTATTTTTACTTTTCTTAGGTGCGGATACCACCACAATGTGGTTTTCACCATCCAACCATTGCTCTTTTCTTTTGATTCGATGCTTGTGATACTTGATTGCTGATTCAGTCCTTTTTGTTGCTAGTTTGTTGGTGGAAGAAGTAACAGGTGTTAATGTGAGATGAAATGAAGTGACTGGTTCAATAGCATTTATGTGAGGGGTGTCATCTCTGGTGACAAAAGAAGTTGAGCCTATAGGGTAAGCTCCAAAAGTAGCTAGATCTAGATTCGTCAGAGAAGGACCAACGTAGTCAAATAAGGTAATACGGGGAACAAACTCATCAGGCCCTGCACGAGACTCATCAACTATGTCGAGTGGGTTACGAGAGGTATGAACTACATCAACATCCATATCTATCATGGAAGAATCTTCTGGAAGAGGCTTAAGATGTTGAGAAGTAGAGATACTCATGTCATTATGTGTGAGATCACCTCTTTATAGCAGTCGCGCAATGTTGCAACGTTGTCTATCATAGTTCAATGATTCTTTAGGCACATAGGTTCTAGACATAGAGGCCTCAGCCATATCATCAGTAGATATACATTCTTCTCCCCAAAGAAGTGAAGTAGAAGGAAGATCATCTCCCATTTGAGCCATAGTGTGTAGTGGTGACTCATCTGTATCTGTGTCTAAATTACTGAGCATGGGAGTATTTATGGAATAATCAAGGAGGGCATTTTCCATACTACCCTCATCTTCTCTATAGATCCACTCTTGGACAACTTGTTCTTCTCTTTTTGCTTCTAAAGGAATGGATGAAGAAATAAAAGTATCAAAGACCATCATAGCAGAAGAAGAAGGCTTCATCTTATCAGACAGTTTCCCATATGACCTAGGAGAAACAGGTATAGAAGCAAAAGAATCCAGCATATATTCACCCATACCAAGGCTCATCATCTTAAGTGTTTTCTCAGCAGCAACTAGAGATGTACTAGGATCATCAGAAGGTTCATTGTGAGGAACAAATGTTTTAGCAGTAGCAAGAGCATTACTAGCAATAGTATGATCTCCAGGAATCACAACTTCAATGCCATTGTATAGAAATTTGACGCACTGATGATAAGTGGAAGGAACAGCCTGCATATCATGGATCCAAGGATGACCCAAAAGAATGTTATATGCGAGTGGGATGTCCAATACTTGGAAGTTAACATCTTTCATGACAGGGCCCACTCGAACAGGCAGTGTGACAAGACCTTTGGAAGATCTTTCCACTTCATCGCAAGCTTTTATAGTAATCTTCTTCTTAGAATCCACAACAAATTCTGACAAACCCAACTATTGTATGACATTGAAAGCAATAATATTTAACCCTGCACCATTGTCTATCAGGACTCGGCGGATGCGGGTGTGGTAGACTAGAACTTCGATGTGTAAAGCTAGATTATGAGGGTGAGTAATAGATATGTCATCTTCTGTAGAAAAGGAGAGAGATAGCAGAGATGAAATGTGGTTGACCATAGCCTGAAATTGATCTAAATCAATGTCATTGGGAACACGTGTTGTACATAGAGCCTCATCAAGAATCTCTCTATGCGAAGGGGATAACTAAAGCAACTCAAGGATAGATATCTGGGCTGGTGTCTTTTGCAAATGTTGGACAAGATCATAGCTAGGGGTGGCTAAAAGAGCCGCTTGTTTGGAAGGCAAAGCTTGCTTGGGATCTTGCGCAGTTTTAAGGACAATCTTGGCTTGCCCCCTAGTAACAACATTTAGTGTGTCACTTCAGGAAGATGAACTACCACATGTTTGCAAGACCAACTTTGGCTTACCATGACTGACTTTATTATCATCTTGAGACCTGAGCATTAGAACACTCTCAACGGCTCTATCATGTTGATCACAGGCATATCAGAAGTATATGTATAGTTGATCTTAGCATCATGATTCTTCTTATGTGCTTGAGAGGTTTCCCCCTTGTCATGCTTAGGTAGAGGATCTTTGAAAGCTGTGTGATCAGAATTTTTAGTTAAGCCATCAGTGGAGATTGTGTTGTTATCAATGAGGTCTTGAATATCATCCTTAAGCTTAAAACAATTGTCTATCAGGTGTCCCTTGTTTCTGTGATAATGGCAGTAATGATCCTCTCTCCACCAATCAGGCCTATTTAGCAGATCCCAATTACTAGGTTTATTAGGAAGCATAAGATATCCATTGTCAACCAAAGTCTTAAGGATCACATCATAAGGTTCTACCAACTTGGTATAGACTCGCTTTCGAAATGACTTCTTAGGCTTATCTGCATATTGAGGTTTAGGAGCATTGTGAGTGTTGGTAGCTTCTTGTTGTTTTTCTACATAGATAGCATTGGAGAGATTGAAAGCAGGCTCTTTAGCTTTAGGAGTGTCAACAACCCCATCATTAACAACATACTTGTTTCTATTCCAAGGCTTATTTTTGTCCTTGCCATTGTTTCTAGTATCTTTATTAATAACAATATCCCCCTTTCTAATGGCCACATCCTCAATCCTATATGCACTTTCAACCATGTCATTGAAAGAGGAGAACAGTTGTTTCCTAAGATCATAATATAGCTCAGGCACTAGAGTGTTGACGAAAATGTCAATCTTTTCTCTCTCGGGTAGCTGACGAGGATATCGTGAATACAATGACCTCCAATGTTGCAAGTAAGTAGAAAATAACTCTCCTTGGTTTTGTCTCAAAGCACCAAGATCTATCATGGTGATAGGCTGTTGGATATTGTATGAATAGTGTTGTGTGAAGTGCATAGCCAACTCATCAAAAGTCTTCAAAGGAGGTGTCAACTTTGCAAACCATTCTAAAGCTTGTCCTCTTAAGCTTTGAGGGAATAATCATAGCAAAAATGTGTCTTCATGAAGGAAGTCCATGCTATGAGCATAAAAGTGATGCACATGGTCATGAGGATCACCATTTCCATCATAATTGTCATATTTGGGAACCTCAATAGCCCTAGGAAATGGGACCATGTATAGACTTTTATCAAAAGGAAGAGCACAAATTGATTCTACAAAAGAGACCTTTGGAGGCTCTCTTTCTATTGCCATTTGGGTAAGGCATTGATTTGTCTGACGCAATTCTTCCTGAAGGACTTCCAATTCAGTTGGTACTCTTTGTTGGACAATTTTTCTAACATCATAGTCAGGAGGAAGCTTGTATCCTCTAGAAGTCATATATTGAAAATATTGGTTGCCATTACACTCTAAAAGCTTATGCATCATTCATTGGGAGGCCACATCTTGTTCAAATCTCATAAGATCCTCACTAGAAATCTCATCATCAGCCTCTGCCTCATGTTGAGAGGGAGGAGGTCTAGGAGGTGAAGAAGGCATACCAAAAGTGGGTCTTGGAGGAGATCTTGGTGGCGTGTTGTTGCCATTGTTGCCATTAAAAAGAGGTCTATGCTCATAGTTACTAGTCTCAGGTTGCTCATAAGACATTCCTCTATAAGCCATGCACCTAGCAGCATCCATCCTTTGTTGATTGTGTTCTTTGTCTAAGAGCGCTTGGTTGTCCTTATGCTCAAAGTGTTCTTGCAAGCGTTGAAATTTTTCTTGTTCAGTCAAAGTGAGTGAGACACTGTCTATGTTTTTGGGGGTCTTGAATGCGGAAAAGAGGAAACCTCCTTTGTACCATGGGGTAGCCTTAGAATCCTCAGATTGGTTAGAACTAGAACTATTGTTGCTAATGGGCACTTGTGAGCGTCTAGTTGGAGAAGGTAACTATGTATAATTGAATAGAGGATGACTCTCCTGCTCAAATTGAGACTGAGTTGTAACCGGCATGAAAAGAGATGTTGGTCGACTAATAGAATGAGACAAAGTTTCTTAGATTTGAGATAAGCAAAGCTAATAAAGATCACTTGTGAAAGGAGAACAATAGAGAGATGGCTTGTCAAAAGTTCTCAAGCACTTACAACAATCAATTGACTAAAGCCGAGCAGCGAGCAAGAAGCTCAATAAGCAAGTAGCTAGAGAGGTAACCATGATGCAACAAGTGATCAAGAGTAGCATTCATTAAGCTCAAATTCAATAGTTTTAGCTCATTTGTTTTAGTCTAGAACAAGTTTGAGCATGGAGATAACAGACCAACTTCAGGTAAGAACAGAAAAAGACACTCTACGATAGGTTAAAATGCAAGTTTAGCAGCTCTGGATTGCAATAGCAACAAGACAGTAAAAAGGTTCTGGGCGACACTTTCTAGGCAAGCAGGGTGACAATTGTACAGGGATGAACTGTTGCGTGATATTTCTCAGAACAGGGTGCGACACTGTTCTAGGGTTGTATGACTCTTTGACCAGTGAACATAAAAATCTCAGTTTTGAAGTGTTTTGATCAAGTTCAAAGGTTGGATAGTGCAATTTCTCAGTAACAACAAATAAAAGACAGGTTTGCAAATAGTATAGGATCAAACATGTCATAGAACACTTGAAACAAGGGCAAAAGCAACCTTGCCAAGACAAACACTTGTGATATCAAAATAAAAAACCTTATGAATGCTACCATTTTATTTGAATATTGAGAATGTTTACACTGGTATAGCACAATCGAAGACAATTCAAGCAATTACTACCTAGAAGGACAAGGCTCATTACTTAGCAACTTGGCCCACAACTTGATGCTCCCTTGCCTCACACCAAGTGGTTTCCCACAAGAGATATTGACGTTGTCATGGAAGTGTCAAAAACACAACCAAAGGAACACATATGGCGAGTGTCTTGGGGTGATCCGAGAAAGTCCACTTGGATCAATCCTTGCACCAAGAAGCTAAGAAAAAAAAATAAGGTGGCTTCTAACTAATGGTTCATAGTAAGGGCTTCCATTCATAACACCCCTCTTGCTCCTCATAAAGGACTAGGACCTCATGGCCTCAAGAGTACCTTAAGAATTCTTGCTCAATGCTTTCCCCATGGTCGCAATCCCATGAGCTACTCACATCAAGCGAAGACAAGCATTATGTCTACCAAGGTTTTGTGTCCTTGATAGCCTTGAAATTATAGTGGGTTGGAATAGCTCGGTATTAGCTTGTCCCCACTTGGGTCATTCCTCTTGATTGCTCAAGAGCAGGCCTGCTAAAGGATTCTAAATCTAAACAAAGAGTAGATCAATTTTTGAGGTTCAAGGTTATTGGTTCACCACAAGGGTGAAGAGCATACTCCCCTATCTAAAAAATTTCTTCCAAACACACCAAGCAAAGAGTTCAATTACTCTCTTGCTTCCAAAATCCCAAGATGGGTCAAGATTTTCTGGTTCACCACAAGGGTGAAGAGCATACTTCTCCTACCACCTCAAAATTCCTTCCACAAGATATTATGTTCCTATAAAAATGAAACAACTAGTAATTGCCACACTTGAAAAGAAATAAACAAAAGTAATTTTTTTTTTGATTTTTATGCTTTTGGGCAGTGCTACAAAAACCGTTAGTAGCCCTTTTAGCATGCGTTCTTTTGAGAAAATATTTCAAGCAATGAGGGCACACCTACAAGCATAAATTATTAGCCCCACAATGGTTAGCACATAAAAAATCCAATAATAAACTACAAATAAACTAAAGCTAAATGATGACGAACAATTCATAAAATGAAGGACAAAACAAGAGTGTTCTGTCCCATGGTGGGTGCCAAAAATGTGTACTCTAAATAGTGTACTTCTCTAAGTCATTATATCCAAGGGAATCCATGAGAGGGAAACCTTGAGAAAGCGACCTAGAGCTCCCTAGGCATTGAGTGCAAGGGTATTTTAAGTTTGCTCTCAGCTACAGCTATTAAGCCTATAACCTTGCTAGTAAACCATGCAATGGGAGATTCAATGAAGACAAGGGCAAGAATGCCAATATCCACAAGAAATCTAAATGAGAATGCATTGCAATACTATGCTAGAATGAAGATGCAAGCTAAGCTATAAAAATGAAAGATAGAAGTATTACAAATCCTTGCTAATTAAACTATGTGAGCTAATCTATAGCATAAAGGAAACTAAATTAAGAATGCAATGATAATGAAACTAAACTATGATGCAAGAATAAAAATGAAATGATGATGCAATATTTCAATATGAGAGATCTAAGAATACTATAGCTCCAAAATGCCAAGATTGAGAAGCTCCAAGATTTCAAGATGCTAAGATGCCAAGACTCCAAGAGAATGATAATGCAAGAGATGAATTATACAAAAGATGGATCATGCAAAAGATGGATTATGCAAGAGATGGATGATTAAGAATGAGGAGAGAGTCTCCTTATAAAGGAATTTAGAAATGAATGGACGGTCAAGATTAAGAGGCAAAAAGAGATTCCACTCACCTTGAAAAGTGTGCATTCATGTGAAGACAAAACATCTTTTTTTAAAAAATTATTTATTTATTATTTTTAGAAAAGTGGTTTCCATTAAAAGATTTTTTATTTAATTAAAAGAGGTTTGTTCTTTTAATTAAATGTGGCTTAGGATAAAGTGATTTTATTATTTAATTAAAAGATTTTTTATTTATTTAATTAAAAGAGATTTTTAATTAATTAAAAGGGAGCATGTTCTCTTAATTAAATTAAATTTTTATTTTTTTATTTTTTTCTCTTTTTAATTAAATAAGGCTCAAACCTTAGGAAATATTGAATTGATTATGATTTGATCAAGGAAATTGATATAATTGAAAATGTTGATATTGATTTAGGGACTTGGTAAATTGATAAATGGGGGCCCAAAGTCTAGGCGACCATTTTAGGGTGCATACAGTAATCTATTTGAAGTTCTTCCCTTGCACTTATTGATTTTATCGCACATACAAAAACTTGATTCCCCTCACGCACCTCAAATATGCAATTGGGTTACTTATTAGTTGAGGAAGGTCACGTACTATTTATAAAACCCATAATATTACCTGTTTCTTTTGGTCTCCCATCAATATACATTGCAAATCTTTTACTTTGATCATTTTTTTTCCATTGTATATAATTTGCTGATAGTGCATACCTACGCATACTTTTTTTATATTGAACAATCTGCATCCAATCATTGTAATTGTAACACGGACCGACATACTTGAATAATTCAACAACTTTGTTGTAACATACCTTTATCCCATTCATAGAAAATAGGCCCAAACCATGTAATGAGGATGGAGCTATGTGATATATCCTCTCATTAACACAAAAATCAGTGTTAATTGGAGGCAGCTCATTGGGTACCCATTCTTTCTCAATATGTGTGTACCGAAAGGACACCTTGATGTCGATTTTGGTCTCATCATCATAAGAACATGACCCCCCTTTAGCAAAGAAAAATTGCATGCGTTTATCAAATTTTTTTCTAATCTTTTGACATCTAGTTGATCTCCCCATTTTAGATGTACTACATGTAGAACTTTCATCTACCATTCCCTCATTTCCCTCATTCGATGTAGATAGATCTGACAAGTACCTATTTGGTGGGTCCTGCAATCCATCAAATGAGATATTGTCACGTCCCCGCTTCAAATATAATTTTGATAATATTTTAAAAATATATATAGAATAATCAAGTCATGACCAATACGTATGGTTCTTCTTTGTCTATACGTGGGAGATAAAATGTACTAAGTTGAAAGTGATTATATAATTATATGTCTATACGGGTTTTCTTTGTCTGTATATACATTATATGATTATATAATATGTCTATTTATAACATACGTGCTCAGTGATAAACAAGAAGAATATAAGAAAATTATCCCTATTTATTGACTTATACCTGCTGATCCATGTCACTATGCACGATCCACGCCAAAGGGGTTAAATTTTCTGCATATGTTAATCATTTATCTTAAGTTAGCTAAAAATTACATGATACGTATGTTACAAATAACTTAGAAGACAACATGAATAATATGCAACATCGTAAACATGAACAAATTTACCTTATATATGGAATGCAAGATCATCAACAGAAGGGGTGACAATATTTGTAGTCAATTGCCTATTTGCAAAAAGGGTGATAATCAAACACAATATATACATGTATCAACAATAATTAATTGAGCATCATAAGAAAAACATTGGTAATTATAAATCACATATGTTGTAATCATTAGAATTGAACACAATAAATATATAATCATTAAAATTGAAATCAATAAATCAATATTAAACATATATACTAATCAATATAAATATATATAAATAATTAAATCACATATATACCTTGTACATTTCAATCATGTCATTGATCATCTTCTTCATCCATCTCATCATCATCACCATCATCACCATCATCACCATCATCATCATCATCACCACCACTATCATCATCCCCATCATCGCCATCATCATCGCCATCATCACCATCACCATCACCATCACCATCATCATCATCACCACCACCACCATCATCACCATCATCATCATCATCATCATCATCATCATCATAATCTTCATCATCTACTTCTTCATCATCTTCAATATCTTCTTCTTCCATAACATTATACTTTATTGACCTTCCTCTTGGATCATGTCTAACAACAAATGACCAACCCTATTTATGTGGAACCTCTGAGTAAAACACTTGCTCACATTGTCTTGGAAGAACATAGGGCTCATCTCCAACTAGCTCAAATAACCTTGTATTAATCATTATAAATCTATTATCATGTTAAATAATAGTTCTATCTGGATCATTTTGATTCAGTCGTAACCTGTACCATTTGACAACAAATAGAACTACTTTGAAGGAGTTAAAGTCGCACTCAATTATATCATCCAAGATGCCATAGTATTGATTTTGAGATTGTTGAGGATTTATGTCATTTCTAGATGATATATTAGTGACCTTGAAAACTGTAGTTATCCCAGAATCACAAGTTTTTTTCATGTCATCCAACTTTTCTATGCGAAATTTGCGGCCATGATAATACATAGCTTTGTGGTGCTTGACCTGCAATTTTTCAAGCGTGTAAAAATTATTTGCATCATGAGTTGATACGAAATAAATGAGTCATGATCATTAATAAATTTGTACGTACCTCTCTACCTCTTAAACCATATGCTAGATCAATTACCATTGGCGTAACATTGGAATCTCCATTACGATAAGCTTCTCTAACCAATGAAGCAACACCTTCCCATATTAATGAGCAACTATTTTGTTGACATCGTTCAATCCATACCGTCATCCAATCAAGATTCTTTGCAATATACAAATGTATTGCATCCCACTCTCGACCAACTGTATAAAAAATTTAACCAATTATAAATAACTTATATTGAAGATTTATAAAAATTAATTAACTACAATAACATCTTATATTTACCTCTCACTTTCCTCAATCTACATTTTCCCATGAAGTACTCCCTTTCGAATTTGTTAATGGAGTTGGGATCCCAAATACGATTTACATGGATCTTTGCTACAAACTTAAGAAAATATTCACTAATGTACACCATGGTCTGGTATACCATATATCCCTCCACCATAGAACCCTCAGGATGTGCTCTCTGTCAAACCAAGCCTTTCAAAAATTTTAAGTGTCTGTCAACCATCCACATTGACCTAGTTGGTACAGGTCCACACAATTCAATCTCCTCAACTTGATGTATGAGGTAGTGTTCTTGTGCATTGAAAAAAGTTGAAGGTAGACATTTTTGCATATCACACATAAGAAGAGGAATTTTTCTCTTCCAGTATTTTATATCTTCTTTATTGATTTCTTTTGATGACAACCACCTCATATATTTTCCAAGATCATATATAACTTGTTTGACACTTTTGGCAAAGTGGTGTGGGAGAGATAGACGTAGAACGTACTGCAATATTTGTAAAATGATCTTATCAATATTTTATAAAAGAATGCAATAAAAACTACATGCAGTATACAAATATATAGTGAATACAAAATAACATGAATTACCTTAATAAATGTATGCCAGTCATGTGTTTGCATCCCTGGCCCAAATTCACTTTTCTTTGATATGAGATCGTTTATGTTCGCAGCAAATCCCGTGGGAAATCATATTTTTTTATGACTTCTTTTATAGCATTGCTCTGTTGCTCCGACAATAACCAACTAAGGGCACTTGTATCAATCTGGTCTCCATTATTATTTGATCGAATGACATTTTTCATTGCATGGTTGGATTCTTCAATGTCACTATAAATTTTGATAATTTTGTCTTTGTTACGCCTTCCATCCAAGATTTTCCATAATGTCTCTGTTACAATCTTTCCAATATGCATAGGATCAAACAAATGCATGATTGGGAGTTTCTCGTAGTACGAAAACCTACTAAATTGTGTAGGATAAATTTTTAGTCCTTTTGGAAGTTGGTAATTAATGCCTTGATGACCTTCACGAGCATCAATTACATCATCAGTAAACAAAGCACAATATCAAAATATAAATTTTAAATAAAAACCATCAGATGAAATGACATTACCTCGATGATTTATTTTATTGTATTCTAACTTCCATAGGTGAGGTGTCATTCTTCGTGGCTTTGATGTAGTCTCTTCTTTCCCATTGAAAAGATGTTTTTCGGTAATTCGATACTTATGATTTCTATGGAGAAAGTGTCTATTCTCATCGAACACCTTCTTTCCTAAACTTTTTGAATGATGAGATTTCATCTTTGGACCACAAAATGGACATGCAAATTTTTCCTTTGTCTGAAGACCTACAAGATCGTGTATAATTGGATTAAATATGTTAACTTTGTGTTAGCACTATAACATACCAAAAAAGAGGTGTTAAGAAGAGAACATACCACAAAAATGTGTTAGCCCAGGGGCATCATGTATTGTCCATACAAGCATTGCATGAAATTGAAATTGACTTTGTCCTATTGGTCTAGAGATGTCATACATAGTGACCCCATTCCATAACACCATCAACTCATCGATAAGGGGCTCAATATATACATTGATATCTTTAAGTTGGTACTTACCTAGTTGAATGAACAAAAACATTAAGCAGAATTGCCACTAGTGACAACATTTATTTGCATTCTCAGTGCAAACCAAGCAGAACAGTGCAAACTGAGCAGAATAGTGCAAACCAAGCAGAACAGTGCAAACTGAGCAGAACAGTGCAAACCAAGTAGCGCAGTGTAAACCGAGCAAGACAGTGCAAACCGATCAAGACAGTACAAACCGAGCAGGACAGTGTAAACCAAGTAACATTATGTCTACCGAGTCACCAGTATTTACCAAGTTCAAAACCTACCGAGTGGTTAGTATGAACCATGCCTTCACTTCTACCGAGTGCATGACGATGTTGAGTAATGCAGTGGACGCCGAGTATCAGAAAGTCACCGAGTTAGTTTGCAGGAACCATGTAACCATACTTGGGCCGACTTAGTGGCACTTATGTCTATTTGTCAAGCCGACTTTGTAATTGTAATTAATTGTTTAGACTTGTATATAAACAATGTTGTAAAGATGTCAAGATGTAATTATGAGTATGTATGTCAAAAAAAAAGAAAAGGCAGAGATAAGCGAATTACAAAGGGCTACAGCAGTATAGGGAACAACAAAGACAAATTCATCACAGAAGGTGATCAGTACATTCAGTGAATCTCAATCAGCAATCCAATTGCAAAGCAAGAGATCTACTGTTTCATTCTAACAGGTGAATAAGTACTAAAATCCTTTAACCAGGTAGACTTAACAGTCTATTGTAAAATCTCTTTACCGAGTGCATACTTCATTGTATGTTTGTAAATCCTTTAACAAGGTGGATTTAGCAATCCTTATTGCTCCTAACAAGGCAGATCATCAGAAGTGATCAAATTGTAAGCCTTAACCGGCCAACTTTATTCTGCAGTACTAAAGCTTTGTGGGTTTCATCCCCACCCCAATTTTACTTTCTTTTTGGAAGGTTTTTGGGTAACCAAATCTATGTGTCATTGTTGTGAATGCTTTTAAGTTTCATGCTTTCTATATACATAAGGAAAAAGTAAACTATATGCTAATACATCTGTAATTGTAAGAAAATTCAAAGTTACTGATTCACCCCTCCCCTCTCAGTAACTCGGTTAATCCCTGAATATTTCCAACAATTGGTATCAGAGCATTGTTGGTTCTCAAGATAAAGCTTAACTACCTTGAGCAAAGATCCAGGAAAATGGAGGTATTCAAACTGAACAAGGTGATTGAAAATGAAAAGCTAGATCTGGAAATGGCCATAGCTAAACTCAAGGAAGCAAAAGAACATCTTTCCCAATCCCTAAGAAGAAGGAAGGAACTTGCAAATCAGATGAATGATCAGAATTACATTGAAGAAAAGGTTGAAGATCTTTTTTCCTCAAATAGCTCAGATGAAGCAAACAATGCTGTCAAAGAACTCCTAGAAAAGAATGGGTCTCTGCAGGAAGAAGTGAGAAAATTAAAAAGAGAACAAGAGCTACACTCAACAAGATTTTGTGAGATCTTAGAACAAAGAAACAAGTTGAAAGATGAATTAGATGGTAGGAACAATGAAGTTCAAAATAAAACCCTTCAGCTAGAAAACCTAATTGATTAGATCTCCCATACAAATGAGGAAATTCTGAATCTAAGATTAGAAATAGAAAACACAAGAGAAGAACTAAGATCTAAAAAGGAAATCAATCTAAGATTGGTGGATGACCTAAACACCGAAAAACAAATCAATGAAGGAATGCTGAAAAGCCAAGAAGACTTGAATCAGCTGTATGAGCGAAATCTGCATAGGCAGAAAGGAAAAGCAGGACTTGGATACAAAGGAGAAGGTGAATCTTCTAAGCAAGGTACTCAAAGAAATCAAAAACCTACTTGTAATCATTATGGTAAAATAGGACATACTTCAAATAAATGTTGGAACAATGAAAAAGCAGAATTCAATGGAAAATGCTACAACTGCAATCAACATGCTCACAAAGAAAATGAATGCAGGGAAAAACCAAGATTCAGAGGTAATTGTCACAAGTGCAACAAACAAGGTCACAAAGCATCCGAGTGCAGATCCAAGACATTCAATCTAGCAGAACAAATTATGAAAGCAATGTTTGGATGGGACTACAACACCTGGTGTAGATGTCATTACTGTGGAGAATATGGACACATTGGCATGAACTGCATAAAACATCATCTAAGGAAAAGAGATACTACCGTAAGATGCTTCAAATGCACTAAACTCGGTCACATAGCCAGAAACTGCATGAATGCTAGTGAAGTTGAAGATGGAAAGAAGAATGAAGCAACTAAGGTCAGGAAACAGGTGAGACAAAAGTGGATTCCTAAATCTACCGAGAAAACTAGTCCAAGTGATGGAATGGGTGGCTCTACCGACTCAAACTAAATTTCCAAGAAAGCACTGGAACTGTATTCTCCTAGACAAACTCCAAGCAGTTCCAGAACTGAATTAAAAGAAAGATCTAAATTAGCATACAAGATGCAGTAAGATCACAACAAGGTCGGTATTAGTCTTAACCGAACAAGGTCGGTATTAGTCTTTACCGAACAAGGTCGGTATTAGTCTTAACCGAACAAGGTTGGTATTAGTCTTTACTGAGCGAGGTCGGAGCAATATGAATTCTCGAGTTCACCGAGTTGCGAAGTCTTCACCGAGCAATTAATTCTTAGTGGGTGATAGTCTGTCAGAATTCATACCCTAATTTGTACTGAGCATTAATGACAGAGTTGTAAACAAAAGGCAAGAAATCAAACTCATTTCTCACCGTGAATTTTAGCACTTTGAGAGCAGAAAACTTCAAGAGCAATCCAGCGACTCAAATACCTTTTGCGAAAAGAATTTTCTGTGAGCTACCATGGAATCATCCAGCACTTCAGCAAAGAAAGGATCAGATATGTTAGTCCAAGGGGAATGGAAAGCACCAGATTTCAAGATCGTGCCCGCAATTGCAGCAGCCCTAGACCCGAACGGAGCTCAATCTCAGATTCCTCCTAAGGTACTACTTATTAACGATATTCGCAATCATTTCAACTATGCAATTCATGAAATGGGGAACCTAGAACTAGATATTGTGCGTGAAGAACTGTGTGGATGGTACTCTAAAACTTGAGCACAAACATCTGGAAGATAAGGGATTAGTTCACATTGCACATTTGCCTCGAAACTTTCAAGATAAATGGGTTAGATACATTCTCAGCCGTATACATGATGGCAAGATTTGGCTTGAGCAACCCATAGAGATCACCAAGAAGATGATTCATCAAATCACCGGTCTTCCCATGTTGAACAAAGAAAAAACTACCAAAACCCTAGGTCGGTCGGAACTGGAAAAGAAAACCCTAGCCGAGTGGGACGGTAGAGGCATGAAAGTTAGCAGCATTACCGATGCTGAACTAAAGTTTGGTACACACATTATTGCCCATAAAATATACAGTTCAAGTCAACAGAATAGTGTCTCCTGTGAAGCTATTGACCTAGCATACAAAGTGGTCAAGAACAACTTATCATTTGACCTTGCAGATTTATTGTTAAAACAGTTTAACAAGAACATGGAAAGCATTCAAACTTCCAAAAACAATCCATGTAAGTTTGGATCCCTACTAGTCTGTTTATTCTTCTATGTTCAAAAATTCTTCCCTTCTAAAGGAAAAGTTGTATGGAGAAAAGATGTGCCAACACTTTATGAGATAAATGAATACATCTCAGAAATGGGTGAAAATTTTGAAAGTATAATGGAAAGTTATTTTGAGTCTTTCAAAGAGAAGATGAATGACAGATTCTGGATTCCATAGAAGTTGGTGGAGGATTACAAGGATGACATTTGTTTCATGGTAGACTATGACAATGTATATATTCAAGCAGCTAAACCAAGGATTGTATATGTAAAACCTCTTCCTTATGAGGTAAATATTGATGAAACCAAGAATATAATTGAAGCCCTTCTTAATCAGCCTGTTAATCCCAAAGCTCCATATTTTGGAACATATGATGAAGCAAAGGTGAGAATTGAATTGAGCATAAAAATTCCACAGGTGGTAAACAAAGGAAAGAAGAGGATAGCCAAAATGCAAATGCTAACCGAGGACAAAGAAGATAACGATGAAGAAGAAAAGGAAAAGGATGAGAAAATAGAGGAACCAGAACCTACAAAGAAGAAAGGAAAGGTTTTTATCACGAAGGCACCTAAGCCTCCCACTGCTGTATTTACAAGGAGAAGTGCAAGAGGTAAGGCAGATAAAGATAAGGCAGACAAAGACATAGTATTCAAAAGGCCTCCTCTAAACTTTCAAGAGAGGATCAAACTTTTTAGAGACGGATTAGGATCTGGAGTAAGTAACATAAAATCTTTTAAATATGAAACCAGATCAGAAATAGAACAGAAGGAAATAGAAGATGCTGTTATTGAAAAGATGGGACAGTGGAAATACTCTCCTGATGAAATAGCCCCATAGGTTCCATCTGTCTTATTAAATCCAATAAAAATGAGATGGAGCAATGCAAAGCAAACTGTGATAGACATATTTGATCAAACCCTGAGACAATTAATGCCGAGCTTGAAAAATGATGAAGTAAAGAAGGCATTAAAGGAAAATGAAAATAAGATGACACTAAGGTTCAATACTTGTTTGATTCTGATCAACAATATTGAATCGGTTGTGAATGCTGCAAATGCTACATGGAAGAACATATACCATCTTCACCAACCGAGTATTGAAACAGTAATAATAAAAGATATTGAAGATGACAGTGATGAACAAGAAGAAGCCACTGAGGTAGATGATACTGTGAGGATAGCAGCAGAAGTCATTGCATCACTTCCTACCTCTCCAGTAAAAGTTTCTACATCCAGCCCGGAGACACCTTCAAGCATGGTTGTGACAACTTTAACTTTTGTCCAATCACCTATAGCAACAACAGAAGCAACCACCATTTCTTCTACTGAGTTGCAGTCTCCCATTTCATCAAGTTTTCTAGTAGTAAGTATTCCAATTTTTGATTCTACAAGTGTAAATATTTTAAGTTCTCCAGTAGACAGTGTGCCAGTCTCTATAGCTAGTCCAACTATATCTATTGTCACTACTACTAAGGCATTAAGTACAGATAAGCCTAAGGCTCTACCGAGCATAAAATTTTTGGGTAAGAATATAGTAGAGGATATAGACCTAGATGAAGAAATAGAGATTCCAACATTAGATTTTGCAAATCTATTAGCGGACCAAATGCAAAATATAGGTGAGATCCTCCAAAGGAAAGCAAAGCAAAAGAAGCTTAAAGAGGAGAGAGACAAGGAATATCAAATCATTAAGGATGCTAAAGACATTTTGTCTGATGCATTAGGTATTAAAGTAGACTCCTCTCAACATGTTTTGCTACAATTAGCTGAAGCAGTAAATAAATACAATGAGGACTCATCTGGGATAGAAAAGTTAGTTGAAAGAGCCGAGAAGAGATTCAACAATAAAGTGCTTGAGCACATTGCTTAGCACATAGCTATTAATCAAGTGGAATTGTCTTCAGACTTGTCAAATATTGAATCTACCTATTCGAATGTCACCTCTCTTTTGGCCAGACTGTGTAATATTGCCAAGTTCACAAAGGATGTTAAGGATAAAATGGATGAGGATATGAAGATTAGCATACAGAAGCTGCAACTTGAACCAAGTTCAAGCTCTGCTCATCACATGGAAGTCTCATACCTATCAAATATGTAGTCAGATCTACTAAAAGAAGACATAAGGATCCGGTCCACACTGCTAGACATCCAGAACATGATCCTTCCCATCATGAATACAATGTATAAGCATATTGAACATTCCAAAACATTGATTCATGACAATCAGTTCTCTATAGCAGATCACATGATTGAACTCTCTGCAGAAGTCCAAATTGCAATCCAAACATGCAAGATTCTGCAAGAAAATTGGGACAGAACCCTGGCACTAATCATGAAGGTACATTCTGACTTTCTATCAAATTTTGGATTCTCTCTGTAAATCACTTGTATATACACCTTTGGCATTATCATCAAAAAAGGGGGAGATATGTATAGAAGGAGATATGTATAGAAGGAGAAGGAGATATGTATAGAAGGAGATATGTATAGAAGGAGATTTGTATATAGAAAAAGTTAGCACATTGAAAGGGGGAGATAATGTATAAAGCTCTATGACAAAGACAAATTTTTTTAAAAAAAATCATCAATAAGTGTATATAAGTTTTGAGCAATAAGTGTTTTTGTCACTAATGCCAAAGGGGGAGATTGTTGGCATTAAGCAGAATTGCCACTAGTGACAACACTTATTTGCATTCTCAGTGCAAACTGAGCAGAACAGTGCAAACTGAGCAGAACAGTGTAAACCGAGCAAGACAGTGCAAACTGATCAAGACAGTACAAATCGAGCAGGACAGTGTAAACCGAGTAACATTATGTCTACCGAGTCACCAGTATTTACCGAGTTCAAAACCTACTGAGTGGTTAGTATGAACCGTGCCTTCACTTCTACCAAGTGCATGACGATGCCGAGTAATGCAGTGGACGTCGAGTATCAGAAAGTCACCGAGTTAGTTTGCAGGAACCGTGTAACCATACTTGGGCCGACTTAGTGGCACTTATGTCTATTTGTCAAGCCGACTTTGTAATTGTAATTAATTATTTAGACTTGTATATAAACAATGTTGTAAAGATGTCAAGATGTAATTATGAGTATGTATGTCAAAAAAAAAGAAAAGGCAGAGATAAGCGAATTACAAAGGGCTACAGCAGTATAGGGAACAGCAAAGACAAATTCATCATAGAAGGTGATCAGTACATTCAGCGAATCTCAATCAGCAATCCAGTTGCAAAGCAAGAGATCTACTGTTTCATTCTAACAGGTGAATCAGTACTAAAATCCTTTAACCAGGTAGACTTAACAGCCTGTTGTAAAATCTCTTTACCGAGTGCATACTTCATTGTATGTTTGTAAATCCTTTAACAAGGTGGATTTAGCAATCCTTATTGCTCCTAACAAGGCAGATCATCAGAAGTGATCAAATTGTAAGCCTTAACTGGCCAACTTTATTCTGCAGTACTAAAGCTTTGTGGGTTTCATCCCCACCCCAGTTTTACTTTCTGTTTGGAAGGTTTCTGGGTAACCAAATCTATGTGTCATTGTTGTGAATGCTTTTAAGTTTCATGCTTTCTATATACATAAGGAAAAAGTAAACTATATGCTAATACATCTGTAATTGTAAGAAAATTCAAAGTTACTGATTCACCCCTCCCCTCTTAGTAACTCGGTTAATCCCTAAATATTTCCAACAAGTGACCCCATTCCATAACACCATCAACTCGTCGATAAGGGGCTCAATATATACATTGATATCTTTAACTTGGTACTTACCTAGTTGAATGAACAAAAACATTACATAATTATTATGACCATTTTGATGGATTATTTATAATAAATTAATTTAGATGACTATTAAATAAAAAAATACCTGGAACAATCAATGCCAACATTATGTGCTCCCTCTTTATGGACATCCAAGGAGGAATGTTATTGTTGATAACAAAAATAGGCCACACTAAGTAAGTAGATCTCATCTCTCCAAACAGATTGACACTGTCCGCTGCCAATGAAAGCTTGAGATTATGAGGTTCTTCTTTAAAGTGTGGCCATTTTTCCTCTATTTCCTTAAATGCCAAACCATCCACAAGCATTCTCATAATGTCATCTCAACTTTTATTGTGTGCAGGGTAATCCATAAATTGTGCCAAGCTATTGCACCTGAATAATCATTGCAGACGTGGTATAATGGGAATAAACTGAAGAACCTTGCGAGACACATTTTTTGTTATTCGATCTGATCGATATCTACTAATATGACAAACATGGCATTTTGTTGCAAATTCATATTGTTTATGATATATAATATGATCATTTAGACATGCATGTATTGTTTGATACTCCATTCCAATATCTTTCATAATGACAGATAATTCTCAGTATGAGCAAGGTAGAATGTTTGATGGTGGTAAAAAACACTCACCTATCAACCTACAACCAAAAATATAATTTGTTAATTTAAAGAATATTAATTGCTACACGATTTACCCATTATTAATTGTAAGGGAATTACGACTAAAATAATGAAAAAAGATGACATACCTTAACATACGTGTCATTGCTACGTTGGATAAACCATTCATAACCTTCAAGTTCACCAACAACAATACAGTAGAAATAAGATTTGTTTGGGAGCCTTCATATAGGGGCTCATGTGCCTTCTCAAGTATAGGTACATCAAGGTCTGTGTCAACATCATCATCATCATCATCATCATCTTGATCATCATGATCTTCTTCATCATCATGGTCTTCTTCCATGGGATCATTACCTTCTACTTCTATATTCACACCTCCGTGTTCCCTCATTTAGAAATCCACATTCTCCGGATTGTCATGGTCCATAACATGAAACCTAGGGTGGTTGACCTGTATGAAAATGATGACCTTATATTAACCATGACCATGATGTCATCATCAAATCATGTCTTATGTATTTTATAAATTATTAAAATACATACCAATGGACAAAATTCATTTCCCCCTTCAATGTCACCATGTTGCCTACAATGTTCCTCAATTATTTTGATTAGATATCTTTGAGTCTTTAAGCCCTTACAAATTTTGCAAGGACAATAACATTTTCCATCACCTTTTCATTTTAAGTTAGACCACAGCCTAGCAATTGTCTCCCTATTTTATTGTGCGTTGATATCATCAGACATGGTCTTTCTTGAATGGAATGACTCGTTGGTGGAAGAAGGATGACTTGTTTGCAACCTACAGATTCTATATCAAGTGTATTAAAATAACATCCAACATTAATAATCAAGTAAATTCTAGCAAATCCAATTGAGTCATATTTTTTTATCATGTGACATTCTTTCTTACAAAGAATTGTTTGTTTTTCTTATGGATGCCCTCATATGGATGAGGTGTGTATCCTTGATCACAAACTCTTCCTTGCTTGATAGTGTATGTCTACTATAAACAAATCCCTTAGAAAAATTTAAAGATAAGAAGAAACTAAAAGAGAAATCTACGAGTGAGCCAATAGAACAAGGGATGCAAGCGTAAAAGTTCCTGCCTTATATAATTATTTTGGGGTAAGCTATGGTGAAATGAGAATATGGTTAAGTAGCATAGATTTTATGAAGATGTCTTTTGGTAGGGTGAATTTTTTTTACTATTGTACAGCATAAAGATTGCATTGAATTCAAGTACTTTCTAAGTTATGTTCTCTAATATCCTGGGTAAGTTTACAAATAGATTAACTCTCATAAAGATAAAAGATTGTGAGGATAATGACAAAATATCTAGTTAGCAACTTTTGTACTATACCTGAACCTCACCTTGCCAACACAATTAGAAATCCATGGGCAGTGGTGATCAAATTTCTCAACACAACGGTTGCAAGAAGAGCAATGCTTGGAATGTATAAGCCTGATCTGAAGAAATCAGCAAATAAAAACTAACATGCAAAATGTTTTAAATTGAATGACATTTTATTATAGAGATAAATGTGTTGTCTAGATTACTACATTTCAAAAAGAAATATTGATATGCCAGAGAACCTTTCAAGTTGGGAAAAGTTGAGACCAAAGCCCTGCCCACTGAGCAGAATTGCTTAACTCTCTATATGCATGATGGTATATTGATTTATTATCATTTCCTTGTATTTATTTCATTTTTTTCATGAAGTTTTAAGGCAGAGAACACAAGTTGTTCTTGACTGTCCTGTACAAGGGTTTTGTAATCAACAATCTTGTTTTGAAGTTGCATTTGAAGAAATTTGCACATGATAGACCATATAGAGCCTCATGAATGAGTGATGAGAACAGTCTTATGAGTAGGGAGCAAGATTATGTAGAATTTTCTATTGGTGAGTACAAGGAGAAATTTTTGTGTGATATAGTACCAATGACATGTTGTCACATTCTCTTAGGAAGACCTTGGCACTCCCTAAGAAGGAAAATATGATGGGTACAAGAATACTTGTTCATAAGGATGGTAACAAGTTTATTCTCAAGCCTTTGCAAAAATAATTCTTCATATGAGATAAGGGTTATCTATTTTGGAAAGAAAGAGTATGTTGATTTGAAGAGTCGCACAAGGAAGAGGTCTATGAAAGAGGATTAGAATATTGGAGCATCACTAATGGTTCTAAAAATTGATGATTATGACAGTGAACAAAAGATGGAAAATTGGAAGAGTAGTGTGATTGAAGAAGATATAGTTATGTGCACACATTGGTGTCCTATCATTCCACAAGTGCAAGATGGTAAGGGTTGTATACACCTAAAAATGGTCACCTAGACTATTAGCCCCCATTTGCTAAATCATAAATTGCTTGTGCTTGATCAAATCCTAGTCCTATCATTTATTCGATTATTTTCTATGGGCTAACCATCTTATCCTAAGTCTTTATTTAATTAAAAAGAATTTCCTCCCCTTTTATTAAATAAAAAACCCCACTTTTCTTCTTATCCTAAGTTGCACAAATAAAACATTTAATTCTTATTTATAAAGAAAAATAAAATTAAAAATAAATAAAAAACACTTTTTGTCTCACATGGACATAAAGTAAATGCTTCTAATTTTCCTATTGGAGGATATTTGTGCACAAGGAACAAGCTTCTTTTTTTCTCCACCGTTGATTAAATCTTTTTCCTCTTAATCTCCATGGTCCATTGATTTTTCACCTCCTATAAAAGAAGAGCTCTCTTCCTCATTTGTACACACAAATTTTTATGCTATTGTTATGCTACAGGTTTTCTAGGTCATCTTGGAGCTTTTGGAGATATTCTTGCATCTAGGGTTTGAAGATTTGGAGCATTGTTGGCATTCATATTGGATCTTCATCAACACTCTATCTTCTTGTCTTCATTCTTGCATCATCATGGCTTTCTTGCTTCATAGTTAGATTTCATTTTCATGCATAGTATTTGCATTTTCATAGCTTCATTCTTAGCTTAGATTTCCTTTTATGCAATAGATTAACTTGCATTGTCATATAGATTTACTTTGCATAGCATACATTTGGTTTCATTGGAGATATTGGAATTCTTGCCCTTTTCTTCCTTGAATCTCCTATTGCATGGTTTACTAGCAAGGTTATAGGCTTAATAGCTATAGCTGAGAGCATTCTTAAAAACCCTTGCACTCTATGCCTAGGGAGCTATGGATCGATTTGTGAGGGCTCATTCTTGAGTTTTCTTGCATGTAAAGATTCATAGAAGTGTGAAAATATTTTATCACACATTTTTGGCACCCACCGTGGGGCAAGCCACTTTTACATGCTGATTTTTTAATTATTTTTGAAGCTAACCCTTGTGCAGATTTGTTTGGAGATGGAAAAACCCTAGATTTGAAAGATTTGATCATATCTCCCAAACGGATTATTATTTTGGTCTAAAATTTTTTTTGCAGGTTGGTGACATATTAGAGAAGCTCAAAAAAAAATTTCAGAATTTTTGGAGGTGATTTTTATTTTTTATGATTTTTTCATTATTTTTCATAAAAAATTGATTTTTGTCGCAAATTAGCATATTTTTCAAAAAAAATTATATTTCTAAAAATCTCTTAGAATTATACATGGGTTCCATTCATTGTGTTTTTAATTTTGAAATCATATCATAGCTCATTTGGTCAATTTATTAAAACTAGTTTATTTTAGTAAAATGGGTCTTTAGGGCACAAATGAAGATATTTTTCTAAAATTTTTACATTTTTAGAAAGATCTCTATTTTTTGATAAAGGTCTCTTTTTTTCATTTTGGATTTAGGGTCCGAATTCATGTGGTAAAAATCAAATCTTGTTGACTAGGTCAAATGCAAAAAAAATAAAATTTTGTGATGGGAATGCACTTATTTTTCATTGTTCATTGCATGATATGAGTTATCATTTGGATTATTTACTGGTTATCATTGCTCTTAAAAATTTATTTTTAGATCTAACCCTAGGGTTTGCATAAGTTGGATATACATTGCATATCTTGTTTGCTTATTTTCTTGTCTTGTTCATTTGAAGGTGCTCCTGCTTTCATGGAACATGCTTAAAACAAAGCATTGGACTTGAGGTAATTTTTTCCATCTCTAAAACATTGAGATTTTGGGATTAAAATTGAAACTCTCATGTGTTTGGCTTGAGTGTTTTATATGCTTTCATAGAACACATTTCAATTGATGCTCTTAATGGGAAATGAATGAATATAGATTTGCTTTCATACAAGTTTGTGTAAGTGAATGCTTGTGTTTAAACCTTAAGTAATTCTTGGTTTCAATATCAAATATCTCATTGAGTGATTGAGGGCATGGATTCATTCTTTGTTTACATAGGGAGTTAAATGCACCACTTTGTGGACTCACTCTATGTTTGCTTGGAAAGTTAAATATTTCATTGATTCAACCCTTTGTCATTTGTGAGTAGTATTGATAAGCAACTTTAGATTACTTGTGATTGATCTAGATTGCTATCATGGGTTATTGGACTCGCTAATCTATCAGCCCCTCATTTCTGACCCGTAGTTGCAAGATCAGTGCTACATTAAAGGGGAGGGGTCTACAGGAAAGAAGTGTTAATTGCTCCACTAGGCAACCCTTTTGTGCTTTTTGGAACTCACTTGTTTTCTAAGGTGTGGACTCACTTTGAGTTGATGTGAGGAGTTAAATGTTCCACTTTTGGGCTCACTTTGAGTTGATATAAGGAGTTAAATATTCCACTTTTGGACTCACTTTGAGTTGGTGTGAAGAGTTAAATATTCCACTTTTGGACTCGCTTCACATTCTCTTGAAGGGTTAAATGTTCCACTTTTGGACTTGCTTCACATTCACTTGAAGGGTTAAGTGTCCCACTTTTGGACTCACTTTGCATTTACTTGAAGAGTTAAGTGTTCCACCTTTAGTGCTCTAAATACTTTTGATAGTGAATTACTTAGCTTTTATTTTAGAAGGCCTGCTTGGGGACACACCACCTCAAGGGACGACCTTAACTCCTGTGTTCCGGCGGAGTATAAATAGTGGGTGGTGAATTGAAAGACACCTCTCTTGGGAATTGAGTTTGATATCACTCTTGGCTAAGCCTCAAAGAACTTTATACCTTTGAGAAGTGAAGGAGGAGATTTGGGTTACCGTCTCCCCTCGGCTGTGTGATTTTGGATTTTTCTCATCTACGAATTTGGGCCTCATGTACTTTACATATATCGAGGACTCCCTTTAGAAAAGCTATGTATATCCTTGTAGACAGCTTGAAAAGGTGTTGTTGTATTCTAAGTGCCTACTAAAACATTTTCAAAAACATACACAAGTAGAATCTTTAAGGAGTAGATATACTAAGTCACTATTCTTGTTCATGTGCAAGGTTGCTTTGCCCCTTGCTCATTGTTTGAAGACAACTGCTTGCTTGAACTCTTTGATTGTTGTCTTATGTGCTTGATCCATGATAAAAATCTATTGATATACTTACTTGATCTTTTAAAATGCTTCAAAACTAAGATTTTTATGTTCATTGGTCATAGAGTCATATGACTCTGCAACAGTGTCACCCAAAACCTTTTTGCTATCTTGTTGCTGTTACAATCTGGAGCTACTAAACTTGCATTTTAACCGGTCATAGAGTGTCTTTTTCTATTCTTACCTAAAGCTGGTCTGTTATCTACATGCTTAGACTTGTTCTAGACTGAAACAAATGAGCTAAAACTATTGGATTTGAGCTTAACTAATGCTACTCTTGATCACTTGTCACATCACGGTTACCTCTCTAGCTACTTGCTTATTGAGCTTCTTGCTCGCTGCTCAGATTTAGTCAATTGATTTCTATAAGTGCTTGAGCACTTTTGACAAGCCATCTCTCTATTGTTCTACTTTGACAAGTGATCTTTATTAGCTTTTCTTATCTCAAATCTGAGAAACTTTGTCTCATTCTATTAGTCAACCAACATCTCTTTTCATGCCGGTTACAACTCGGTCTCAATTTGAGTAGGAGAGTCATCCTCCGTTCAATTATACACAGTTACCTTCTCCAACTAGACACTCACGAGCACCCATTAGCAACAACAGTTCTAGTTTTGACCAATCTAAAGATTTTAAGGGTACCCCATGGTACAAAGGAGGTTTCCTCTTTTCCGCATTCAAGACCCCCAAAAACATAGATAGTGTCTCACTCACTTTGACGGAACAAGAAAAATTTCAACTCTTGCAAGAACACTTTGAGCATAAGGATAACCAAGCACGCTTAGAAAAAGAACACAATCAACAAAGGATGGATTCTGCTAGGCGCATGGCTTATAGAGGGACATTTCATGAGCAACCTGAGACTAGTAATCATGAGCATAGATCTCTTTTCAATGGCAACAATGGCAACAACACGCCACCAAGATCTCCTCCAAGACCCACTTTTGGTATGCCTTCTTCACCTCCTAGACCTCCTCCCTCTCAACATGAGGCAGAGGCTGATGATGAGATTTCTAGTGAGGATCTTATGAGATTTGAACAAGATGTGGTCTCTCAACGAATGATGCATAAGCTTTTAGAGCGTAACAATGATCAGTACTTTCAATATATGACTTCTAGAGGATACAAGCTTCCTCCCGGCTATGATGTCAGACAAATTGTCCAACAAAGAGTACCAACTAAGTTGGAAGTTCTTCAAGAAGAATTACGTCAGAAAAATCAACGCCTTACCTAAATGGCATTAGAAAGAGAGCCTCCAAAGGTCTCTTTTGTAGAATCAATTTGTGGTCTTCCTTTTGATAAAGATCTATACATGGTCCCATTTCCTAAGGATATTGAGGTTCCTAAATATGACAAGTATGATGGAAATGGTGACCCTCATGACCATGTGCGTCTTTTTTATGCTCTTAGTATGGACTTTCTTCATGAAGACACATATCTTCTATGCTTATTCCCTCGAAGCTTAAGAGGCCAAGCTTTAGAATGGTTTGCAAAATTGACACCACCTCTTAAGACTTTTGATGAGTTGGCTCAGTGATTTACCCAGCAGTACTCTTACAACATCCAACAACCTGTCACTGTGATAGATCTCGGTAATCTAAGACAACATCAAGGTGAGCCATTTGCAACTTACTTACAACGTTGGAGGTCATTGTATTCTCGATATCCTCGTCAGCTACCCGAAAGAGAAAAGATTGACATTTTCGTCAACACACTTGTGCCTGAGCTATTTTATGATCTAAGGAAGCAACTGTTCTCCTCCTTCCATGACATGGTTGAAAGTGCATATCAGATTGAGGATGAAGCTATAAGAAAAGGGGATATTGTTATTAATAAAGATGCTAAAGGAAATGGTAAAGACAAGAACAAACCTTGGAATAAGAACAAGTATGTTGTTAATGATGGGGTTGTTGATGCTCCTAAAGTTAAAGAGCCTACTTTCAATCTTTCCAATGCTATCTATGCAGCAAAACAACAAGAAGCTGCCAACGCTCACAGTGCTCCTAAACCTCAATATGTAGATAAGCCTAAGAAGTCATTTCGAAAGCGAGTCTATACCAAGTTGGCAGAACCTTATGATGTAATCCTCAAGACTTTGGTTGACAATGGATATCTTACGCTTCCTGATAAACCTGGTAACTGGGATCTGATAAATAAGCCTGATTGGTGGAGAGAGGATCATTACTGCCATTATCAAAGAAGCAAGGGACATCCAACAGACAATTGTTTTAGGCTTAAGGATGATATTCAGGATCTTATTGAGAACAGCACAATCTCCACTAATGGCTTAACTAAAAATTCTGATCACACAGCTTTCAAAGATCCTCTACCTAAGCATGATAAGGGGGAAACCTCTCAAGCACATAAGAAGAATCATGATGCTAAGATCAATTACACGTATCCTTCTAATACACCTATGATCAACATGGTAGAGCCCGTTGAGAGAATTCTAATGATGAGGTCTCAAGATGATAATAAAGCCAATCATGGTAAGCCAAAGTTGATCTTGCAAACACGTGATAGTTCATCTTCCCAAAGTGAGACACTGAATGCTGTTACTAGGGGGCAAGCCAAGATTGTCCTTAAAACTACGCAAAATCCCAAACAAGCTTTACCTTCCAAACAAGTGGCTCCTTCAGCCACCCCTAGCTATGATCTTGTCCAACATTTGCACAAGACACCGGCTTAGATATCAATCCTTGAGTTGCTTCGGTTATCCCCTTCGCATAGAGAGATTCTTGATAAGGCTCTACGTACAACATGTGTTCCTAATGACATTGATCCAGATCAATTTCAGGCTATGGTCAACCACATTTCATCTCCACTATCTCTCTCCTTTTCTACAGAAGATGACATGTCTATTGCTCACTCGCATAATCTAGCTTTACACATTGACGTTCTAGTCTACAATACCCGAGTCCGCCGAGTCCTGATAGACAATGGTGCAGGGCTAAATATTGTTTCTTTCAATGTCATACAATAGTTGGGTTTGTCAAAATTTGTTGTGGATTCTAAGAAGAAGATTACTATAAAAGCTTATGATGAAGTGGAAAGATCTTCCAAAGGTCTTGTCACGTTGCCTGTCCGAGTGGGCCCTATCACAAAAGATATTAACTTCCAAGTATTGGACGTTCCACTCGCATATAACATTCTTTTGGGTCATCCTTGGATCCATGACATGCAGGCTGTTCCTTCCACTTATCATCAGTGCGTCAAATTTCCATACAATGGCACTGAAATTGTGATTCCTGGAGACCATACTATTGCTATTAATGCTCTTGCTGCTACTGAAAAATTTGTTCCTCACAATGAACCTACTGATGATCCTAGTACGTCTCTAGTTGCTGTTGAGAAATCATTTAAGATGATGAGCCTTGGTATGGGTGAATATAAACTGGATTCCTTTGCTTCTATACCTATTTCTCCTAGGTCATATGGGAAACCTTCCACTTTTGCTATGGTGATCCTTGAAGCTGAAAGAGAAGAACAAGTTGTTCATGAGTGGATCTATAGAGAAGATGCCTAAAATACTCCCATGCTCAGTAATTTAGACACAGATACAGATGAGTCACCAATACACACTATGGCTCACATGGGAGATGATCTTCCCTCTACTTCACTTCTTTGGGGAGAAAAATGTATATCTACTAATGATATGGATGTTGATATGGTTCATTCTTGTAGTAACCATCCCGACGTGGTTGATGGGTCTTGTGTGGGGTCTAATGAGTTTGTTCCTCGTATTGCCTTAGTGGACCACGTTGGTTCTTCTATGACAAGTCTAGATCTAGCTACTTTTGGAGCTTACCCTATAGGCTCAACCTCTCTTGTTACCAGAGATGACACCCCTTGCATAAATGCTATTGAACCGGTCACTTCATTTCATCTTGCATCAACACCTGTTACTTCTTCCACCAACGAACTGGCCACAAAAAAGATTGAATCAGCAATCAAACATCACAGTCATCAAGTCAAAAGAAAAGAGCAATGGTTGGATGGCAAAAACCACATTGTGGCGGTATCTGAACCTAAGAAAAGTAAAAATAAAAATCTGCTCAAAAATATTGATTATCAAATAAAAGATGACAAGTTGATTCTCTACAAAAAAATGATGCACTACTTCAAGCATGCTCTCTTATCTGTTACACTTCAACCCATTCCTAGAGCTAAGAACAAAGTTGGTAATGCCTTGGTTACTTCAACATCCATCTTACAAATGAAAAAGCATAAATTTTGCTTCAAGTTCCTGGTGGATGAATTATGCTATCCTGCTCACAAATCTTACAATCCTACCATCTTTTCATATCTTCCACCTCATATTCCTCTTGCAAATCCACCACACCATTCCTTCCACCATCCCTTACACTTTGCCTTTGTCTCTGGTGACTTGTATAGGAAGGGTCTAGATGGAACTCTCCTTAAGTGTCTAGAAATAGAGGAGTCAGAAAAAGTGCTAACTAAAATCCACGATGGCATATGTGGATCACATTCTAACGATCCTTCGCTAGCTCAGACATTGCTTAGGGCTGGTTATTATTGGTCGAACTGGTTGAGACCTCCTATCATCATAGTTGCAGCATTTGGGCTTGGGGCCTATTAGTTCTCTACATCAGAGGAAGCAGATTCTTGATGCCCATTTCTGTCTGGGGCATCCTTTGTACATATTTTATGATCCTGAAAAAATACCAAAAAAATTCATATATGATGCTGAAAAAATCCTAAAAATCCTAAAAATTATTGAAAAAATGAGCATCCTAGTGAAAACCTAGCAATAGGCACTTTGATGTCTCACCAAAAAAATCAAAAAATTCAAAACATCAAATTTTTTTTTGAAAAAGTGCCTTGGTGAAAACCTGGAAACAGGCTCCTTGGTAGCAAAAATACAAAAAAATTATAAAAAGTCCTGAAAAAATTGCAAAAAAATCTATCAAGTGGTGAAAACCTGGAAACAGGCACTGCTTGAGAGCCTCTGCACCTATGTCTATCAGTCTTGCGTGGTGCTCCTTTGCTCCACTTCTCTCTTTGCCTCTCTTAGCCTGGAATTGACTCTTGTCTTAGTCTAGGGGGCATCTGTTATTTTCAGCTTATCTTGGGTCTCTTTGTACATCTGGGTTTCTTAGGCACCTTGTAAACGGTGTTTTTCAACACCACGTCAACTGTGTTTTTCAACACTACCCTAGCGTCAAGTGTTTCTTAACACTTATCAGATATCCTTCCCGCCATCTTGGATGATGCAATATTTCTCACTGGCAAATGTGATACTCAAAGTTTGACTCTATGACCTACACACACGCACTTGACTCACTGAGATTTGTTTGACTTTATTTCTTTGCGTGCTATCTATGATGATTTCTTTGCTAAGTGGTCTCTCCCTGAGAAGTTTTCGATGATGCATAGCTAGAAGACTGAGGGTATGAGAACATGTTTTATTTCTTTATATGCTTGTGGGTATATTTTGTTGGTCCTCACTGTCATGAGCATTTATGCTGGTCTTACTTGACACCGTGGACCTACAAGGTATTATCCTTGACTATTTTGCAAGTGCATGCTTATAGTCATCTTGACTTTCTTGTGTCTCGATGCGAGCATAATCTTGCTATATCAAACTTAGGTAATCTCACTGCACTAGTCATCTTGACCTGCATGTCTTTGATGCTTAGGTGGGATTCCCAAATTTCTATCTGATATAGATCATAGTCAGATCCACATAGTTATGCTAGTGTGTATTGTATGATCTTGCGACGCTACCAATAATGCTCAATGATGAATATTAGATGTCTATTGGCTTTGTGACCTTGCAAGTAAACCACTTTTCATGTAGCTTGCATTCTTAAGTTCATGTTAGTTAGTTTTTCATCTTGCATATGGAGAGAGATCTCCTTTATCTTTCATGGACTTGTTAATCAACTGCGCTCACCTTTTGCTTCTTCCCAATCATGTCTTTCACTTCTTGTCTTTCATATCACATCATTTTCCTTTCATTTCGGGATCAAAACTGAAATCCGAGTTCACCTTGATCACCCAACTCATCTTTTTTCCTTCTTCCATGCAATTGGTTAACCTTTTGAGGCTTGATCCTTCGATCTTCGCTGGGGCATTCTTCACCTCTTCATCCCCATCTCTCTCAACTTCTAGTCTTTCATTCACTTTCAAATCCCAAGTTCAAATCCCCCTCCATGGTGTTTACGGGTTGAGGGACCGATAGGTTCATGCCCCGTGTCTCATGTGTGGGGCATACCCTCACTGCTTGATGGTTATTCTATTCTCTTTCTTCGATTATGATTTCTAGTGATTTGATCATGTCTCTCTTGCTTTTGCTTTCCCTCTACTTGATTTTGCTTTCGATCCTGAGGGGGTAGACACATCATATATTATTGGTTATCTCTTTCCTAAGTGTTCAGCACTGTCGCTACTAGGCTGACCATGCAGGATTTGCTATCTTTTCTGCATTTCATGACTTTGGAGTCAGAACGTTATTGCTCGCCTTCTTGGCTATTTTATTATTTGACTGCATGTGATCCCAAATTGATCTCACAACTGTCAAAATCTCTATCTCTTGCCTACTTGGCTATCTCTTGCTGATCTATTCTTTGACTACATGTGATCCCAAACCGATCTCACATTTGTCAAAGAGGGGCAAAATGTATACACCTAAAAATGGTCACCTAGACTATTAGCCCCCATTTGCTAAATCATAAATTGCTTGTGCTTGATCAAATCCTAGTCCTATCATTTATTCGATTATTTTCTATGGGCTAACCATCTTATCCTAAGTCTTTATTTAATTAAAAGGAATTTCCTCCCCTTTTATTAAATAAAAAGCCCCACTTTTCTTCTTATCCTAAGTTGCACAAATAAAGCATTTAATTCTTATTTATAAAAAAAAATAAAATAAAAAATAAAAGAAAAGCACTTTTTGTCTCACATGGACATAAAGTAAATGCTCAACATAAAGTAAATGCTTCTAATTTTCCTATTGGAGGATATTTGTGCACAAGGATCAAGCTTCTTTTTTTCTCCACCGTTGATTAAATCTTTTGCCTCTTAATCTCCATGGTCCATTGATTTTTCACCTCCTATAAAAGAAGAGCTCTCTTCCTCATTTGTACACACAAATTTTTATGCTATTGTTATGCTACAGGTTTTCTAGGTCATCTTAGAGCTTTTGGAGATATTCTTGCATCTAGGGTTTGAAGATTTGGAGCATTGTTGGCATTCATCTTGGATCTTCATCAACACTCTATCTTCTTGTCTTCATTCTTGCATCATCATGGCTTTCTTGCTTCATAGTTAGATTTCATTTTCATGCATAGTATTTGCATTTTCATAGCTTCATTCTTAGCTTAGATTTCCTTTTATGCAATAGATTAACTTGCATTGTCATATAGATTTGCTTTGCATTGCATACATTTGGCTTTATTGGAGATATTGGCATTCTTGCCCTTGTCTTCCTTGAATCTCCCATTGCATGGTTTACTAGCAAGGTTATAGGCTTAATAGCTCTAGCTGAGAGCATTCTTAAAAACCCTTGCACTCCATGCCTAGGGAGCTATGGATTGATTTGTGAGGGCTCATTCTTGAGTTTTCTTGCATGTAATGATTCATAGAAGTGTGACAAAATTTTAGCACACAAGGGTCTATTCATGGAGGGAAGAAAAAAAGGTCATTTTAACCTTACAAGGCAAGAGGAGAGACAGTCCAAATAATTCAATGGTGATTGTCCCAAACAACAAACAAATGATGGAATTGCTAACATGTTTTCTTTTCATGTTTCTAACAAGTTTGTTGCAGGTTCTAAGAGGTTGGATAAGGAGTTCTTATTGCAATAGATGCCTAAGAGAGGAGAAAAGTGTATAATTTCTTTTAGAAGACTTAGACGTGTGAAGACATAAAACTATTTGGATGTACGAACTGTGACATGGGACAACAATAAAAGTTACATTTTCTGTAAATTTTTGTTGTTTCCATCTTAATTTTGATTGGAGATTGATATTCTAAGATAATTATAATGCCAAGAGATTGAGGATCTTCATTATTAAGTATTTTGTTGGCATCTTCTATTAGGTTTCTTGGTGTCGGGGTATCCATTCTACCACTATGTATCTATTCTATCAAAATGGTAAGGGTAGAATCTTGGCCTTATTGGAGTACTCCAATAAGGCCAAAATTTTCTAATATCTTTCGAGCTAAGAAGTATCCATTCTACCATTGGGTATCCCTTTTGTCTAAGTGGGCCACTTGACCTTATCTCTTAAATCCTATTTATGGTACTGGTCTCATTTGTTATATCATACATACCTCAAAGAGTTTAAATTTTGGTGGGGGAGTGATAAAAAATAATGATTCATATGGTTTATGATAAGTCACAAAGACACTATTATAATAGTCATTAAGAGAGAAGGTCTTGAGCATATAATAGAGGTCATGCATGCATGATTGCAAAGCACAATGAATAAAGAACATGCACTGTTATGAAGGCTCATAGCCATAGTAAGGAATGATGTCATAAAAATCAAAAGAGGGACAATTTCTAAAAGGTAGTGATATTCAAATATTGAAATGAGGGTACTATATCATGACAAAGATGCAAGCATTAATAGACTTTCATGAATGTGAAGGTGCGGTGATAAACAATGCCATAAAGAGACTATTGTTAGTGTTTCTACAAAATAGAATGACAGTGTTGTGAAAGAAAAGATTCATGTTCAAGAAGAGTGCCTCAAAACAATGTTATTCAATGCTTGAGGGATGATATTTACTACTTTCATAATGACTACATGATGAAAAGATGGTCAGATTAAAAGATGTAAAGCTTACCCACTGATATGACAGTTAGCTACAGGGCCACAATGTATGTAACGATAGGTGTCATTGTCTTTCAAAGAGCAGAGTAAAAGCTGGCAGTAGCATCAAGAGGTGCATGTTTTGCACAAATTTTTAGACCATGGAATGAAGAGCATGAGGCTATCATCACATCAATCCTTATGAGTTGTGAGATAAAAAAATATTGAAGGCATTAGATCTTACAAGGAAGCAAGCATACCAAGCAATGTCTAGTGTAATGAAAGAAATGGAAAACCATACCAAGCATGAGGAATCATGGTGACTATGTATAAAGGAGTAGTAGTGGTAAAGGGAACAATTAGAGCAGTGATTTAATGGTCAATATAAGATATAGAGATGTTTTCAAGAGGAGAGGAAATGATATGTATTTTGTTTCTAATGATGTGTTCACTACCACAAGACAATTTTGCATTCATGGATAATAGAACTCTGGTGCAACTACACCAACAGTCTTGTAGGGAACATATAAGTCATGAAAGGGCCTCACTATGATGGATAAGAGAATAGGACAACACTGTGATTGAGTCTCAGTGAAAGAGATCATCCAATAGCTAGTAGCAGTAGTCAAGATGTGCTCAAGATGTGAAATCAGTAACTATGAGGAGAGGCAATGTTATATCCACTATTATAAAGTACGGGTAAGGCTTAGAAATAATGATTTTGGACTCCAGAAAATATTACAGTTTGAGCTGTAAAAATATAGACAAAATCCTTAGAAATCCCTTAAGGGAACATTATAGAACTACCCGAGCATTGAAATTTGATAGCTATATTACATAGTCCTAACATGGGACATTACAAAAACCCTTTAATTCGGTCATTGCCAGTGTAGAACACAATGTATGGATTCTTCATGCATACAATCATTGAACCAGAGACCAAAACAGGGCTTGGAGATATGGATGTCAATATAGTACAAAGAGATGAATAAAATACATTTGATATTTTCATATGAATTCCCTCTGTGACTATTTGGTTTTTATGAATGTTTCCATTCACTGATTTTCAATTTATTTTGTTTAGACTTGCTTGTTCGTTATTACAATCTACTACCCAAATGGTTTTCGGCCTTTGAAAATAGAAACGGGGAAAGGCATAATAAATGTGTGTACACAGTGACAATCTTGCAAGTTGAAAGAATTCAAACCAGGTCCAGGAAGACCCACAAGGCATGAACAAATAGTGACTACAAATTTTTAAACCCTAGAAATGCTACAAATTGAATGCAAAAAAATATAAATGCAGCACAAGAACTTTTTCAAAGATTAAAAAACCAGAGATGAGTGTATTTGTTACAGATGAAGAGTGGTTCTTATAGGTGGAGTCGACGCTAGGTGATGCATAGGCGGTTGTCAAAATACCGACCAACATGGGAATGGATTAAAAAATAAAAAATAAAAATTTCCTTCTATAAACCGACCAAGGAAAACCATTTTAATGCTTGGTCAAAAAATTGGGTCTAATGTACTAGTGTTCTTTAAGGAAAGACAAGTCAAATTCGCATGGTCTTATGATGATATGCTGGGATTAGACCCAAATTTGATAATGCATCATCTAAATATCAAGGAAGGATCCAAAACTGTTAAACAAAAGCTAAGGAAGATGCATCCACATATAGCACTACTTGTCAAGGTAGAGTTAGAAAAATTATTGAAAGTGGGATTTATAAAGGCCATTGATTATGCACAATGGATATCAAATATAGTGCCAGTATCAAAAGTAGATAAATCCATCAGAATATGCGCGGACTTTAGAGACTTAAATTTGGCATGTCCTAAAGATGACTTCCCACTTCTAAGCATAGATGCCATTGTGGACTTAACAACATGACACTCTATGTTTTCACTCATGGATGGATTTAGCGAATATAATTAGATAAAAATAGCACCAGAAGACCAAGATAAGATTGCTTTTACATGTGCATGGGGTACCTTTTGCTGGAATGTCATGCCTTTTGGGTTAAAGAATGCAGGAGCGACCTATCAACGAGCAATGACCACAATATTCCATGATATGATGCATAAGTTCATGGAGGACTATGTGGATGACATATTGGCCAAATCTCACTCTAGAAAAGAGCACCTTCCCATTTTGGCAATTTTTTTTGAAAGATTAGAAGAATTCAAAGTGAGACTTAACCCAAAGAAATGTGCATTTGGAGTCCAATCCAGCAAACTACTAGGTTACATTGTATCTGCAAAGGGAATAGAGGTGGATCCCGCTAAAGTAAAGGCTATTATGGAAATGGAAGCACCCAAAAACATTAGTCAGATGAGATCTTTTTAAGGAAGGATCCAATCCATCAGGAGATTTATCTCCCAATAGCTGAAAAATGTCATAATTTCACCCAATTTTTGCATAAAGACACAATTTTCAAATGGGATGAAAAGTGTGAAGAAGCCTTTAATCTATTAAAGAAATATCTCATGAACCCACCAATCTTGATGCCACCTATTAGAGGCAAGCCCTTGATCCTATACATTTCAGCAACGGAGAATTCATTGGGGGCACTTTTAGCACAAGAGGATGAAACAGGAAAAGAAAAGGCAATTTACTACATAAGTAGAACCTTGGTCAAATACGAGATGAATTATACATTCATGGAAAGGGCATGCTTGGATGTGGTTTTTGCTTCACAAAAATTATGCCATTATATGCTAGCCCACAAGATAAGGCTCATTGCCAAAATTGACCCGTTGAAATATCTACTTAGTAAAACAACATTGAATGGAAGGCTAGCAAACTGGGTAATGGTGCTAAGTGAGTTTGACATTGAATATGTTGATAGAAAATCAATCAAAGGGAAATTCATTGTTAACCAATTAGTAGAAGCACCACTTCAAGATGATCATCCCATTCAAGTGGAATTCCCAGATTCAGAGATTGTGAATGTTGAGGCAAAAACATGGTAATTATATTTTGATGGTTCCTACACTCATCATGGATTAGGAGTAGGCATACTCCTAATCACTCCTCAAGGCTCTACTATCCCTAAGTCTTATAAATTTCTATTTCCATGCACCAATAATATAGCAGAATATGAAGCCTTGGTTATTGGAATCAAGTTGGCATTAGAGTGGAAAGTGACAGAACTAAAGGTTTATGGAGATTCACAATTAGTCATTAATCAAGTTAATGAAGAATATCAGACAAAAGATGACAAATTGGTACCTTACAAAAATATGGTGGAAAATCTTAAGTATTTCATACTTATTACATTTGAGCAAGTGCCAAGAGAAAAGAACAAAGCAGCAGATGCAATGGCAACTTTGGCTTCACTTCTACAAATGCCTGATCAGAGTACCATATATGAATTCCTGGTAGAAGAAGTGGATCAACCTGCGATTGACCCTACCCACCCTTATACCATTTTCTTATTAACCACAAATGAATCACCTTGGTATGGACCTATTTACACTTACTTGAAAGATCAAATCCTTCCCATAGACCAAACTAGGAATCAAAAGAAAAGCTTCAATCACCAAGCTCCTCGATACACCATAATCTCTAAAACATTGTATCAAAAAAGTTTAGACGGAATTCTCCTTAGATGTTTAGAAGAAGAGGAATCAAACATAGCCTTATGAGAAATCCATGAAGGAATTTGTGGATCACACTCAAATGGATTAACCCTAGCTAAGAAACTTCTTAGGATAGGATATTTTTGGCCTACGATGGAGAAAGACGCTTGTAACTTTGCAAAAACTTGTAGAAAGTGTCAATTCCATGGAAACTTGATACATGTGCCCGCACAAGAACTTCACCCGATGACAACACCTTGGTCGTTCTATCAATGGGGTCTAGACCTAATAGGCATGATTTATCCACCATCCTCAAATGGTCATAAATTCATCATCATGACAATAGGGTACTTTACCAAGTGGGTGGAAGTTGTACCCTTATCAACTGCAACGGGAAAATAGATATCTTTGTTTATCCTCAATCATATTATTTGTAGATATGGCATACCTCATGCTATCATAACGGATAATGCAAAGCATTTTAAAAACAAAGACCTAAAAGAATTATGCACTAAGTTTCACATGATCATCATTCTTCTTCAATTTATTACCCCCAAGGTAATGGACAAGCTGAGGCAACAAATAAAAACATCTTGAAAATTTTGAAGAGAACGGTGGACAATTTAGGTAGAGATTAGCATATAGAATTTGATCATTTGAAGGTGTACCAAAATAGAATGTCAAGGACTTATAATAAGCACATCAAGTCAAGAAAATTTCAAATAGGTGACCTAGTTTTGAGAGAAAATCCCAAGAACCAAGAAGAAAGAGAAAAGAAAGGAAAATGGGAAGAAAACTAGTTAGGATCATTTATCATTGTTGAAAATTTTGGGACTGGCACCTACAAACTAGCATATTGTGATGGTGAACTACAAGAGCCTATCAATAGCATACATCTAAAGAGGTTCTATACATAAAACAGATGAAAGAGTATAAAGAGTATCAGATGGAGAGCATCATATTTATTGTACATAGTCAAAAGAGATCTTGAAAATACCAAAAAATTTTGAAAAGCAGAAAAGCACAAACAAATTGAAAAGCAGAAAAGATAAAAAATAGTGGAAAATTGAGCATGAAGAAAGAAAAAACATTCATATATGATTCTCAAAAAGATGTTGTCTTGGTAAAAACCTAGCAAATAGGTGCCTCAATGATATGAAAAAAGAAAAATACAAAAAAAGAAAAATACAAAAAAATCAAAAAAGGGAAAAAGTGCCTTGGTGAAAACCTAGCAAATAGGCGCCTTGGTAGCAAAAAAAGGAGAAAAGCTTTAAAAAGAGAAAAAAGAGAAAGATCTATTCAATCGGTAAAAACCTAGTAAACATGCACCATTGAAAGTCCAAGTTAGTCGCATACCTAGAAGGTCACCTTGTAAATATTGCATTTGCCAGCATTTGTATATATTGCATAATAAAACCCCACAGTTGCATTTGCGAGTACCTCAAGATTTTGGTCACCTAATCTGCAAATTGTCCTAAGTCCCAAAAATGAAATTATCTCAAACTGGGGGCAATCTACTAAAAAAGGAGAAAGGATTCATCAAAGCAAGTTATATTCAATCATGGAATCAATTTATCAAATTCGAAAGAGGAACACTTAATCAAATCTACATTCTAATCCAATTTGAGCCAAAACGCAAAATTTGATCCAAGAGCTTACATGACCTTATCTTTATTAGGATTAAAAATATGAAATGGATGGAACTACACTTGAAATATGGATTTGAAAAACATTGCAAGAAATTTTTCTAAGTGTTAACTCAATTGATGAAATCATGTCTTTCTAGCAAATCGATGAAAGTTTTAGACTAGACAAGCTATGATGAAAGGATGATATTTTTGTTGATTTCTAAATGACTGTCTTAAAATAAAATTTTTAAATCATGCATTATTTTTCTAAGGATGTGATCATCAAAGAATCATTGAGGACTTGTACATAGGACAAAACTAAGATTTCTACTTGTTTACGCAAAAGGATACCTTGGTTATTTTGATCTTCAATATCATAATACCAACATCCACTTGCAACATAGAATCTGACAAAATCAGTATTCACACTCTCATGATTGGCTTCAATTAGTGATAGTCATACCGAAGAGAGATGGGAAAGCAAGAAAGAGGTGCAAAAAGTATTCATATCATCATAGTTGAACTAGTGATGGTTGTACTAAAATGGGATTCCAAAAACGCTCAATGATGATTATAAGCTCCAAATTTTGAATAATGATAGTTAGCTGCATACATCTTAGATTAAGTGCATTGTATATATTGTTTTGCCTTTCTTAGCTTAATTTGCAAGAGGAAATAAAAAAGGGGGTGTACTTAAATAAAAAATCAAAGGATCATAAAAAACAACTATATAAGATCGAGTGTGTTGGAAATAAAAAACAAAAACAAAGTGCATTTCATTAGTTCACTCACATTACATTAAGGTCATTTTTTTGCATTAAATCATCTTCATTAAACTTTTCATATATTTAGATGTGTCTAACATTTGAATTATTAGGTGCATTGCATTAAGGCATTATCATTAGATTGCATTCATCTCATGTAAGGTGCATACTTTAAGTGCATTGCATTAGTTAGAAATCATTCATTACATCCATTAAGATCATTCAAACATTAAATGCATATCATACATAATAGTACCATCCATGCATATTACATATATCATTAAAAACTCATAATCATTGCATCATCCATACATCATATTTGAAGATCAAAACAAATGCATTCATTAGATTCATTATCCATTATATACATCAATATCATTAAAGTAAAATCATTACATCTTTCATTCACCTATTTTATGTCATACATAAGAGAAGTCATTTTAACCATCATTAGGACATATGCATACATTGAAAATTGCATTCTGAAAAGCATAAAACAAAGCATATAGAATATAGAATCATATAGAACTGCATATCATGTAAAACACCTAAAAAAGAGATCCAACACATAAGGACATCATATATAGTCAAATCTATCAAGGAGAGTATCAGAGTCCATGGTACCATCATCATAAAAAGAACAAGATATCAAAGTCTATAATATGATCATCAAATCAATATCCAAAGATCAATGTCTATCAGCTATCAAAGTATCAACATAAACAACATCAAATGATAAAAAATGATACAACAAAGGTCTAATGTCTCGATCATAACAACAGAAAGGAGATCATATATCATCAAAGTATAAATAAAATAATGGAAATATCTCATGAGAGATCAACTAATAAGGTCTATGATACCATCAGTACCACCAGTATCACCAAGACCATCGGGACCATCAGGACTAGGAGCACTATCTAGAGGCTGAGTAGAATTGGCCTATAAACCATGCTGACTCATAGCAGAAATGAAAGCCTGCATCATTTAGCTCATCTGAGAAACCTACTGCTGAATAGACGATATCTGAGTCTGCAAAGATGCAACATCTGATGCTGAGGCTAGCTCATGATCTTGTACTGCAGAAGACTGCGGAGGAGGAACAAAAGAAGATGGCATCACCCAAAGATGGAACAAACTGAGAAGATGAAGGACATGAAGATGATGAAGGCATGGAAGCTGACATAGAAGTAGAAGTAGAAGAAGCTTTTGGAACCAAAGGAACAATTGGAGGGACAACCTGCTGAGCAAGAAGACCCTGTACCTGATCAACCAATTCCTGCATCCATCTCCCTCTGGAACCTAGTCCTAGGTCTATCCACTAGATCTCTATCCACCTAATGTAAAATCCTATCAACTTGTCAACCTCTAGCCTGATCATCACCCCTAGGAGGAATCAGAGCAGCAACTATCACTAGCATATGTACTCTACCTACTCTAGCTCCGCAATGACCTTGTCATCCACACCGACCCCTGATCCTACCACAACCACCACCTCCATCATCATCATCATCATCATCATCATCATCATCATCATCATCATCACCACCACCATCTCCACCACCACCATCATCCCCATCTGATAAATCCTCAATAGTGGGAATCCTCTCGACAGGATCTATGAACCTGGGAAAAGGATACCGATGTAACTAGGCACCATACTCATTAGTAATACCTGCGTCCATGATATGTGACCTAGGAACCCAAGGATGATACCCAATCTCTTGTATCTCTTGTACAGCTGTAACAAAGTCTACATAGGGGCCCTACAATGTTCTCTGGGCCTATACACGAGAATACATTGCTACACCCTGTGGCATATCCTGAACACACCCATACTGATGGAAAACATAGTGAAAGCAAAATCTCTTGATAACAAATTTAGAGCGACCGATCATCTAGCGAGGGTAGAACATATAAGGAAGCTCACCATCATCCTCTGGCCAAGCCTCACACCCAAGATAAGGTCTCCACAGGACAGTATCCAAGTCATCAATTTGACGTCGCCAGTAATCTAGCTTACCCATATGGGTCTAGATAATGAGACCACTGTACATCCATGAAAAAGGCCAACCTAGTTGACGATCTCATGCTGTCACAGGACGTGACACTAGGATATGCTACCAAGTCCAAAGCTGTAATAAAATGGCTCCAGCAGTCAAAGTGGTAGAATGTCTATATACAACAGTGTGTAACTCATGATATAACTGTGCCCATACACAGGAACCCCAGTTGAACCGATGAGGCTCTCCCATCAAATCCTCTAGAATAGGACCCCACCCAACAACAAACCCATGTCCATGCCTATCAGGAAGCAGGAAACTACCGATCAAAGTACCAAGAATAGCTGGTAACACATGGAATGAAATGAATTGAGCCCATTGAATATGGTGATCACCAATGGAAGGATCACTGAAGACCCGTCAACATGTTGAGCCATCATAGACAGTATCATAGTAGACAAGCTCTCTGCGAGTAGGTAACCATAGAATGCGATAGACATCCTCAGGTGTGATGGTCATTACCCCCATGGGAAGATGAAAGGTGTTATGGTCTTAGTACCAACGCTTAGCCATAGTAGTGATAAGGCCTCGATTCACTCAGAATTGAGGAAGATATAGAAGAAAAGACAAACCACACTACGCAATATGACGACAATCAACAACACTCAAATTAGGTATCATATCCCATGACAAAGGATACAAACCATGGATATGTAAGGACCCAAGACCCTCCTACAAAAAGAAAGTTCAAACACATCAGAATTGAAATCATAAATTATGGGACCATCCTAAGTCAATAAAAAATTTACAAACCTATCAAACCACAATCAAATTTCGTGTTTCTACTCAGATAGAACAGAAATTTTATCACCACCCATCATCTGAATCTAGATTGACGAATGATATTATGACTATGATTGATTCCTAATTGACATATCACAACTTGTTATAAAATATCAAGATTGGGAACTTAACCTATGAATTGATCAATGACGTCAAAAAATTGCAATTTGGAATAAATAAAAAATTCAAAATTTTTGCAGAGCAAAAGTGTTGTTTCATGGTGCAAAAGCGGGAAAAATCAAAAGCGATGCTTAAAGGTGTGAAAGTGCTTATTAATATTGTAAAAGTGGCAAACTAATCAAAAGCGCCCAAATATATAGTAGAAGCACTCTGAAAAGTTGTAAAAGCGAAAACCATGAGTAGAAGCGCTCATATACATTGTAAAAGAGAAAATCATAAGTAAAAGCACATATTAACAGAGTAAAAGTGGAGAAGGGCAGAAAATTGGCAAGCAAAAGTGCTCAACTAATTCACAGAAGCACGCATTAAAAGTACGGAAGTGCACAATCAAGGGCAAAAGCACCATTAAAAGAGGCAAAAGCGCCATTAAATTGAACTTAAATTCATGAAATGGAAAAATGAAGAGGTATACAGACTCACTAGAGGTCCTGAGCCAGGCAGACGCTGATAGCGGTGGCATTTCTTGAATCGATGCTCGTGAAGAGGGACATACATCGTGGAAAGATAAAAAGTCAAAGAGGGTAAAAGTCAAAAGTGAAAGTGAAAATGAATGGTAAAAAAGGGATTTTGACCCCTTTATATATAGCTTTTTGACCTAATAAGAGGTAACTTTGACCTAAGAGAGGACTTTTTCATCAAAATTGACCTAGAAAATCAAAATTATCATCAAATTAGCCAAAGTGGGGGCATTTAAAATAAAATAGACCAAACATCAATATCGGAAATCAACATAAAGTTTACTAAAAATTTGAAATAAAACAACATCAAATTGACCTAAATCATCGAGATTATCAAACAATGATCAAATTTTATTTCATTTTCGAGGGGGCATACCATTGGAAATATCAAACATCAGCAATATCATCATTAAATCAGGAGATCGATCATCAAATCAAAGTGAAAGCTTTTATCAGGAAATTTTTCGTAATCAATCGAATGGGGCATCACATCAAGATCAATCATCGTATCAAGGATTCATCATCAAAATGACCATCAAAATCAAACATCATATCAGAATGATCATCAGAACTGTATCAAGGGTATTAAATCAATCATCAGATCTGCATCAATCTCATATTAGATATCAAGGATTGACCATCGAAAAACATCAAATGACCATCAAAGATCGACCATCAATTAATTAGGACATATCATCAAGCAAGATCAGAGTATTCTTTGAATTGACATGCTTTGCACGTCAACTCAAAGAGGGGCATTTATAATCACCTAAAAATGGACAAAGATAATTTAAGTACTAAATCAAGTTAAATCAAAGCAAATCAAGGGTAAAATTGAAATAATCTAATCAAAATGCATAATTAGCCAATCAAAATCAAAATCAAGTCTTAATTCGAGACAAATCAAAATTGAGAGTGTTTTAATCAAATGCAATCAAATCAAAATACAATTAAATCAAATAATTGTATAGTTTTGGATTAAATCAGATTCAACCCATTCAAGGGGTACATGGCTAAAATAAATCAATTAATAAATCTTAATTACTCTCAACAACCGCAAAGAGAGGAAATTCAATCAACCAATGAGATTTAAGGAAAGGCATTCACATGGATCAAGCCAAATTGAATCTCAATCACTCAAAGTGAAAGAGAATCTGGTCCATTGATCTTGTCTACTTGTCCCAAGCTTTGAGGACACAAGCTTTGCATTGTATTCAAAGGGTGGAACCAAAGACTCAACCAAGGTTTAATCATGGTCAACTACACTACACCCTCTACCATTGGGAAAATCTATAAAAGGAAGGCCTAAATCCTTCATAATCAATAACCACATATCTTAGAATTGCATCAAACATGTTGCATTTTATAGCTAGAAAGGCATTTAAGAGCTTAATTAGCATTCAATTTGATCTAATTGTTAGCTTTAGCTTGTTTATCTTATCAATTCTCATTCTAGGACTGTCATTAATGGTAGCTTGCTGAGAGTTTCTATTAACATCCTTAGATAGAGAGCTATATGATGCTCAATTGATCATTAATTTGCTAAATAGTTGCTTAATTGTGGTTTATTTAGTTTCTATTTCAATTATTGTCAATACTAATTCTATGAAGATACTATTTCTGGTATACAGACAGCTGTCGCAATGTTGCAAGCACAAATGTCTGATCATCTTTCATCTGTAGAAACACGACAACCGTCAGATCCTGAGGAAGGTGTCAATTCATTACAATCTTTACTAACCAGACTTAGTGAATGCACCCTGATAGATATTCACAATTGGACGGTTGTGATAAAGCCAAGGTGACTGGTCCCACCTGACAGAGATGCTTAGTTGTCAACCAAATCAATGACTGTCACAATGTCGCATTGGGTAATCTCCTTGCATCTTTCCTTTGCGGCTATGCGACGACTGTTAGATTAAAATGTGAGATAAGTGTTTCAATAAAGTTCCAAAACCTTAGGAAAATTAATCATCGGGACTTAGGGAAACTATTAAAGTTCATTAGGGCTTTAGACTTAGGAAAAATTAAAGCATTGGGTTAGGTAGATAAAAACTTAGGAAACAAGGACCCCACCAAGAGGAAATATAGCACATGCATTATTTGGACCTTAGTGATTTCCAAAAAGTAATGAAGAAATAGAAGGACTGCCAAGGAACTAGGGTTTTACCATTTTTTGAAGAACTAGGTTAACCTAGTAGAAGGCCACTTCAGAATTTTTGCAGGGTGAGGATCAAATTTTTGTGACACAACCAACAACTTCAATATTTATCATGCTAACATTTTGATTGTAGAATTATTTGTTGATGATATCATTTCTGGTGGGAATGATAAGTTGAGTAAAGAGTTTTATAATGACATGAAAAAAGGGTTTGAGATGTCTATGATTGGTGAAATAAAATTATTTCTTGGTCTATAAATTACTCAATCAGAAAAAGTAATCTTTATATCTCAGTCCAAGTATGTGAAATATCTGTTGAAGAAATTCGGTATGGAAGATTCAAAGCTAGTTGGTACCCCTATGATGACTAGTTGTAAGTTGACAAAGAATGATGATTCTCCTAAAGAAAATTTAACAAGATACAGATCTATGATTTGTGGATTGTTGTACTTGACTCAGACAAGACCCGATTTTATGAATGATGTTTTCATTATTGCTATATTTCAAGTAGATCCTAAGGAATCTCATGTTGTTGTTGTTAAAAGAATATTCATATATTTGAAAGGGACAATTGACTATGGTTTATGATAGCCTAAAAATAATGATTTTACATTGAGTGATTTTACTAATGTTTATTAGGCTAGTAATGTGGATGACAGAAAGAGTACAAGTGGTGGTGCATTTTTCTTGTGTAAGAGACTTGTTTCATGGAAGAGAAAAATGAAAAATTATATTTCACAATCTATCATAGAGGAAGAATATGTTATTGTTGCTATTAATTGTACACTGGTGATATGGATGAAGTAAATGTTGAATGATATCAAAATTGTGTATGATGAGCCTATTTCTATTTACTATGATAATTCAAGTGCAATTAATATTTTTAAGAATCCAATGTTACATTCAAAGATAAAGCATATATCTCTCAAGTATAATTTCTTGAGAGAAGGTTAATGAGAAGGAAGTCAGATTGGAGTATGTGCCTACTAAAGAATATATACAAGATATTTTCACAAAACCTTCTCCTAAAGATACTTTCAAGTATCTCAGAGATAATATAGGGGTTCTTACCCTTCCTAATAAAAACTAAGGTGCATTGGCGTGAATTAGTCTGAGGTATTTCACATATATATCTTTTGATTTGGATTGATTTGTTTTGTGGCTACTACTTAGGGGGATTAGTCAGCTTGGTAAGTTAGTTGTTCATATTTGGGGAGAGATGTTTGTTTAGATGTTTATGGATTCTATGGTTAGGTGCATATATGTTCCTTTTTTATTGATGTCAAAGGGGGGGAGATATTCATGTGAAAAAAAAGGAAGATAAATTTTTGCTATCGGGAGAGATTCAACTAAGAGGGGGAGATAATTGTTAAGAGACTCTAAAATATAATGCAAGATCTTAGGGGGATAAATTTAGTATGATAATTATGGATATTGTTGGTAGTAATGTTGATTTTATTTTTTTGTTCATTGATTATTTTTCACACCATATGTTTCCATCAATCCCAAAGCAGGGATATTTTTGGAGTTTGTTGAAATATTATGCATATATGTGTTGACATTGATATTTTATCAATGATGTCAACATATTTATATTGTTTGAGACACTGTTCCTATGATGTTCAGTGAGATGATTTCTTTGGTATAGTTATTGTGTTGAAGATCAGAATCTGTGGACATACACATTGCGTTGAGGGTTGTCTATCGTTGATTCATGTCAAAATAGTTGATTCATGTCAATTTATAGAGGTTCACATGATGATTTCAATAAGTAATTAGTTTCTATGTTGAGAGTGGCATTTTTAGATGTTCATAAGTGACAATGTTTCAATATTTGTTTTGGTATTGCAATATTCTGATATGTGGATCTTTCTAGTGTGTTTGAGATATTGATGTGTATCCTCGGCTTGATTGGTTCATGATTTTTAGGTTCAAAGGATTATTTTCTTGATTGACAGTCATTATTGTTGTGTTCTTGAGGTTCAATTCAGTGATGCTAATGATTTCAAGGATTTAATTTTTTGTGGATGTTCCTAAGGTTATTCATGATGCTTGTGGATGGTTCTAGATTGTGTTGTTAGTTTTCATTGACCAAGGTGATCACATTTGGTAATTTTCTATTGGCGATTTCATATTCTTTGTATTATTGGCCTATTTGGTATTATAATGTGTTTTAGATGTTCAAGGCATGATTTTTGGATGCTTAGAGTGTTCAAGGATGGAGTTAATGGTCCAAGTCTTATATGACATTATTTGGTTTGCATTAAATATTTGTATTTGAGAGAATATATTTTAATGTTGACGTGGTGAGAGTTTATCTGACCTTGCTTATCCTTTCAAGGTTGATGAATTGTGAAAGTGTAATTGTATCTCTTTGTGGATCATGTGAGAGTGCCTATGAGTATTGTCAAAAGAGGTACGAGTGGAATCTTCAATTGAGGTAGATATCTAATATGGAAATTAATCTGTATCTGTACTTCAATGAAACTGATCTAGGCATGATGAAGATGTTATTATCCAGTTTATGATTAGTGGATTATTGTCCACTGTGGATTGTTTTCCATGTATTTTTGTAAGGTAGTGAGCCTTCCCTATTGTATTTGAGTAGCAAGCTCTAGGAAATGTGCTTGAATTCATGTGAATTCCCATTAAAATACCTTTAAAAGGGTATATTTCTTTCAATAGAGTACATCATCTTGTGGGTTCCATCCCCACCATAGTTTTTTCCTTAAGAGGATTTTCCATGCAAAAAAATCTTGGTGCTATGATTTCTTAATGTGTTGTAGATCTATGCTTTAATGTTTCTCATTCATATTTGAAGTGTGAAGTTAAAAGGTTGTTAAATTTTTAAGTGTCGGGCACAACTGATTCACCCCAGCCCTCTCAAGTTTGTGCTTACTTATTTCTATCATAAAGGAAATTATATAAGCATCATTTTGGGGACATTATCAGTGTACATAGAAAGAGATTGTGGGTCTACATGAAACATTTATTTTATTTAAAATATATTGTGTACATTATATGAAAAGAAGCATAATTTGTAAAAGAACGAAGTTGTAATATTTTTAGTATAATTCATGATTAAGTATAAGGTACCAAAATATACTTAACAATGTTACTATAACTGATAGTAATGTTGAAGATTGATTAACTGATGGTGATGATGATGATGAAGACCAACCAAGATCAGAGGAATACGATATAGTAGAAAGGTTAGATCAGTTATTGTCTTGTCATTGATGTCAAGCAATTTATTTTTGGTTTATATTATGTTGCCATATCATTCGATATATGATATAAGATGAATGAGTTAAGAAGAAGAAGAAATGAGATGTTGTGAAGTTGAAGAAATTAATTGGGCAACTAATATAGATCAAACAATGTTAAGATTATATTGATATAATTATTTTCTACCAAACATATGATTATGCTAAGTCGGTAAAGCATGGTAATGAAGATTTGTCCAGTCGGTAATAAATTTTTTTTGCTACCGAGTAGGAAAAGTCACTCATTGAAGAGAGAAAGTAACTTGGTAAAGGAAAAGAAACCAAAGACACTAAAAAAAAAAAAAAGTTTTAGGAACTGAGCGAACTTAACCAAAATACAAAGTTATCCACTGAGCAAGGAACAAATATTAAATACAAGGATTGGAACGACATTTAATGATTAGCTATGATGAGTTGGAATTTATGATGATAAGGAAAGTTAGTTAGAGAGATCTATGATCAAGAAAAATCATGATGATGATCTACGACTTAGATCTAAATGGGTAAAATATAAGGAACAATTTTCAAGAAAATTTCAAGTTTTGAGGTCAAAAGAAAACATGTTACCAAGATCTAGATTCAATGTATAAGTTTGTAAAATGAATTGGAAGGTTGATATTGATCAAAGGAAAATGTAATAGAGGAGATTAAGCGGAAAAACATGTCTATATAAGGGATGGATTTGTATGAAAAAATGGCTACCAAATTAAAGAATTGAAGAGTCACCGACTGATGCAATGAAGAATGAAAATGGAGATTTCAATTTAGAAAGTAGGATCTGATGACATGTTGAAGCCAGTAAAAGGTGAAGAATTGAAGTGAAGATAGAAGAGCACACAAAGGATCTAGTTATGCAAAGATAGTTGCAAGTTTACAGGTTAATATATTTACTATTTCTTACTAGCATTTGTAATAGAGAAATCTCTTAACATAGTGGACTTAATAGTCTTATTGTAAAATCCTTGAAAAAGGTAACATTCTAAAGAGTTTTTGAAGTCCTCTAACCAGGCCACTCCTAACAGGGTGATGATCCTAATAGATCTGAGGTAAATTCCTTAATTGGGTCATACCTAACAATGTGTATTGTAATTTTTAATCAGATTGGCTCTTAATCAATCGTACTTTAGAAGATTATTTTCTTAGTGGGTGACAATTCCCACATTGGTTATTCCCAAAGCTAGATTTCCACATTAAATAGTGGTGTTAAATGTGTTGAATGATTTATGTGATTGATTTTATGATTGTTAAAGTTTATTTACTATTGTTGGTAAATAGTGAATTATGTTTAACTGAGCTATCATCAAGTTAATCAGAGAAAATATTTTTAGGTATTTGGAATCAGGGATTATTGATTCACCCCTCCCTCTCCATAATCCAACAATTGGTATCAGAGCTAAGTAATCCAAATAGATGCGTTTGAAAGACTTGATTAAAAGATTTGAAGATGTATAGGAGAGAAGTACCTAAGCTGAACAAGAAAAGCTTCTCAACATGGAAAAGCAGGATGAGATTGTATCTATCTAGGATTGGAGAATCTGCACTAAGTCTTCTAGATAATGATTACACTCCACCACCTCCTAGACCCATGACAGTTGATCAAATGAGAGAAAATAAGGAACACAACTTGGTAGTGATAGATATTGCTTCTTCTCTTAGTGATATTGAATTCAATGATGTTAAGGACTATGTTAATTCAAGAGAGATGTGGGATAGGCTTACACTTATATATGGGGGAGATCAGCATGTAAAAAAGGCTAAGGTTGATAGTCTCAGAGGAAAGTATGATGAAATGAGAATGAAAGATGAAGAGAACATTACTCAATATAGTTGCAGAATCAAGGAAGTTGTTAATTCCATCAGAGGTGTTGGTGGAACATTAACCAATGAAGAAGTGGTAAGTAAATTTTTGAGAAATCTTTGTTTGAATTATGCTATTAGAGTATCTTCTATTCAGGAATTGAGATCCATATTGAACAATGTTGTTACTCTTGAAGCTCTAATCAGTAAGTTGACTGCATTTGAGAAAAGTAATTATGATAATAGTATACCGACCATTGAAGCTTCCTTGAAATTATTTTGAGCATTGGAACTTCAAGAAGAGATAGAGAGAATCAGATTAATTCATATGGAAATGAATATGATAGCATCCTAACCAAAGAGAAAGAACAAGAGGAATTGGAAGCACTACTAGCTAAGAGACTACTGAGAGGTAAAGAAAAGTACAAAGGAAATTTACACTTGAAATGTTTCAATTGTAATAAGATTGGTCATATTGCATCTAGATGTCTTGAAAATGACATGAATGATAAGAATGCCAAAAGGGACAACCAACACCAAAGATTTAGAGATTATAAGGACAAAGGTAAGAATTCTTGCTACCTAGCTAAGGAAGGTGTAACTGATGATGAATCTAATGATACAGAAGAAGGATATGAAGTTGTCTATGTTGTTATAAATGAAGAATCAAATGAAGAAAAGTATGAAGATGAAAAAGTACTTGTTTATCATGTAAGTAAACATGACCCATGGATTATTGATAGTGGATGTTCATGTCATGTGACTGGTGATATTGATAAATTTGAGAACCTAGAAGAGTATGATGGAGGATTTTTCAGATTTGGTAAAGATGCTCCATGTCTTGTGAAAGTAAAAGGATCTATTATATTGAATGAAAAGATGAGATGTAATGATGCATATTGGGTTAAAGGTCTAAACTAAAATCTTTTGAGTGTTGCACAACTGAACAATACTGGCCACTGATTGGAATTTCAAAATAGAAAGGTGAAGATTTATGGTACCGATGGAGATCTAATTCGAACTGGTGAACAATCAAAAGATAACCTATTTTATCTTGATACTACTATAAAGAGTTACATGTTTGTTAAAATTGAGGATGTATGGCTATGGCATAAAATACTGTGTGATGTAAACTTTGATAACATGATTAAAGTGAGTAAAAAGAAAAGAGTTAGAGGTCTACCGAAATTAATCAAACCCGATAAAGTGATGTTTAAGGAATGCCAAATTGGTAAGATGACTAAATAAAATTTCTCAAACAAATCTTACTCTACCAATGGTATTTTGGAATTAGTTCATACTGATCTTTGTGGTCCTAGGAAGATGAAAAGCTACTATGGAGATCAATATTTCATCTTGTTTGTTGATGACTATTCAAGAATGATGCTTGTTATGTTTCTAAAAGAAAAGTTTGATGCATTCCAAATGTTCAAGTGGTATTAAGCTAGAGTTGAAAAGGAAACAAGTAAACAACTAAAATCTTTAAGATCAAATAGAGGAGGTGAATTTATCTCTGATGAATTTACTGTCTTCTGCAATGAAAATGGAATCAAAAGACAAGTATCTACACCAAGGACTCCACAAAAAAATGGTACAGCTAAGAGAAGGAATAGATCTATAGTTGACTATGCTAGAACATTGTTGATTGACAAAATGGTTGCACAAACATTCTGGAGAGAATTCATAAGTACTAGTATCTACACACTCAATCGAGTATAATTAAAGAAAGGAACCAACAAGACACCTTATGAAATCTAGTTTGGTCACACACCGAATGTAAGTTACTTTAAATTTTTTGGAAGTAGGTGTTATATATTGAAAGATGCTAGAAATGGAAAGTTTGAATCAAAAGGAGATGAAGGTATATTCCTAGGTTATTCATCAAAGAGAAAAACATATAAATGTTTGATCAAGGCTACTAACAAAATTGTTGAAAGTACAAATGTGAGGATTGATGAATTTGTAGAAAGGAATGAAGAGGATAGAAAAAAGGAACCTAAGGATTACAAAAGATTTGTTTATGTACAAGAAGGTAATTTGGTTGATACAACCAATCTGCAACAAGAAGGAACCGATGAGCAAGATGAGCCTCCACCAAGAGATAAAAACACTGATGAATAGTCTACCAAGCCTATATTAGGAAAATATGTGAGAAGACACAACTCACTGAGCAGAATTATTGGAGACAACTAGAACACAGGAGTCATGACAAGAATTAAATTGAAAGATAAAACATGTTTGATTTTTGGATTTGAGCCTAGATTATTCAAGGATGCACAAGGAAATGAAGGTTGGATAAATTCTATGAAAGAAGAAATTGATCAAATTGAAAAGAACAACACTTGGTCACTAGTACCAAGACCTAAGGAAAAGAATGTTATTGGAAAAAAGTGGATATTCAGAAATAAACTCAATGAGAAAGGAGATGTGATCAGAAACAAAATAAGATTAGTCTGCAAAGGGTATGCACAAGAAGAAGGTATTGACTATGGTGAGACATTTTCCCCCATTGCTAGATTAGAAGGTGTAAGAATATTACTTGCATATGATGCCTATAAAGGATTCAAATTTTATTAAATGGATGTTAAGTCTTCATTTTTAAATCAAATTATTGAAGAAGAAGTGTACATTCAACAACCTGAAGGATTTGTTCAAAATTATGACAAGGATATGGTCTACAAACTACACAAGGCATTATATGGATTGAAGTAAGTACCCCAAGCATGGTATGAAAGACTAAAATCATATTTAGTCAAGATTGGATTTCAAAGGACAAGTGATAGCAACAATTTATATTTGAAATGTGATAGTACTAAAAATATTTTGATTGCTGAGATATTTGTTGATGACATTATATTTGGAGAATATGAGATAATGTCTAAATCATTTGCTGAAGAGATGAGAAAGGAATTTGAGATGTCTATAATTGGAGAGATTAAATTCTTTATTGGACTACAAATTCAACAAGTAAAGGATGAGATATACATAACACAATCTAAGTATATCAAGGAGATCCTAAAGACATTCAATATGGAAGAATCAAAACTGGTTGGAACACTGATGGCTACTAGTTGTAAATTTTCAAAGGAAGATGACACAAAGGAAGTGAATGAGATACTTTACCAATCCATTAATGGTAAACTACAATATGTTGTACTTAGTAGGCCTAATATTGCACATTAAATTGGTATTGTGGAAAGGTTTTATGCCAAGCCAAAGGAGACACATATGTCTGCAGTGAAAAAAATATTTAGATATCTAAAAGGGACTGAATATTTTGGCCTCTTATACACAAAAGGAGGAGGTTTTGATCTCAAGGTATATACTGATGTTGATTGAGATGGAAATATTGATGATAGAAAAAGCACAAGTGGCAGAGATTTGTTTTTAGGAAAAATGTTAGTAATATGGTTAAGAAAGAAACAAAGTTGTATTTCACAATCTACTACCAAAGTTGAGTATGTTGATGCAGCTATGAATTATTCTAACATTGTGTGGATCAAATAATTACTTGAAGGTATGAAAGAAGAGATTACTGATCCAATTACAATTTATTGTGATAATACAAGTTTGATTAACATATCAAAGAATTAGGTGATGCATTCAAATACAAAGCATATATCTATCAAGTATCATTGCTTGAGAGAACAAGTACAAGATAAGCATGTGATATTGGAGTATGTGAATTCTAAAGAATAGATAGCTGATATACTTACCAAACCACTACCAAAGGATGATTTTGAGTATCTCCAACGTAAGTTAGGGGTTCTTCCCCTATCTAATGTTCACTAAGTTAAGATGCATGTTGTATCAATTCCAATATTGACGCAAGACAGGTAAGGAGGATCCAGTTAAGGACAATCCTCACAAGCAGCCAAACACCACAATGCGTAATTACACAACAAGATAATGTTTTCAACTAAATTTTTATTAACATGCCCAGCTGTAAGGGCTTCCAAGTTAGGGACAAATACAATCAAAGTAAATATGCAATCTCTCAGCTAGTCTGGCTCTTAAAAAAATCAAAAACTGATGGAAACTCTATGGCAGATCTGAGCTTGAGCTTGCAAGCCTCCAAACAATCTCCTTGTATCCAAGCATGCAAACCACTAGCTCTGCTATTAAAAACTATCAGATAAAAATTTGATCTTCAAGATCTCACAGGATCCAGATCTAATCACTGAATTCCACTGACTGACTCCTAAACAACTACCCCAAACACCTCTCAAATACTAATCTTCAGCCACAAGTCGGCTGGATGAAACAATTAACTCCTAAGCCAAGTAGGCTCCTATTACAAACAAATATTAAATGCAAAAACAATCGGCTCTCAAATATCCTTACAAACATTTAATTCTCCATGTCAGCCTTAAGATCTACATAGGAGAATACAACAAAAGATACCACCAATAAATGCACCAAGTTAGCCAACCAAATCCTCAAGAACTCCAGTTGGTAAACCAGAACTACCAAGTGCCAAAGAAACAACCGAGCACCAGTGAAACAATTGACCAACCCAAGAAACACTGAGCAACACAGGCATCACCAAGCACAAGTTCCACCAAGAACTAGAGTATTCACTAAGTTCCTTCAGTGACCGAGCTTCCTTCAATAACTGAGACCATCGGTTAAAGCTGCAACCAAGTACCACAGAACCAAAACAACACGCCTCTATGCAGATTCACCGAGTACCCTATAATTCCCCTGCATCAGACACCCCAAGTTCAAAAATATGTTCTCATAGGCTGGAAGAATATCTTTCAGGATTCGGCACATAAACCCCGAACTGGTTCTTCACATAAATGTCCTCCAAATTTTTAGCTTGCATACTCTTCCACTTCAATTTCCTCTATCTTTTCAAGCCTTTCCTTAATAACACACATTCTTGTTCTCCATACTGATCATTATTCATCTCAGGATCTGCCAACTCAACTCGGAAACTAATACTTAGACTTCACTCACCGAGTGTTGTATCTAATAAAGGCATCAGGGAAAACTTCATGTCATCCTTCTCAACAGTAAACACATTCTTGACACAATCATGCATAGATCTATAATCATATTGCCAAGGTCTATCGAGCAATATATGACAACTATTCGTCTCCACAATATCACACAACACTAGTTCCTTATACTGGCCAATCTGAAAATAAATAAAGCACTGCTCCCTCACTTCCAGAGCATGAACATTTTGTAACCAACCAATCCTATAAGGATGAGGATGTTTCATTCTATTCAAACCAAGTTTCTAAACCATGTCCTCAACAACAAGGTTATCAGTACTACCACTGTCAACAATTAAATCACAAAGTTTACCTCTAGACTTGCACCGAGTCCTAAATAAGTTACTCCTTTGACAAGGTTCCTCCTTTGCACTGAGAAATATTCTCCAAACCAACAAGTTCTCAAATTCAGGTTCATTCTGAATGTTCTCATTTACCACAATAGTTTTTTGGTCACCAACCTTCTTCTGTGTACACTCAAAAGAACGGTGTCCTTCTTCACCACAATTACAACAATTACCCTTAAAGATAACTCTACATGTCTTCTTCTTCAATTCCATAGGTTTTAGTTCATCCTCAACAGTCAGTTTATCCTTCACCGAGTGATCATTCTTTTCCTTCCCTCAGTGATTACTATGTTGTCTCCTTTTCAACCTATCTTCTGCCTTCAGAGCATACTGATAAGCATCTTCAACTGAATCAATCTTCAGCATACCAAGCTCATCCTAAATATTAAATCTCAAACCATTCACATACCGAGCTACCTTTTCTTTACCAAGTTCTATGTGTCCAGACCGAATAGTCAACTTATAAAACTCCTCGGTATAGTCCTCCACAGTCAAATCTTTTTTTTTCAGATTCTGCAACTTCTTAAAAAATTCAAGCTCATAGTGAGTAGGTATAAACTTAGCTTTCAATTTAGTCACCATCAACCTCCACCGGTTGATCTTCATTTCACCTTCATCTTCTCTATCTCTTTGTATTTCTTTCCACCAAAGAGAAACATGTCCTTTCAACTTAGTCTATGCCAATCTTACTCGAAGAGGATCTTCAATTTCTTCAAGCTCAAAGAAATCTTCTAATTCACCAATTCAATCAATCAAGTCCTCAGGTTTCAAAGTACTAGAGAAAGTAGAAACTTCCATTTAGTAACTAGTACTTAACCGAGCTCCAGATTTATGTAATCGACCAGTTCTGTCTTCACCAGATATGTTTCTCCAGTCATCTCCACTAGATCCAATAGCTTCAAAGTCTTCAACAGCTTCCTCATAACCATCATCAGTACCAAGATTCCTCATCATACCAACAACAGCTCTCATGACCTCAGTGATCATGTCATTCTTCATCAATTCCATCTCAGATCTAAAATCATCTTTAACTTTCTCTGTAATCTTCGATTCCACAGCATCATAGAGATCTACAATCGCTCTAGGGTCCAATCTTCTCGAAGGCATCCTTCAAGATTTTTGAAAACCCAAAGCAATAAGTCACCAACAAGGTCTTGGTGTAAATAGCCTCAACCGGAGATCGGTTTACACACTCAAGATCTTCAAGCTCTGATACCACCTGATGCAGGATAGGTAAGGAGGATCCAATTAAGGATAGTCCTCACAAGAAGCCAAACACCACAATGTGGAATTACACAACAAGATAATGTTTTCAACTAAATTTTCATTAAAATGCCCAGCTGTAAGGCCTTCCGAGTTAGGGCCAAATACAATCAAAGTATTTTTGAAATCTCTCAGCTAGTCCAACTTTGAAACAAATGAGAAATTGATGGAAACTCTAAGGAAAATATAGACTTTAGCTCGTAAGCCTCCAAGCAATCTCCTTGTCTCCAAGCATGCAAACCACTAGCTCTATTATTAAAAACTATCAGATAACAATCTGAACTTCAAGATCTCACAGGATCCAGATCTAATCACTGACTTCCACTGACTAACTCCTAAACAACTACCCTAAACACTCCTTAAATACTAATCTTCAGCCACAAGTCGGCTCCTATTACAAACAAATATTAAATGCAATAACAGTTAGCTCTCAAATAGCCTTACAAACATTTAATTCTCCATGTCAGCCTTAATATCTACATAGGAGAATACAACAAAAGCTACCAACAATAAATTCACCAAGTCAGCCAACCAAATCCTCAAGAACTCCAGTCGGTAAACCAAAACTATTGAGTGCTAGAGAAACAACTAAGCACTAGTGAAACAACCGACCAAGCCAAGAAACATCGAGCAACATAGGCATCACCGAGCACAAGTTCCACCAAGCACAAGAGGTTTCACTAAGTTCCTTCAGTGACCGAGCTTCCTTCAATAACCGAAACCATCGGTTAAAGCTACAACTGAGTACCACAAAACCAAAATAACACACCTCCATGCATATTCACCGAGTACCCTAGAATGCCCCTCCATCAAATATTTGTGAAAATGTTTGACTGCAATGAGAAATTGATACATTTGAGGTATGATTTACTGCCTGAGAAAAGTTTTCAGGAGTATATGTCTTTAACATTGTTGTCAAAGAGGGAGAATGATTCTGAATAACATAAAGAGGGAGAATAAGTCAATTGATTAGTAAGGGAGAAAGATTACTATTAATGATCATAAAGAGAGAGATGAATTGTTAGTGTATTGTAATGTGTTACAATGCAGAGAGAGATAATGTAATAGTATTATTGATACTACAAAGAGGGAGATGAAGATCTAGTAAAGGGAGAATATGTACAAAAGAAGATCAAGTACATCAAAGAGAATTTATAGCTCAGAGAAAGTACATGAATGACAGTGAAGTATTACCATCATCAATTGACCACTGAATATTAATAGTGTGTTGCCATCAATGCCAAAGAGGGAGATTGTTAATATAAATGATAGTGATGATCATGAAGACCAACCAAGATCAGAGGAATACAACATAGTAGAAAGGTTAGATCAGTTATTATCTTGTCATTGATGTCAAGCAATTGATTTCTGGTTTATATTATGTTTCCATATCATTCAAAATATGATATAAGTTGAATGAGTTAAGAAGAAGAAGAAATGACATGTTGTGAAGTTGAAGAACTTAAATGGGAAACTGATACAGATAGGACAATGCTAAGATTATGTTGATATAATTGTTTTCTGCCTAACATATGATTATATCAAGTTGGTAAAGCATGGTAATGAAGATTTGGCAAGTCGATAAGAAAAATTGTTTTGGCTACCGAGCAAGAAAAGTCACTCGGTAAAGAGGAAAAGTAATTCGGTAAAATAAGAGTAAGTTTTGGTAAAGGAAAAGGAACTCAAGACACCGAGAAAAGAAGTTTTAGGCACTGAGAAAAGTTAACTGAAATTCAAAGTTATCCATCGAGAAAGGAACATAAATTAAATATAATGATCAAAATGACATTTAATGATTAGCTATGATGAGATGGAAGGTTATGATGATATGAAAAGTTAGTTAGAGAGATCTACGATAAGGAAAATTCATGATGATGATCTACGACTTATATCTAAATGATTAAAATAGAAGGAACAAGTTTCAATAAATTTCAAGTTCTGAGGTGAAGAGAAAACATATTACTGAGATCCACATACATTGTATAAGTTTAAGAAATGAATTGAACAACTAAGATTGATTAAATGAAAATGTAATAGAGGAGATTAAGCGGCAAAAAAAAGTCTATATAAAGGATGGATTTGTATGGACAAATGGATGGAAAATTGAAGAGTTGATAAGTCACTGAATAATGCAGTGAAGAAGGAATGAAGAGATTCTAAGTCAAAAAGAAAAAATTGATGAAGTGTTGAAGCCAGTGGAAAGTGAAGGATTGAAGTGAAGATAGAAGAGTGCACAAAGGATTTGGTTATGCAAAGATAGTTTCAATTCACATGTCAATTTATTTATTGTTGCTTATTAGCATTTGTAATAGAGAAATCTCTTAATAGAGTAGACATAACAGTATTATTCATGCAGGGACATTCTAGGGTACTTGGTGAATTTGCATGGAGGTGTGTTGTTTTGGTTATGTGGTACTCAGTTGTAGCTTTAACTGGCAGTCTCGATTATTGAATGAGGCTCAGTCACTGAAGGAACTCGGTGAAGCTTCTAGTACTCGGTGGAACTTGTGCTCGATGATGCCTGTGTTTCTCGGTGTTGCCTGGCTTGGTCGGTTGTTTCACTGGTGCTTGGTTGTTTCTCTGGTGCTTGGTAGTTCTAGTTTACCGATTGGAGTTCTTGGTGATTTGGTTGGCCGACTTGGTGCATTTATTGTTGGCATCTTTTGTTGTATTCTCCTATGTAGATCTAGAGGCCGACATGGAGAATTAATTAATTGTAAGGCTATTTGTGAGCCGACTTGTATTTCATTTAATATTTGTTTGTAGGAGTTAATTATTTCATCTAGCTGGCTTGAGGCTGAAGATTAGTATTTAATGGGTATTTGGGGTAGTTGTTTGGGCGGAGGTTGGAGTAATTAGACTCAGATCTTGTGAGATCTTGAAAATCAGATTGATTTATGATAGTTGTAATAGTAGAGCTAGTGGTTGTTGGCTTGGAGACAAGGAGATTTCTTGGTGGCTTGCGAGCTCAAGTTCAGGTCTTCCTTAGGGTTTCCATCAATTACTGATATTTTCAGAACTGGACTAGCTAGAGGTGGCTTGGGTCTTTGTTGATCTTGCAGAACTATTTTTTATTGTAATTGGCCCTAACCTAGAAGGACTTACAGCTGGGCATGTAAAATGAAAATCTAAGTTGAAATAATTGTTATGTTGTGTTATTCCACTACATGGTTTTAGTTGCAAGGTTGGATTGTCCTTAATTGAAACCACCATCCTTGATAGCGTCAAGTGGTATCAGAGCTGAGTTGATCTTGCTGTGTGAAGGTTGACCTAGCAAGGCTGATCTTGCAAAGTTGATCTTATTGGTGAAGAGATCATATGATCTGAGTTGCAGATTTGTGGCACTGAACTTGTGGAATCTTGACCTGCTTGTTCATGCAAGGTGGCTGGGTGAAATGAATTGCATACAACTTGGAGGTTGTCCCAAGGTGATCGGTGTAGGGTTTGTTGCAAAGGGTTTTCTTATCTTTAAGGATGCCTCCAAGAAGATTGGACCCTAGAGCGATTGCAGATCTCTGTGATGATATGGAATCAAAGATTACAGAGAAGGTGAAATCTGATTTTAGATCTGAGATGGAGTTGATGAAGAATGACATGATTGTTGAGATCATGAGGGCTATGACTAGTGTACCTTGGAATGTTGGTACTAAAGATGGTTATGAGGAAGTTGTTGAAGACTTTGAAGCTGTTGGATCTAGTGGTGATGACCGTAGAGACAGATCTGGTGAAGATAGAACTGGTCGATTGCATAGATCTGGAGCCTGGTTAAGTAATAGTTACCGAATGGAAGTTTCTACTTTCTCTGGTACTTTGAAACCTAAGAATTTGATTGACTGGATTGGTGAATTAGAAGATTCTTTGAGCTAGAAGAAATTGAAGATCCTCTTCAGGTGAGATTGGCACGGACTAAGTTGAAAGGACACGATGCTCTTTGGTGGAAAGAATTACAAAGAGATAGAGAAGATGAAGGTGAAATGAAGATCAATCGGTGGAGGTTGATGGTGACTAAATTGAAAGCTAAGTTCATACCTGCTGACTATGAGCTTGACTTGTTTAAGAAGTTGCAGAATCTGAAGCAAAAAGACTTGACTGTGGAAGACTATACCGAGGAGTTCTACAAACTTACTATTTGGTCTGGACACAGAGAACTTGGTAAGGAAAAGGTAGCTCGATATGTGAATGGTTTTAGATTCAATATTCAGGATGAGCTTGGTATGTTGAAGATTGACTCTATTGAAGGTGCTTATCAGTATGCTCTGAAGGCAGAAGATAAGTTGAAAAGGAGACAACATAGTAATCCCTGAGGGAAAGAAAAGATTGATCACTTGGTGAAGGATAAACCGACTGCAGAAGATGAACAGAAACCTGTAGAACTGAAGAAGAAGATAGGTAGAGTTATCCTTAAGGGTACTTGTTATAACTGTGGTGAAGAAGGACACCGTTCTTTTGAGTGTACATAGAAGAAGCTTGGTGACCGAAAAATTGCTGTGGTAAATGAGAACATTCAGAATGAACTTGAATCTGAGAACTTGCTAGTTCGGGGAACATTGCTTAGTACAAAGGAGGAACCTTGTCAGAGGAGTAACTTGTTCAGAACTCGATGCAAGTCTAGAGGTAAACTTTGTGATGTAATTTTTGACAATGGTAGTACTGATAACCTTGTTTCTAAGGACATGTTTCAGAAACTTGGTTTGAATAGAATGAAGCATCTGTATCCTTATAGGATTGGCTGGTTGCAAAATGATCATGCTCTGGAAGTGAGAGAACAGTGCTTTATTGATATTCAGATTGGCCAGTATAAGGATCTTGTGTTGTGTGATATTATGGAGATGAATAGTTGTGATATATTACGCAGTAAACCTTGGCAATATGATTGTGTGAAGAATGTGTTTACTATTGAGAAGGATGACATGATGTTTTCCATGATTCCTTTTCTGGATACAACACTTGGTAGGAGAAGTCTGAGTATTGGTAGCTGAGTTGAGTCAGCAGATCTTGAGAGAAATGATGATCAATATGGAGAAAAGACCTATGTGTTATCAAGGGAAGACTTGAAAAGACAGAGGAAACTGAAGTGGAAGAGTATGCAAGCTGAAAATTCAGAGGACTTATATGTGAAGAACCAGTTTGGGGTTTATGTGTTGAATCTTGAAAGATGTTCTTCCAGCATATGAGAACCTCTTTTCAAACCTGGGGTGTCTGATGCAGGGTCATTCTAGGGTACTCGGTGAATCTGCATGGAGGTGTGTTGTTTTGGTTCTATGGTACTCAGTTGCAGCTTTAACTGGTGGTCTTAGTTATTGAAGGAGGCTCGATCACTGAAGGAACTCAGTGAAGCTTCTAGTGCTCAGTGGAACTTGTGCTCAGTGATGCATGTTTTTCTCAGTGTTGCTTGGCTTGGTCGGTTGTTTCACTAGTGCTCTGTTGTTTCTCTAGCACTCGATAGTTTTGGTTTACCGACTGGAGTTCTTGGTGATTTGGTTGGCTGACTTGGTGCATTTATTGTTGGTATCTTTTGTTGTATTCTCCTATGTAGATCTAGAGGCCGACATGGAGAATTAATTAATTGTAAGGATATTTGTGAGCCGACTTGTATTGCATTTAATATTTGTTTGTAGGAGTTAATTATTTCATCCAGCCGACTTGTGGCTGAAGATTAGTATTTAAGGGGTATTTGGGGTAGTTGTTTGGGAGGAGGTTGGAGTAATTAGACTTGGATCTTGTGAGATCTTGAAGATCAGATTGATTTCTGATAGTTGTAATAGTAGAGCTAGTGGTTGTTGGCTTGGAGACAAGGAGATTGCTTAGTGTCTTGCAAGCTCAAGTTTAGATCTGCCTTAGGGTTTCCATCAGTTGCTGATCTTTTCAGAACTAGACTAGCTAGAGGTGGCTTGGGTCTTTGTTGATCTTGCAAAACTATTTCTGATTGTAATTGGCCCTAAATCGGAAGGCATTACAACCGGGCATGTTAATGAAAATTTGAGTTGAAACAATTTTTGTCTTATGTTATTCCGCTGCATGGTTTAGGCTGCAAGGTTGGACTGTCCTTAATTGGATCCACCATCTTTGACTACGTCAATTATTGTAAAATCCTTGCAAAAGGTAACATTTGAAAAAGTGTTTAAAGTCATTTTACCAGGCCACTCCTAACAGGGTGAAAATCCTAATAGATTTGAGGTAAATCCCTTGACTAGGTCACACCTAACAGTGTGCATTGTAATATTTAACCAGATTGGCTCTTAACCGAGTGTACTTTAGAAGAGTATTTTCTTAGTAGGTGACAATTATCATAGTGGTTTTTCCCCAAGATGGGTTTCCATGTTAAATACTAGTGTTACATGTGATGAATGATTTATGTGATTGATTTTTTTATCATTAAAGTTTATTTACTATTGTCGATAAATAGTGAATTACATTTAACTGAGTTGACACCAAGTTAATCAGAGAAAATTTGTTAAGGTATTTGGAATTAGGGATTACTGATTCACCCCCCCTCTCTGTAATCCAACTAAGATATGATTGTGAAATGCATCAGAATGATGCATACCAATGCATCTTAGCTCTGATCAAGAGGGGAAACCACCCCGAACTTCCCTCTGAGATACTCAAAAGTATCCTTAGGAAAATGCTTCATGAAAATGTCTACAATCTATTCCTTAGTAGGAACATACTCTAATATGACTTCCTTATCATTTACATTTTCTCTCAAAAATTGAAACATGATGGATATATGATACAAGAGCATCTTGGGTCCTTGGTAACCTTACATCATCCAAAAATAGCTTGTTTGTTGGTGGACCTTTGCTACCATTTTTGTATTTTTTTTCTGTTCTTGGTCACTGGTTGAGTGATTTTTTCTTCAGTTGAGTTCTTTGGATATTCTATAGTTGCGGTCATGATATGGCATTCATGTGATCATTTTTAGGAATTCCCTATGATAGCAACACTTTTGGAGTTACTGTGTATGAGTTATGGTGAATTTTTTGGTTGAGACTAAGTGTCATGCCCAAAATTTAGGGCAAAACACACACAATTTATTTTTTAAAAGCTCAAATGACAACAAAGATAACAAACTAAGGTTCATTTAACAAGTATGATGCATAACCCAATGCATGTTAACTCACAAGAGGTATCATGGCATGCGCTAGCTTGCCAACATCCCTTGATTGTCAACTACATCAGTTAACTTGAAAACCCTAACGAGGTCTCTAGGAAACCCTAATCGGATTTAAATAGGAATTAATAAGGGCCCGTTTGGTAGCGGGAATTGGCATTTGTTATTTCCCATTTCGTCGAATCTTCAGTTTGGGAGTGCAATATGAAAATAGAATAGGAATATGTAAATGCTCATTTTGCCAAAAATGAGCATTTACATCTTCCATCTGAAAAGGTGGAATTGGAATTTGAATGGGGGGAAAGCAAATTTTAAAAATTTTCATGTCTACATTTAATTTTAAAATTTTTTATTTGTGTGGGGAGGGATTTAATTTATTTTTTATTTGACTGGGTGGTTTGTAACTTTGTTATTTATTCGATTTTTTTCGAAAAAATTCAAATATTTTGGCAAAAAAATTTTCAAAGTTTTTTTTCAATTGTTTTTTCGAATTTTTTAACAAATTTTTTTGTCAAATTTTTTTTTAAAAATTGATTTTTTATTTTTTTGAATTTTTTCTCGAATTTATTTTCCAAATTTTTTATCGAATTTTGGTTGCAGTGATTGTAACTTGGTTGCCTGCCACCAACTTTGGCTACCTAAAATGGTCTGTGATTCCATTTTAAATTCAATTCAATTAATAAAAATGAATTATTAAATTCAAAAACATTAAAACAATTCAAAAAAAAATCATACTCAAATTCCAATTCCAGTTTCAAAAAGTGGAACCAAACGGTCCAAACATAATCCCAAAATGAAAAACTGGATTATCAAATCCATGATCTGACCATTTCCAGCATTTGATCAAATCCATCATTTCCTAATTCCCGCTACCAAATGGGCCCTAAAAGAGATAAACCAAAGATAAATTAAAACATAGATAAAGATAAAAAGTCAAAGGTTAGGTCAACACATCTAAAAAGGGTTAATTAAAAATAATGATTAAATCAATCGCATTAGTAACCCTTGTGGCCCTATCGTGAACTAGATTACGAGCTAGATTATAAATCACAAAAATAACCTCAATATATAAAAAATAAAATAAAACCAAGATAATAACCCCATGTGGAAACTAGGGTCAATAAATTATTGGCCATTAATATAATAATGTTCAAATATTTTAAATTAAAATGTTATTTTTTACTTAAGTCATAAAGCTCCAAAGTTTATTTATTTATTTAATTTATGCATTAAAAATGATTTAATAACCTAATAAAAACATTAATAATAAATAAAACATTATTGCTAAGGGAGAAATAACTTACCTAAGTCCCATCTTGGACATTAATTAATTTCCACTAGAATAATCCGTTTAAATATTGAAGATAATAAAATTAATTTAAATATTAAATGTTAAATTTATCGCCAACTTTATATTAAAACTATAATAATATTCATTTAAAAATAAATATTAAATTTAAAAATCTGAAAATAAAAAATCTCTAGATTAATATTAAAATAATAAAGTCCATTAATTAACAATACAATATTATTAAATTTAAAAAATTAAAATCAGTTATCCAATAATCAAATATTTAAAATCTCAAAATTAATAATAAAAGGGAATCTGATTAATATCTCAAGAATAAAATAATAATATTAGTAAATTAGAATTCAAAAAGGTAACTGTGCAAAGTCAACCGTCATTAAATAGAATTAAACAGAAATTAAAAGACTAAGCCAGAATTAAAGGAAAAGTCATAATTAAAAATTAAAAATTAAAAATTAAAAAAGGCTCCAAAAGCCAAATATTAGAATCCCACTAAATAATAAAGAATCTCAATGAAAATAAAAATAATAAATAAATCAGAATTCAAATTAAAGTGACTGTCAAAAGTCAACAGTCATTAAATTAAAATAAGATAGGGATTTAAATCCAAACATAATCCTACTAAATAATAAAAGGGAATCTTTTTAAAATCTCAATGATTAATAAAATAATATTAAAACAGAATTTAAAATAAAGTGACTGTGAAAAGTCAATAGTCATTAAATTATAATAAAACAAAGATAAAAATTTAGACATAATTTAATGATAACTTAATTAAAATTTAAAATTTAAAATGACTCCAAAAAGCCAGCCCTAACCCTAATTCGAAATTAGGGTTAGGCTAAGAATAAAACATCTACCAAAACCCTAATCTCTCATTTGAATATTGCAGGTTTGACAAGGAGCAAGAAGAAGATGAAGATTTTCAAGTTTTGCATACACATAAGTATACATGTGTGTATATACACACCAAGGGTGTGTATATACATGCATATATACTTATGTATATATTCTCTTCCAAAATCAACAAGAGGAAACATAGAGAATAACCAAATCTATTTTTTTTAAACATCAACATAGCAATGTATTCCAATAGGGTATATACATCTATGTATATACAAGTATATATACATAGGTGGTATATACAAGACTTTTTTTAAACTAACATGATGCCAAAATGAAATCTATTCTTACATAGGTAATTAGGAAAGAAAATCTACATTAACTTTTCTCTTTTCTTTCAAATAAATACTTGAAGTAAATTTTGACTCCATAGGAAAGAGATTAACAATCATAAGAAAATCTAACTTTTTCTTTCATACGGGAAAACAAACTGACAAGTTGTTTTTTTGCATTCAAGCATAGGAAATCAACATTTTACATTTTCTTTCTTTAGAATATACATAGAAAATTATGGAGAGCATTACACATACCAATACAAACTTTTACAAGCATTTTTTCATGCATTTAGGCATTTACATGGTCTTTTACACAACTTTCTACACATGGCTTTTTTTAGCCCTTTTTACACATAAAAATCTGCAAGTGGAAACTGACTAAATCTTATTTTTCTTCCACAAAACTAGCAAGCTTTCCAAGTAAAAATCTGCAATAAGAAAGCCACTTGACCATGGAGGCTCACCTCCCAACCTAGGCCATTACATGGCCACCTCTAAGTTTGGGGAAACAAAGATGGATGAGGGTTACATACATGATTCAACACACATACACATAAAAACCAACAAGTACATGTAAACACAAAATTTTCATCCCAAGGATATTCACACAATGGGTCACCTTGGACCCATAAAAGGGGTGAAGGTGGAAAGTACCCAAGTAGGAGAAGCTATTCAAAAGTGAAACCATGTCTTCAACAAGACCCAAAATCCATAACGATTGCCTTCACAAGGCCATAACAAAAAGTACCAACCCTTCCATTTCCTTCCACAAAATACAACCCTTGGAAAGCATATTTATTCAGATAATAGAAAGTATCTTTCATGTTGTGTTCTCTTGTTCTCCCGAGTTCTACCCTCATCAAAAATATTATTCATACATGAGTTAGATTTTACTTTTTTTAAACATCCTAATTGGGATTATTGGGCAAGAGGTTCTGAACGAAATTCTTGCAGATTACCCAAACCCACTTATTGGGTTGGGCCCAAACCTGGCCTTCTTCTAAAAGGTCCTTACTAACGAATATATTAGTTGCCCATCGAATTCTGGTCAATTTCAACTACTAAAAAAATTGTATAGACAAAACATGTTATCACATGTCTCTTAATTATTAATAGATTTTATTTTGTCAACTGTAAAATTATTGTATTTAACATTTTTTTAGTAATACGCTCACGCCATTATGCTCCACATCGTACTAGTTATGCCTTTTGGCATAATTCAAACTAGATATTTTATGTTGAAAATATGAATTCAAAGCCAAAAAAGAGGCCCAAACCTTAGGCTTCTTAATTCAAGGCTAATGGGTGATATTTATTTTTAAATAAATTATGATGTTAAAATCACACATGTTATGCTTTACATTATTTTTGAAGCTTACACCAATGCATATGAGTTTTACTTAAAATATTTCTTTTGTCCACCCTTTTGTCTCTCATCTCAGTGTACTTACCTAGAGGATATCATAGTTTATTGACAATATAAAAAATGATACATTAACTCTTAAATTCACATGCAACTAGTATTAACTTTCTAAGTTTAATTTTTACCAATTTTTCTTGTTGTTTGTTAAATAGAATTAGATCTCTCATTTTTATATATTTAAGAATGTCATAATTAATTATCAACTTTGTACTTAGATGTTAATAAATTAGTTATGTATCCTACATGATTACTTTGTGTGTGAAAATTGTACCTGATCTGTAAACACAACACTCAGTAAAACATTAGAGGTTAGTGATAATCAAAATCATGCAAAATTGAAAGCTATCTAACCAAGCGATTTACTGCCTTCTAATAGGTGCGAGATTGATGTTCTCAGATTGTAATCGAGATCAGTGACCTAGACGACACCTAAATGAAGGATTTGAATGCAAAAGATGGATATGAAATTGAATACAATTAAGCTATTTTTTTTATATTTTCTATGCAATAAGAATGAATTGAAAACTGATATGAAATTAATCTATATGAAAACTGATATGCTATGCTAATCTAACAATGATATGAAATATGAATGCAAAAATAAGATTGATCTCACAAAGATGCCGATTCGCAAGAGCTTTGATTCTTCAATTCCAATTCTCCAGCGTGATTGTGCAAAATATGAGATGATTTGTGAAGAGCTGAAGCCTTTAATTTATAGAAATCCAGGGCTTGGGAGGTGCATGGGAAAAGCCATAAATCACTCAAATTAACTCATCTTGATTTTTGAGTTATCTGATCATGAAAGATAGTTAATTCTCAAAATCATGCAAAAACATGCAAAAATAGCTTTTTAACTCAAAATAGAGTTTAGCTTTAATTGATAATGGATAGTTGTCTGCTTTTATGATTGTGCATGTTTTATTTATGAATTAATTTAATAATAAAGTGATTTATTTCCAACTTAACTGCTTTTAAAAATAAAACAATTGATTTATGGGTTAATCAATTATTTAATCAAACTTTTATTAAAAATTATATTATTAAATAATGACAACATGCTTTAATTAATTAAATAAGAATTTAATCAATTAAAGATAGGAATTTTGATTTATTGTCAAAATTAAATAATACAATTAATAATAGATAGAATTAAATTTAATTACACAATTAAGTGGCAAATATTAAATCTAATTAATTAAATATGAAAATATTCAATTAATCAAATTTTTAGGATAAATGTGATTTATCGCCAAATAATCATTAAATTAAAGATAATTAAGATAATTAAGAATATTACTAGGAATATTCCCCGATGCAAAATTTAAGATAATCAATTATGATTCGATGATGTTTAGATGTGCCTTAGGTTAGGACTTTGATGTCGATTTCGTTCGAATTGAAGATGTAGGAGATTAATGAACTTATAGCCCATTTTTGGGGTATTACATTTACAACTATGAAAGTCCTTTCATGATAAAAGTGCGTCCACTAGACTTCTAAAATTGAATCTACAAGATTAATTTTTCATTATTACATTATAACACTTAAATCTTCTCTTAAAATGGTATTTCTTCATAATGTACAAGTTTTAGTTTATCACATGTATGTATGGACATTGTTCACATTCATCAAATAAATCCATACAAATATCATTCCATCAATTTAACAAGCATCTATCTAATGATCTAAATAACTAGATAAACATATGGCACATTATTATTATTATTATTATTATTATTATTACTACTACCATTACTATTACTATTACTATTACTATTACTATTACTATTACTATTACAAGTAAAATACTTGTATTCATACTTAGGAGATTCAATTTTGGAGGGCAATTCATTATGTGCCTTACCACACAAAGCTAAATGTGGTGCAGTTAAACTATGGTTGTAAGTTTGACCTATCAAAATTCTATACCCTTAATGCAAATCTTGTATAAAAGATGAAATCAAAAAGAAAAATTACCATGTTGATAGTTTTGGAATAAAAAATAAAACACATGATTGTTCTTCCCAAAAAATGAAAAATACCAATGCCAATAAACACATGAAAACCAAATGCTAACTTAAAATTATTCATGACATCCAACAAAGTGTATATGAATCTCATTTTTATTTCAACAACCAATCAATAAATTGTTTCTTGAATTTGAACATCATGTACTCACACTAATTAACTTTCTAATCTCTAGCACATAATATAACAGAAGATAAATTCATATAGAAGAATGTAATAAAAAGACCAAAATTATTATTTTGATAATTTTAAAATAAAATATCAAAGATATAATTTTTCTTCCAAGTAATATCATTGAACATATTGACATCCATTTAAAATCCTAAACTTGTAAATCACATCCAAACTAAGTATACAAGAATCTCATTAATACATAAACAAGATAATTGATAAACTCTTCAAAATCCAAACATCATGCAATGATACTTATTAGCTTTCTAATCTCTAACACGTAATATAACAAAGAAAATAAGGTGTTCATGACTTGATTTCAACACTCAATACAATGGCATTTTTATTATTTTATTTTGGGAAGCCTTCAATCTTGCATAGTTATGCTCACATAGCTAAAAACAAGAGTTGTAAGCTTCCAATTAAACCCTTGTGAAAATTCAATATCACTAAATAAAAAAAATCTTAAACCCTTGTGAAAATTCCTCCTACACCTATTTTATCCTCCTCTCATGGGTACAAATAGTGTACATATTTCCCCAAGTTTTGTGGTAATTCTCATCGGCAAGAACACCAAATTAACTACGATGAAATCTTTGTTGTGTGTTCATATGGCCACCACCACTCTCACATTTCCAATTCCTTCTTTGATTTGAGCAACCTAAATAGGCTTTCTTTCCCTAATCTAGTTCAATCAAACTATCCAAAACACTAATAAAATAATATGATAACATCAAATTGACATCATAACATAACTATAATCTAGCAACCTTTCCCTAGGCATAGCTTTTGAGTATGAGTTTATTTTGTTTGCAAGATTTTAAAATTGTTATCTTCCCTTCACATTTGTCAAAACAATATTAATAATAGCAATCTGAGATCCCCTGAGTTTTCCACATTATGCTTAAGTCTTTTGTTATAGTTATTACAAATATGCTTTCTCTTTGAATTTTTTACTATATGTGAATTCTATATACACATCATTCTAAGAATTCTAATAATTTATTAAATTAGTTCAAATCTTATATTAATTTTGTGTATCTATTCTCAAGATCAAATTTTATAATCAAATTTAATAACTTAAAATTGTCAAATTATTTGTTAATATAATTAATATTTAATCAACAAGCAAATTCTATTTGGAAATATTATCTATAATTTGAAATCAGTTTAAATGGTCTATTTAATACTCTAATTCATCCATTTTTCGAACATTACCACTATTAAAACATGATAGATACCTTTTTACATGATATACTACACCTACATAAGAATAATGTACATAATAAGATACCCAAAAAAATTGGCAGGTTCTTGATAAATTCATAAACATGTCATCTAATAGTAACAATATTACTTAAACATAAATTAATTCTCATCATTGCATATGAATACATTAATATAAGAATGATACTTAAAAATAATAGCCAATCAATTTATTACTGACGTAGTCACCATTATTGACCAATTAATGTTGGTTTGTGGTGACTGATCAAGCAATTACTGTACACTCGCCATTTATTGCGGGGTTAACTCGTCAAGCATTTTTGAGTTGACTCATCAAGCATTTTCCTAGGTTGACTCGTCAAGCTTTTCCCTAGGTTGACTCGTCAAGTAGTTTTTTAGTGTTGACTTGTTAACCGACATAAGCCCAGTTATAATGGCTTAGGGTTAGGGTTTTCAATAGAGAATTGTGTAACTTCTTGCAATGGTATTGAGTTGCAAGGGATTACAAATTGTAACAGGTTGAAATTACTGGATGATAATATTAGACTCTCTGTTTGGTGGATGTAGCCCAAGATTGGGTGAACCACGTTAAATCTTTGTGTCTTCTTGTTCTACTTCTATGTATTTTATTCATTTGTATTATTGGTTATATTTGCATGTAATTGTTAGATTTATATCTTCTAATCCTAACAAGTGGTATCAGAGAGGGTTGTTTTCAGTTATCCTCTATAGGAAGGTCTTACGGTTGAGTGAGAGTCTCACAGTTGAGTGGGAGTAATGATAGACAAGGGTAAGTTGAAAGTTGAGAAGTTTAATAAGCAGACCTTTCAATTATGGAAAATGCAAATGGAGGACTATCTCTATCAGATGGATTATGGTGGACATTGGGAGGAAAACCCAAGAAACCGACAAGAATGTCTAATGAGGATTGGGATATTTTGGACAAAAAGGCACTTGGCAGTATTCGTTTATGTCTGGCACAATTGGTGGTATTTAGTATTACACAAGTAAAGACGAATGAAAAGTTGTTGGAAACCCTAGAGAAATTATATGAAAAGCCTTCTTCAAACAAGGTATTGCTTATGAAGCGTTTATTTAATATGAAAATGGTAAAAGGTGGGTCACTTGTTGATCATTTAAATGATTTTAATATAGATACCAATCAATTATCTTATGTTGATCATTTTGTACATGGACTATGAATCAGAGTTTTTTGTCTACTTCTTTCTCTAAGGAGTCCCCTAAACTAGTTATAAAATAATAAATATAAGTGCTTTGTCACTTTTTTATTTTTTAAAAAAAATTATCTTTTGTTAACATCAATTTTGATGAAGAAATTAGGGCTCTTTTGATTCTTTGTTCTTTTCTTGAAAGTTGTAATGGTTGTTAGTAACTTTGTTTCTGGTTCAAATACCCTAAAATTTAATGATGTTGTTGGTGTTATTCTTAGTGAGGAAATTCATAGGAAAAGCTCAAATGGATCCACATTAGGTAGTGTTTTGAATGTAGAAAGTAGAGGCGGATCAAGGGAGAGAGAAAATAATTCTAGAAGTCATGGGAAGTCACAAGGAAAATCAAAGGGCAATAGGTCTCAATCTAGAGGACCAAACGATTGTTGGTACTATGAGAAACCAAGTCATAAGAAGAAAGATAGTTGGTCTGAGAAGAATAAAGAAGGAGACAAACAAGAAGACAAGGAGGCAAATGTGGTATGTAATATAAATCTAAAGAGGAGTACTAGTGTGGTTTTTTACAAAGAACTATACCTCTCTCCCTTGCAAAAGTATTATGTTGATGCTTATTGCAAGATAATTTTGGATAATGATTAAGGATCATTAATTCAAGTTAATTTATCCTTTTGACTCATTTTACTAAAATCTATTCATTTATCTTAATATTTTCATGATCGCATATATTTATACTTGTGTGAAAAATTATGCACTATACCATCAACCAATTTTGATGAAAATTAGAATTGTGCAGTACCTTCTAAGACAATTATATATGAATCACATATTATGAGTTGATTCATTAGCCAACATTAGACAATAAATTTCTACTAGTATAGCTTTAGGTTGATGGTCACAACAAAGTCCTACACATGAAGATGAACTAAAAGAATATAGTGCTAAGGTGATAGACATGCCTAAACTCGTACAATTAAGTAATCAATTATTTGATCACTTTGGCCAAGGATATAAGGGTTGTGATAAAATGCAAATGTAACTCCCAATACTCTGATAATTTTGACAAATACAATACAATTGTATTTTCTTAACCTCAAGATTGGGCAAAATTCCCAATCACTTTATAAGTAGAGTTTTTTTGTTCCCAATCTAACTTGATATGTATGCACATCTCACCATCATATCATGAGTACAATACAAAAATGTCATAAATTAAGGGCACAACTCACCACCTATTCTTTCATTACTAGGTAGACTAACTGACTGACCTTATTTCAAAGGTTCTCCCTTAATTAATTCATTGTACAAGTTGGGAGCTTGAGTTACCTTGAGCCATCAACTAATATGTTAAATAAACCTTCTTAGTTTCTTCTAGTAAATACTTATGTACAAAATAGGAATGATAATGATTCCAATGATCATTATAATTGCTCAAATGTTTCATGATCTTATATTTCACAATTAACAAAAGAATTTAGTAATTATAATCAATCTCTCAAAAATCTATTGTCTCACCTTTCAATTCTATAGAGTCCTATTCTTGGGTAAATTTGAATTCAATGATCATGCCTCTTATATTAGATGACCATATTCCTCTCATGTGTCCCAAACACATGAGATAGTTTCTTAGTCTATTGTGACAATTGATAGCCCTAGCATTAAACCTACAAATCGGATACCATTGTTTCAACCCCAGTTCTTTGGTCATGAGATTTACTAGTTTAGACTATATTGTTTTTTGTTAAATGGCTTGCTCGATTGTTTAAACATTTAGAAGCTTTTCAAAATACTAGAAAACATTAATCAACTAAGTAAACATTTAATAAAAATCTCAAACTTACAAATTCACCAATAAAAGTTACTAAATATTGTAACTTCAAATAACCTATAATTTTCAAGTTTTCAAAATTATGCAAAGTTCACCATTAAACATGTGACAAAAATAATGAAAGCATGGTCAATTGAACCAACTACAACAAAATTATATAATCTTAAAATTAATGGTTTGCAAATGATACAAGCGATGTAACATGCCTGCATGCTATCAACCAACATAAATTTAGGATTTAACTAGAAAACCTACTATGATAACATGTACTAAATGATTTTCCGACAAATACGAAGAATAGGCTAGACATAAACACAAGTCAACATAACTACGTACAATACACTTTCAAATATCAACATTGTCAGTTTATACATTCAAATCACATAAGAATCCCAAATGATGACATAATATGAAGCATACAACCTACGTATATCCCAACATTAGACATTGCATTTCATCCAATTATTAGAACAAATTCAAGAATATTTTTTTCTTGAAATGAACTACATGAGGTGGGAATTGTAGCTCTAACAATTGATAATGTAACACATACTAATGTTTGCTAATAAAAGAGAAAGAATTTTAAAAAAATTAGTACAAACATCCAAATCTATAGAGTTGCCAACATATCCTATCTAGAACCAAGTTTAACTTTGGTATGTTTAAATTTAAGTGATACTTTTGTAGTAAATCAAATTAGAAGATACTTACTACGATTCAAGAGGATAATTTTAGTCAATATTTTATCTACCCATATTTCATTAATAGTGATTCACAAAGAATCTCTCACGAGCATCCACTTAACACTAATTGCATCCATTAAGTGATATTTAAGGTAAGAAAAACAATGGTGGTGCTAAAGAATACCATGATGATTGGATTCCAAGACTTTGTCTGTGCCTTAGTCAAGCAACGTAATTGAATGAATAGTAAAAACAAGAGACATAAATAGGTGTCTATGGATTTTAATGTAGGGTGGCAGTTACTATCAATGTGTCAAACAACTATTGTTAATTGCTAAAGCAAGTTGATGTCTGATTATATTGGCAACTCTCCAAATTGTGATTTGACAATGAACATAGCTTGATTGAATTTTGAAAGATGATCAAGATGTACTTACAAGAGGAGAAACACTTTTGCCACTTATGCGAATCGCTATCCAATGATGTGTTATGATGTGTAAGTGATTCAAGATGATAATTTTAAATGCATAATTTTGGATGTACAATTTTACCATGATAATGAAGAAGGTCAAATCTTGAAATAATTAACAAATCTTGGAATGTAAAACATCAGCCTTTTTTAGCATTCTATTAACTAGAAAATAATATTACATTATCATAAGGTGACATGTTTGAATGACGGACTAAGATCTTATATCAATAAATATACTAAAATAATCAAATTATATTCTAAATCAAACATCAATGACATTGATTTTTAAAAAAAACCTAAAATAAGGATGAAATAGTGTAAGGAAATACACTTCCATAACATGATATTATATATAGCTACAATGGACACAAAAGAAAACCCAGAGTTTTAGAGGTAATTTTCTAGTTGAATTCCATCAATGCATATCTATTTACACTTCTTTGTGGTGCAAGAATATTAACCTAAAAAACATTTAGCCTTATAAAGCTACTGCAAAGGATATAAAAGCGTAGCATTAAAATCCTTAAATGATATCAGGTTTCCACATTCTATAGTGAATAATGCAATTGATTCTGAATTAAATTGTGTAGAAAAAAAATTCATAACATTTCAAATCATACTCAGTAAAATATAATAAAGAACTCCACAAAAAAATTAAAACCCTAATAGTGATCTCAAATGGGAGATGACTCATTGATATTCTTTTCTATATTATTTTACCTGACATGAGATTCTGTATAGGTGATATCTATAAACCAACTAGAAATGAATATCTGTCTAAATTTGTGAGACACAGTTGGAGTCAGCCTAGACAGACTTGGTATATTTTCACAAAAATACGTCTCTTCTTTTTATACATGGTTCATTTCTGGTATGCTTTATCGTACCTAAAGAGAACCTGAAATCTTTGTGGTACCATGTCAGCCTGCCCTAATTCAGTTCAGAACAAATAAACCAGTATGTTAGTGTGTGTTCACATTATTGAAGAATGAAAGTACTTAACAAACTTATGTGGGATGGTGTGCACATGATAGGATTACATATGGCTATGAAGAGGTGCTGCTACCTTGTGTGGAGAATAACAGTTTGTCCAAAACAGAATAAAAACTGTCATGGTGGGTCTAAAGCTTGTGGGGTTGCTTTGCTGTCTAGTTTTTGGTGTGTATGTCTTTGGTTTGTTTCAGAGCCATGCAAAATGTGTCAACATTTGGGAGTATATGCACACCTATTGCTATACATTGATTGCTCCTTCCTGACATGGTACTTAGCCTGCATGCATGAATTGATAAAACAAAAGACAGCCAAGCTGTACAGGTAGAAAAACGAAACCCATTAAATCATTGCACATCTTGACTGGTACTGGAAATGAGCAAGGAAAATGCAGTTTCTTTACCTGTCAGTGTACCGCCTTATGGAGGTCTGTGTCTTGAGTCTTCTTAGGAAGAGCATTGAATTTGTTACACCAATAGCATATGATGATAAAAGGTAAAAAATTAACTCAGTTGGATTAGTACCCTAAGAAGGAAAAACCGTGGATCTAGGTACTGGCCCTACTGGGCTACTGATTTTTGTGAACTATGAGATTAAAGCAAGCTCTGTCAGACATGTTATCAGAGGACAAAAAGATGTGATATATTCAGTACAACTGCATTTGAAGATTGCCTGATGAAATTCTCTTTGGTGTTTCCATAATTGCAGCTTTCAATTATTATTAACAACAATATACAGCTGTAATGGAGTCTTCTCTTGTCACGAGCTGGAGGAAAAACTCTGAAGATAATGATGATGTGCTTCTTGCAGCTGCCTTGTTGCAGGAGGAATAATTATTAAATTTTCTCAGTTATGTGTCTCTGCACATCACTTCAAATTATCTTTCTGCAATGACAGTAACACCAAATGCAGCTGCAGTCCTCGGAGGATTAAAACAGATAAATGGGCCCATGAAACAATCCCTACATTACAAAGTAAGCTAATGAGCCCAATATGATATGATCTCATGGAGTTCCCAGTCCCAGAAAATCAATGAAACCAGCATTGGCATTTCTGAACTCATTCTCCTCCTCTACTTCCTCTTCAGAAGCCAAAGATCTAGGTGCCATGAAGTGGTAGCTACACCCTATGGTAGTTGATGAGTTATCAACATTGGGCGCTTCCACTGCAGTTAACTCAGAATTGCTAGAATCTGAGCACCCATACTGGAAATCCTGGTGCTTCTGATTATTGTTATTGTTATTGTTGTTAACTATACTAAACTGGGCATCATCCACACATGAGTATGGTTTCTTGACACCATGTTGCAAGAAGCTTACAGTAGCACAAGAATCTGTCGTCACCTGGCTAGGAGAAGATGATTCTCCTGCTTCAATCTGTGAGGCCAAGGCATGATGGTTATCCAAATTGCAGCCACCCATCTTATTGCCACCTGAACAGACCATCACCAAGGCCACCATATTCATTACAATTTCAAACAAAAATGAAGCAAAATCTACTAAATAACCCAGAAGCAAGATTTGATAACTGAAATCAAACCCTAAAGGCAACCTAAAACATATTTCTAGGTTCTAAAACACCCAAACTGAAACAGATCCCATCTGCACTCGTGGAAGAAATTTACACCAGTACATGACATATTTGAATTTTTTTTCCTAAGATTTTGACATCCACCACTCCATAGACCCCCCCAAAAAAATTGAGGACAAAAAAAAAAAACCAAAAACAAAAGAGAGATTTTCATAGACTTACCCTCGAAGAAACTTTTGGGTTGAACTGCATCATACATGGTAGCACCAATTCTCTGCTGGAAAGTTGAATACCTCGCAAACCTTTCATCATCATTATCAACCCTAGAAGCTACACCCACAGAATACCTCTCCTTGTTATTATTACTGAGACCGGGAATTTCCTCAGAAAGACAGCTGGTCTTCTGTCTTGATCTCTGCATATGGCTGGGCTTCCTTTTCCCATAAGCATTTGACTGCTCTCTATACATCCTGGCCATAATTACATGCCAGTGATTCTTAACAGAGTTATCAGTTCTTCCAGGGAATAAGCGAGCAATCAAAGCCCATTTGTTACCGTAAAACCGATGGGCTGCAAGCAATTTGTCCTCCTCTTCTTCACTGAAGGGCCTTCTGTTTATTCTTGGGTCCAGCTGATTAAACCACCTAAGCCTGCAGCTCTTCCCTGCATAACCCCAAAACAAGGATTCACTAATATCATCATGGCTACAACAATTTTGCACATAGGTTCTGCCCATATTTTCCAAACACCACCTTGCACCATCACATCAAACACAGAAAAAACCTAAAGAATCAATCCCTAAGAAGCTAGAAAATATAAACAACAGACCTGATCTCCCTTGAAGTTTTTCTGCAATGATGTTCCAGTTCTGGGGGCCATGCTGTATCACCAATTCCTTCAGCTTGGCATCTTCTGCAGGCCTCCAGTGGCCTCTGGCACACAACCTAGACTGCAGTTGCACCCCATCTACACAATTCTCCACTACTTCTTCTTCCCCTTCTTCTAACTCATTTGAATCCATTAGCTTCAGTTCCATCATGTTCTTATTACTGGTGCCCTTCTTGCTGCTGCTGCTGCTTTCCAAGGAGAACTGCATTTGGGTTTGCACTGAAACCAAATATTGATATTCCTACAATTTGTTTTCTACCTCAAAACTTCTTCACCAGGATTTTCCTAGCTTGAGCTGAACCTCCAGATGAATCCAACCCGACTTATGGAATACTGTATTTGGATCAAAAATTTTAACCTCGACCAACATGACCCTACAGAATACCAGTACTGTATTGTATTATTCTCCCTCCCTATAAATACTCAAGGAAAAAAGGAACAGTTCATATAAGGTTTTCCACCCTTCCCAGACTATTCTTTCCCCTCTTTATTATATTCATAATCCTTCATCTCCTTATAAGAAAAACTTTTCCCAAAGAAAAACTGTGCAATCAATTCAGATAAGTAATTACAAGTTATTGTAGGTACATGTTTTGTAGTTGTAGTTGTAGTTGGGAATATGAATAATGAATGAATGAATGAATTTTGATGTGGACAAATTCTAGTCGTCTAAAAGATCAAAAGACTTTAAATTAACCTGTTCTTGAATAAGAAATTTACACTTTTGTGAAGTCTTGCCTCTTCAAAAAAACCCATTTGAATTGTCCATCCTTAAATCATTAGCAAACTGACTAATCAATATCAATTACAAGCCAAAAAAACCTATTCCTTCCTCTATACTTCATTTCTTTAAATAAAAACTTTTTCAAAGAAAATTGTCCAATCAGCTAAGCTAAGAGAAGTAATTACAAGCTATTATAGGCACATGTTGTAGTTGGGAATATAATGAATGAAGGAATTGTAATGGCGTCGTTGTAGTTGGGAATATAATGAATGAAAGAATTTTAATGGCGTCCACGTACATGTTGTAGTTGGGAATATAATGAATGAAGGAATTTCAATGGCGTTTAGGACACTCAAGAGTCGAGAGACCAAGAGGCACCAAATTAATTTGTTCTCAAATTTTTTTCATGCTGATTCTTTTATTACGACTTTCAAGTAACAATCTCGCTTTTTTGTGAAACCTTAACTCTTCAAAACACCCAATCAAATTATCCACCCTTAAGTCATTATCAACTAACTAATCAATATCAATTACAAACAACCCACAAATGAAATTTCCTTATTTCTCTAGAAGAACAACTAACACTAATCATAGTTCAATTGCCAAGCTTCTTCCTTGATGGAGACCCCATTTAATAAGCCCATACTAGGCCAATGTTGGGTGTGGATAAGTGTCACCCTACAACGAATCAATTCTCAATTGCCACACGCTCAACACATGTTCACTACAACCAATAAATTAAAATGTATTATTGCAGATACTAACTTCATTCCAATAGGTATCCATTATTGAAAAGACAGAGGAAACAAGCTGCACGTTTACACTACATTTTACATAAATTTAGATAGAAATATGAGTTTTTATGCCATACTTTACATAAATTTAGATAGAAATAAGAATTTTTATGCCATACTTTACATAAATATATATAGAAATATGGGTTTAAATGCACCATTGTTGTGGGGGCCATGGTAAGGGGACCATAAGAGACTTTGGATTTGGTAAAAACATTGATATATCCTTGGAATCAATTCTAAGAAGAAAAAGAAAGGAAAAAAGAGAATCAATAAGAGTGAAAGTCTTTGACAAGGAATGGATGAATGGACAAGGCAACCACCAAATTGCTTATTCAAATGTGTTGTATCTTCATATGACTCCACCTGAGCAACTTTTTACAATGTGGGCCAAGGCATAAAATTAAACGTGTATGAATGAAGGAGTGGGTTTGAAAAGACAAGTGGAGCCCGCTGAGATAAAAGAAAAATAACTTGGCCAACCGACATGCCTTTCTCTAAACACTTAACAGGTTATTATCATTATTATTATTTAGTTTGTGTCCGGCTCCACAAAACATAGTAATTGGAAAACTATTCTATCATATGGGCCAATGCTTTTTCACAATTTTAATATTTGCATTAATTGTAATTGTTTGAATGTTAATGTGTCTTTAAATATGTATATAGTGTTTGTTAGAATTGGACATCAATTCTTTTTGTTTCGAGTTTTAAACATAAAAGTGCTTCAAAGTAGAATTGGACTTTTCATCGTCATAATGATATTCTAAATGTTGGTTCAAAAATTTAAGAAAAAAATTAAGGTTTGATGGATTGGTTAATTGAAAGATTGTAATGCTTTCTATATGATAAAAGATAGTAAGTTTATACTATTTTACGAAGGGACATCAATAGCCATCAATTTTAAGTATACCAGTCCCTTACATCGTATTTCAATGGCAGGATGACAACCATGCCACCATTGTTAATAAATAATTCTCAACACTTGAATCTTCCTACATTTGAAATGAGGGGAATGATCCATCCCTAATACAAAAAGAGACTAATGGTAGTGATTTTGAAACTATGAGAGCAACAAAAAGGAACACAAAAACTGGGCCGAGGTGGGAGGCAAAAATTAAGACTGAGAACCTTAGCTTCTTTACCCCATATGAAGGCAAGATATTGAAAAAAGAGAGAAAAATAGTAGTAGAGGACTGAGCAATACATTCATAGAATGATATAGGAACAAAATTGTAGTGTAACTTGACCTTTATCAATCCACAATTTCCATGTTGGCACCTGAATTTGAAGCATGTCCTTCAATAGCATCTTTGCGGCATCTTTGTTACCTCGTTCTTCGTAGAATTGGATATAACATCACACTAGGGCATTCTTCTGGTGTATGATTAATAAATGGCGGGATATGTATTTGTCAAAAACTTTATCACACATGTGTTCCCCAAGCTCAAGCTTATGTGTTGTTAGCACAAAGTTTAACTCCACCTCATCCTCGATGTGGAAGGACCTCTTCATGGTAGAATAAACACATATAGGAACCTTGAGTTTCTAAGTAGATCCTTTCTTTTGAATAGTCCGCCAACTAGGGCCTTTTCTAAATGGATATCATCCTCTTTTATGACTGAGTTAAGAGTATTTACATGGGATGATTGTAATGTTACTAGTATATCTAGAATATTTTTAATGTAGTTAGATTGTAAATGTTATAGTTTGTGTGAATTGAGTTTATAATATTGTTATGTCTTGATTCTAATGTTGTATTTTTAAATATTTAGTTTTGATTATTAGAGGTATAGATTTGTGGGTATTGATTAAATTTAGATATCTTTTACATTAATTGTTTGAATGTTAATTCTTCTTTAATGTGTAAATAGTGTTTGTTATAACTACACATCTCATTATCTTCGCTCATTTTAAATCCATTTTGTTACTTGAATTTTAAACTTGGATGTACTTCAAAGAAGAAAGGGGCTTTTCATAGTCATAATGATATTCTAAATGTTAGTTCAAAAATTTAAGATTTGATGGATTATTTTATTGAAAAATTTAAGGTTTGGTGGATTGTATTATTGGAGATTATAATGTTGAAAATTATATATTTAGAATATTTTTAATGTAATAATTAGTTTGTAAATGTTTAGCTTGTGTGAATAGGATTACTATATTATGAATCATAGAGTTTGATCGAAAATGTTGAGGGAAAAAAATAAGTAACTTACTCAAGACCAAAAAATCATACACAACATTACTATGGACTTGAAAAATTATATGTTTACTATAATATTATATTGAAATTTTAATGTTATATTTTTACATATTTAGTTTTGATTTTTAAATGTATAGGTTTACTTCTACTAGATATTGTAAGCCATCTTGACACCCATTTGTCTACTTGATGTTGTCTACTTGTGACATCATCATAGGTAATGTTGTTCATGTGTTTGTTTTCTTCAATCTTTTACCCAAAATTGTAAAGCTAGTAACCTCAAGGTTGGTAGATCACAATCCCTACAATTTATAGGATTCCAAAATGTGTATAAATGTAGTATATTCTTTATTAAATTTAAGACTTATCAATAAGAGTGTACAAAAATAGTCAATAAAATTTAATTAGATCATTTTTACAAATATAAATTCAATTTTACAAACTAAATCAATTATATGCTTTCTAAATACAATTTCTATTTTCAAATATGAATTATGATAAAATAAAATCAATTTATAAACTATAATTAAAGTTTTATCCTTTATGACATGATGTCATGGTTGGCTAATGATATAATGGTCTTTTAATGATTAATACAAACTCTAAGTTCTAAGTTCTTCCTAATTTAGAGATGATAGCCTATTGAAATTGTGGCTTGTCATAGTGAAAGATCTGACACTTACTACATGTAACTTACTTCTATAAAAGGTTTTGATCTTACAAAGGGTTTCTTTCATCTCTTCTTTATGTTTAAAGGTATTGTCATAATATTAATACTAAAGTTTGCATTGATGATGTGACTTACTTCTACAAAAGTTTGAAAATATACTAAAGTTTTTATTAATTATTGTACTTTTTAAATATTAAATTTAATAAAAAATTATAAATTATTAAATTATTTCAAAAAAATCACTAAAGTTTTTAATAAATTAGAGTACTTTTTGTAGGGAATATTTCAAAATTATTATTTTATGATTATACTATGTAGTCTAGTCAATATCAACGTATTCTCTAAATAAATACTAGAATATTTTCTATTATTGTTAGATAAAGTATTTTTAAATAATTCTTAAATTAATATTAGAATATTATTTAAGACTTGAACTACTTTCTATAATTATTAAAATTATATTCATTAAGACATATTAATTGAAAAACTATTCTATAATATGGCTAATGTTATTTCACAATTTTAATATGTACATTAATTGTTTGAATGTTAATAGCTTTGTTATAAGTGCACATCACATTATCTTTGGTGGTTTGAAATTATTATTATTATTTGAGTTTTTAACATAGATGTACTTCAAAATAGAATTAGACTTTTCATCATCATAATGATATTCTAAATGTTAGTTCAAAAACTTAAGAAAAAAATATAGTTTGATAGTTTATTTTATTGAAGGATTGTAATATTTTTTTTTGGAAAAAAGTTATAAGTCTATAGTACTTTATTAATAATAACATTGTTATAATTATATAGCAATTGAAATAGCAAAGGGAGGCCAATGGTCGTCAATCTCAAGTATAATCTCTATAATTTTCATGTTGACACTTGAATTTGAAGCATGTTCTTCAAAAACATCTTTGTCAACATCTTCATTACTTTATTCTTCATAGATCTAGGTATAAGGTCGCACTAGGGCATGACTATGGTGTGTGATTAACTGATGAAGGGCTTCATATTTGTCGCAAACTTTATCGCACATCCATTCCTCAAGCTCAAGCTTATGTGTTAATAGCACAAAGTTTGACTCCACCTCATCCTTGGCATACAAGGACCTCGTCATGATAGAATAAACACATAAAAAACTCATGTTTTTGAGTAGATCATTTCCTCTGAATAGTCTACCAACTAGGGCCTTCTCTAAATGGAGATCATAGGTTTTTATGGCTAAGATAAGAGTTTTACTTGGGAGGATTGTAATATTATCAATATATCTAGAATTTTTTTAAGGTTTATAATATTATTATATCTTAATTTCTAATGTTGTATTTTTAAATATTTAATTTTGATTATTAGAGGTATAGATTTGTAGGTATTGATTAAATTTAGATATTCTTTATACTAATTGTTTGAATGTTAATTTTCCTTCAATGTGTAAATAGTGTTTGTTATAATTATGCATCACATTATCTTTGCTCATTTGAAATTCTTTTTTGTTATTTGAGTTTTAAACTTGGATGTACTTTAAAGTAGGAAGGGACTTTTATAGTCATAAATTGATATTCTAAATGTTGGTTCAAAAATTTAAGGTTTGATGGATTGTTTTATCAAAAAATTTAAGGTTCGACGGATTGTATTATTGGAGATTAAAATGTTGAAAATAATATATTTAGAATATTTTTATGTAATAATTAGTTTGTAAATGTTTAGTTTGTGCGAATGGGATTTATTATATTATAAATCATAGAGTCTAATAGAAAATGTTGAGGGAAGAAAAAAGTTACCTAGTCAAAACCAAAAATCATACACAACAATACTATGGACTCAAAAAATTATATGTTTACTATAATATTATATTTAAATCTTAATGTTATATTTTTAGATATTTAGTTTTGATTTTTAAATGTATAGGCTTGTGGTTATTGAATTAATTTAGATATTGCAACATTTACAGATTTGAATTTAAATTTTTATAATTGAAATTTAAATTCAAAATAAAAATTACCAACAAACTTGTGACATCGTCATAGGTATTGGTGTCCGTGTATTTTTTGTCTTCGATATTTTACCCAAAATTGTAAAGCTAGCATCCACAAGGTTCGTAGATCACAATCCCTGCAATTTGTAGGATTTCAAGATGTGTATAAATGTAGTGTATTCTTTAGTAGATTTAAGACATATCAATAAGAGTATACAAATTTTATTCAACAAAATTTAATTAGATCATTTCTACAAATACAAATTCAATTCTACAAACTAAATCAATTATATGCTTACTAAATACAATTTATCTTTTCAAATATGAATTATGATAAAATACAATCAATTTGTAAATTATAATCAAAATTTTATCCTTTATGACATGATATCATGGTTGGCTAATGATATAATGGGATTTTATTGATGAATACAAACTCTAAATTATAAGTTCTTCCTACTTTGGATATGCTAGCCTATGGAAATTGTGGCTTGTCATAGTGAAGGAATTGGGCACTTACTATATGTGACTCCTGCAAAATATTGTATTCCTACCAAGGTTTCCTTTTGTTAGTTTACAAATTTATACCACTTAATTTGTCAATACAATGTTCCCAACAAGTGGCTATCTGGACTAAAAGTTGAGTTGGGTGTGATGTTTTTCCACACCAACTCTCTACTTATTTTGCAAGGCACAACTACCTTCTTACGATTAGAAAATATAGAAAATAAACCACTTATTCCTTTAACCAAAAAGAAAATAAGGAAGGGAACTTTAACCAGAAATATTTCAAAGGAAAGAATCTCAAATGTTTAAAAGAAAATGAGAACACAAAGTTTCCTTAAATTTTAAATAAATCATAAATCATCACTGATTATCATTTAACTTCACACAAAGTTGATGATTTAACAACAACTTATAAAATCATATGGACATAAATCACTTCACTAACACATAAAGAGAGTAAGATCCAATAATAGTGCATTCAACATAAGATGAACAGGTAACTCATAAATCATAACACAAATATCTAAAAAGTTTCTTTTCAAGCATATTTTTTAATTTCCTTGCTATATAACCCTTAGCAAAACAAAAATTTAGCAATATATATGCATCTAGTATCATAACTGACTTTGGTAACCATATACGCATCCAATATCATAACTGACTTTGGTAACCAATGGTTTCTTAAAGATAACCACCCGAAGGATTAGTGAAATCTTTTAGAAAAATAACCTAAAGACAATTGCCCACTAGAGCCAATAATTTTTTATTAACATTAGAAAAATAAACATAATTCAAAAAGACTAATTGGAAACCATCGATTCACTTCCCTATTCCTTTTTTCTCTAGCTTCCTAACCCATTTATGTCCCTTGATTTTCCACATCAGCTGCTTGAACTTGTGTTTCCTGAGCTTTTACCTTTTATCTATATACTTTGTACTTAGAGATGACCTCAAACAATGTTTTTGAATTAGGCTTATTTATTATCATCACCTTCACCTTATACTTAGCCACTTTTTGTTTTGCTTTGATAACTTTTGGGTGTAGTTCATCAACTTCTTCTTTAAAAATAGGAAAAATTCCTACCAAATACCACAAGTTATCGATTGATTCCTCATTGACATTCTCCATAGAAAGGCTTTCATGTATCTTATCTTTGAACTCATGAATTATTTCAACACTATATCTTATCTTTTAATCTTCTTTTTCAAATATATCTACAGAAGGTCATGAATAGAAAGTGAGACACCACAAAGTGAGACACCACATTCATGTCCATAACTAGAAAGTGAGACACCACATTCTGAAGGTCATGTTGGGATTGGGCTAAGATTTTAGTTATAAAACTATCCAACTCTTCATAGGAAGCAATCTTCCACTCTAATGTATCCATCTAGGTCATAAATCTAGAATCAATCAGTCCACCTATTATTCCTTCACCTATTTTAGTTGTAGGGGACATCTTCAAAATCTCTTGAAGGTCATATAAGACAAATCGTAAAGTGTCACTCTCCCTTTTAAGGCTCAACAGATCATTCCTCCACTTTTCCAATATTTTACCATTAATTTGTGTGTACATCTTTATACCTTCTTGAATAAAATACACTCCATAAAAGATAATTTTCTCCACCCATTTGTCTATTGCTAGGGTGACTCTTTGGGCTTGTTTGATTTTCTTTAATTTGTTGGATTCTAACCCATCAATAGGAATGGGTACATCTTTATCAAGTGCTTTGTCTTCTTCTCACAAAATAGATTGAATAAAAGAGATTAAATAATTTTCCTTCCTTTGTAGCTCCAAGTCTTTTTGTTCTTTCTTCACTCTTTGTGCTAAGGTACCAACAAACGTCATTTCATGATAATTGTCACCTTCTGTTGTAGGTATCCCCATGTCAATCCTTCTTATAGTGAAGTCCATTTTTGTAAATTTGTGCTCATTCTTTTGATCAATGGGGTCGGCTATCTCTAGGACCCTTCGATTGGTAATATGGTCTACCACCACTCTAGACATTCTTTTAGCCATTTTTGGTTTGTGAGTCCCTTGCAGAAACCTTGTGACAATGTCCACCTCTATCTCAACCATAGAGATATACCTCTTTTTATTTTCAATGGATTTTTTAATCCAAGAAGATGAGGTAGTTGTAGTGGGCTCAAGGATATTGACAATAGCATTGCTTGGTGGTGGAGTTGTAAACTAGAAAAGGCGGGGATCACCAAGGGTATCAAATTCTAGATTATTAAAGATTAAATTAGAGAAATAATCCCCTCCAATTTGGTATAAGATGAGGGTGTCACTCTCTTAAGTACTATCATCGACATAGGGCATATTAATGGTAATAGGGGAAGACGAGGTAGAAACTTGTTTATCAATAATTTTCTTTGAATAAGATGGGGTGTTCATTTCATATTTGGACTTTACTTTCATTTATTTTTTGGCTCTTCCCCATCCCCACCTAGTTGAGAGGTTTCTCCTAAAGTTGTAGATGCAGGGGTGTTTAGCACACTTATAAGATAAAGGCTCTATGCTATGCCTTGTTTGGTACTAGTGGACCCTTCGGGAGTTAAGGAATCAGTGCATTCCTTGACCTTTCTATCAATCCCCTTTCTTGTTCTCTTTATCAAATGATAAATCCTCTTATCTACATCTATGTCATCTCTTTCATGCTAGGAAATAGTTGTATGGTAGAAATGGTAATATTGTGGTATACCTCATTAATTAATTTTGAGCCATCGTCAATTAATTATATTAGGTATAATGATAGATAGCTTAATTTTCTAACTTGATCTACTACCATTCTCATTAGATCCCTCCTTTGTACTTCTCTCATATTACCACAGTTTTTCCAGTAGTTTTCCATGTGAGGTTGGTGCAAATAAGATTCACCCCGATGGAGATTAGTGTGCACATAACCCTTTCCATCAAAGGAGGTTCTTGGGAGTAGGGACTAGAATTTAAACTTCAAGAGACATACCTCTATGGTGGCAAGAACATCAAAGCCTTTACAAGTAAAAAATGACAAAGAAACCAAGAAGGATTAACCCCTTTCCTTCATTTTAGTAACATATTTAGAATAACCCCTTTCATGTATTTATAAACCTCTAGGAGAAAAAAGTAGTCTGATACATAATTGGATAACTCATAAGGGTTATGATTAAAACCTCCAATTCTGATGTAAGAAAAACTATCAAATTGGATGAAGAAGCTACCATAACACTTGACAAGGGTCAAAAATTCTATGGAAATTCTTCTTTTTGGGGACCCTACCATTTTCTTAATCATTAACATTATAGTATTCATTCAACCCAAATTTATTTTTTAATTTTGGAAAAACTTCAAAAATAGGTAAGCCTGGGGTGGGAGACTCTAGGGTTCTCAAGTTTGGCCACATAGCTTGAGCAGTTGCTAACACGTAAGTCAAAAAGGAGCATATATGGAAGGAACTTGCCAGCCTGAAATGAGACAATTTCTCATGCAACAACCAGATTATTATTTCTTCCCAATCAATATATTGCTCATCCCTGCAAATAAGTAAAAGGAACTAATACATCCAACCTAAAAATTCTTCAACTGCCAAACTCCTAACATTGTAGTGCAACAAAAAAATTTCATCCAAAATTTCCTTCACAAAAATTTATCTCTTTAGAATTGAAGGGAGTTGTGATTAACCTTTCATCTTTGTTTTGATCTAAACCGTGGAAATTATGTTCAAGTTCTATTCTTCCTTATCATGGAAATAGCGTTAGATTTATTGAGTTATTGCTGGCATTAATTGTCATTGATGTCAAAACCTCCATACTGACACTTTGGTGGTATCAGTTGGTTGTTGGTAGTTTTGGTTATGTACCTATTGATTATTAGTTATGCAACAAGAGTTTCAATTATACATAGGATGGGTTCAGTATGATTATTTTTGGTGTTCCTGGTGTTCATTGGCAGTGTACATTGTTCAACTCATGATTTTATTTTCTTTTGGTGCACTGGCATGTTTTGGGTGTTCTATTTCATATGGACTATTCTATTGGTTTTTAGTGCTTGCATTGGCTACAAAGTTTTTGCAAGTGTCCAAATAGTTGTAAAATTTCATTAGATGTTTTTTGATATATCGACTACAACGAATAATGATGATTATTCTATCGGTGGCAAAATCTTTTGGTCTTGTTAGTGGTAGCTCTTGGAAAATGTAACATCTTAAATGTGACCTATCTATGGGTCATGATGTAGCGTGTAATTGGTCTTATGTATGTCCTAGATTTGGGATTGATACTATGTATTGAGTGTAATTGTAATTTCTTGATCATTAGGGTTGTCGCATATTTCGTGTGAAGCTGACATATATATGATCGGATACTGGTATAAATAAAGGAGAACCTTTTTGTATCTATTAGAAGGGTGTATGGTGTAAGTGGTGAAAATATAGTGTGAAGTAGTGGCGGTTTTGTATGTGAGTAGTATTAACTGAGGTGGAAAAATGAAGATTCACTCCGTGATTACTTACTAACAATAGAGGATCATAAAATTATTGATCTACTGGTGATTGTGGTGGAAGAGCTTAATTATTGAACTATTCATGCATTTTAGATGCAAGTTTATTATTTTGTATTTCATTTTATCTATCTTTTATATCGGTAGTGAGTCTTTTCATATTTAAGGGTAGTAAGCTCGAATGGAAGTGATCCTTACCTGTAGTGATCAAAATTGGCAATGAGCCTTTGTATAAATCACCTTAATCGGTGTTTACGTTTCATGAGAATTAGCTTTTATTTAGTTTTTCCTAGTTTGGGTTTTCCATGTAAATCTTGGTGTTCTCTGTGTCAATGTTCCTGTGTTTACATGTTTACATTTTTTGTTGATATTTTTAACCAATAAATTAGAAGCTATTATTGTTAATATTTAATAGTTTACTGACAAAGAATTTTTTTTTAAAGTGTGTGGGAATAAACGATTCATCCCCCTCTTAGTTATTCATCCTATTCAACAATTGGTATTAGAGCTTGGTCCCTTGTAGATAGATCTTAACTGCTTGAGGGAAATGTTGGTTGTTGATTAGATGGAAGGAGGATTCTACACTAAAGAAGATTAGAATATCATGATGAGTGATATTGAAGGTACTGAATAAGAAAATGAAGAGATGAAAGAAAACCCAAAGGAAGAAAATGCTTGCATTACAAAATTAAGAGATCAGATTAAGAGGTTCAAAGAAAGGCACACAAACATTAGTCAAGAGCTGAATGAATCTAATGATAGATTTTATGCTTTAGCAAAATAAATAAAGGAATTAAAAGAACCAAAAGACAATGATATTGATCTCGATTAGGAACTAAAAGAGAAGATAGTTTCTCTTGAAAGGAAGCTAGATGAAAAGACATGAAGGAAGAAGGTATCAAAGATGGATTGAATACAAGTCAAAGAATACTTGGTTAGCAAGAATTAAACTAGAAACAGAAATGGTAGAATGTAAAGAGATTGAAGAAAACTTCAAGGAGATAATAAAAAATATTTCAAAACAAAATGTAAAGTTTGATTGGGTCTGAAGAAGATGAGATCATAAACAAAGGCATGTGATAACAATACTATCTTGGATCAATTATTATTCTCTTAGAAACATCACAAAGATAAAGAAGGATTAGGGTTTATCTAAGAGTGTCCAAATTAGATGGATAAAGGAAAGGAAAAGGTAAATAAGATGATGCAAAGGTTGAGGTAACAAGAAAGGTCAAAAACAAAAACACATCTACAAGAAGGCCTCTGGTAATACAACCAAACACTCAAAGTTATTTATCTTTCAATAGTTATTATATTTGCAAAAAATTGGTCATAAGGTTGTAGGCATCTAAAAATTAACTTTATTAATTAAATTTATTTTAATTAATAATTCTCATAATTAATTAATAAATTAATATATTCATTTAACTATTTAATTTAGTCAATTAAATAGTTTCATTTCCCTTTTTGTATTTAAATGTAATTTAAATACTATCCCAATGTATTAAATCAATGTAATACATTTGCCTCACAAAATCCCCATTTAATAAATTTATATTTATTAAATCCCCTCACATTCCTAATTCTTCTAAACTATGATTAATTTAAATTTAATTTGAATTTAATCTAAACCCAACCTAGAAACCTACCCTACCCCTACCACCCCAGTTTCTAAACCTACCCTTCCACCTAATTATCCATTGATCACACTTAAAAAGTGATTCATAACCCATTAGTTCTAATGGTTTTCTCACACATGTGAGAAACCCATCCCAAGGAAGCAACCCAACTTCCTTAAATGCAACCACCTTCTTGTCCCCCGCATATTTCCCCAAATTTTCTCACACATGTGTGAGCAACCTTGAGCCTCACAAAGCCTTAAAATCCCTTTGTTGACTTTTGCATAACCATCCCCTCTAGCCTATGTGACCCTTATGTGGATTCTATATGGATGCCACATATATGGATGCAACATAGGTGCTACCTCATCTAAGCCTTTCCCTTCCCTCCAAAAATATATAAATAGGAGGCCTCACTCCTCGCAAATCATCTTTCATTTTGTGCATTGTTATCATACTAGTTTCATTGTAGGATTTTCTTAATCATTTTAGCATTTTATTGCAACCTTAGTTCATTTGAATCTATAAATTACATGCTAGGTAAATGGAATTCAATCTTAGTTTAATTTGATCTTGCATATCATTCTAGCTTAGTTTTGCATTTTCATCTTCATCATTTGGTGAAGGCTCGAGACAAGCTTCTCATACTTATTCTTGAGCTCTTCATTACATCAATAGTTTGCATTGGATTCAGTCCATATCAAGAAAGAAATCAAAGTGGGATTAGATTATTGTGTTGGGAAGGAACACCCACATTAATCTATAAAAAAAATCAACAAATCTTGGTTGCACTTGTTTGGCTCATCGGAGGTTATGTTGGAAGCTATGTGTAGTTGCAAGTTTATGAACATGTTAGATTAGAATGAAGTGATTTATTTGCCTAACATTTGCATGTTTGAGCTTGTTCCACACAAGTAGATTTCCAACATATACAAAGGTAGTAGATTGTAAGTTGAGAATTGTGTAGAAGATTCAATGCTTCAATTGTCATAAGATTGGTCATAAAGCAAGTAAATGTAAGAGTCAAGTTTTAGATCAGGAACAAAAGAATGCAATGGTTAATATATTTTAAGGAAATTGCTATGTATGTCATAATTTTAGTCACAAGGCTAGTCAATGAAGATATAAATTTCACTCAGTGAGATCCAGAAGAAGAAGTGTGAATTGCTTCAAATGTGGATAGACTGGTCATTATTCAAAATTATACAAATCTGAAAATATTTTGGTCAATAATAGAAATGATAATAATGATGCAGAATCTAGTGGAGCTCATAAGTAAAAGATGGAATAGAGGAAGAAATCAGATAGTGTGGAAGGTTCGATCTAGCACCAGATCCTTCTACTATCTCTACTATCAACTAAGTCGAATACTTGGGCTCAAGGGAAGTACTCAACATCCTAATTCATACACTCCTCTACCCTGAGGTGATACTAGTTAATACTTATTTGCCTATGGTATGATGATTGGACTATTAATAAATGTGTTTATTGATTGATTGATGTGATGTGCCCAAAATGGCGTAGTTGCATCGGCGGTATTTAAATTTTGGCAGGAAATTTAATTGTGATGTTTTAAAGGCATAATTTTTGAAATATTTGGTACTATAGCATGAAATAAAAATTGTGAATTTACAGAAAGCTTGTGGAAGAATTTTTTAACTATTTATGGCATCCAAGTCTATTGTTAATGCGTCCATAGTGAAGAAGATGAAGAAGTTTGAATTAAAGGATTTTGATCATAGTCATATCAAGAAATTGAAATTCAGATTGCCTATGGAGGATATGTAGAGAATCAAGAATCATGGACCTGACATTTGGGGTGAATTTTCATGGTTTAATGACAACGAGTCTATTCTATTTTTTATGATTCAGTTTCATGGTGAAACCTTAATTCTTGACAAATCATATGTGATATCAAAAAAAGTAATTAAGGTAGTTACTAGATTGTGCAATATTGGCGAATTACCCAGGAAGAAGTCTATCAGTTATCAAGAGATAGAAGATCTTATGGAAATTGGTTGTAATCAATTTTGTTCCTTATAGATACCATTGAAGGTCCAATTATATGCTATGTTTCTTATGGTTCTTCCTACAAAATTCAGTTTTAGAATTGTGAGGGTTCAGCTTCTGCTTTAGTTGTGTATATTTCATGCATGACAATGAAGGAGAATGTGCAAATAGATTTGTTTAAAATGTTGCTAGACAACTTCCTTGAGAATGTAAAGATGATAAATTTGAATGATAGATATGCATTTGAATTTGTTTCATTATTGATGTTCTTGGTATTCTACTTTATGAAAAAATCTTTACCGAAGAATGAAAACTTTGAATGGAGGACCAACATTCCTATCGGTAAGAGGATTGGTAGGTACCTAAATTTATTAGAGGACAATGAGAGTGCATGCAAGGAATAATTTTCTACACTAAAAAATAATATTTATTCTGGGTTGTTTATTTCTGGTGCTATGTTTGTAAGTCATTGTGAGGAGGATTCCTTCTTTGGTCAAAAGTATATAGAAGAAGTTGCTAATGGTTCATCTCTTGAACTGAAGAAGTTGAAGACTGGTGAGAAAGGAAAAGAAATAGTTACAATTTTAGAAGATGAGGAAGAAGATAAAGGTGAGGAGGAAAATATTGCATACAAGATGGAAGTTGAAGCAAAGGAAGAAAATATGGAGAGTTATGTGCCCTCTCCAGGAAAGTTTGTGCATGTGGACTTGAGAATTGTGAGAACCATGTTGGAAAATGATGAATATGGAAATATTGATGGTCTATGGACCAAATATTCTTTAAAGAACAAGAATATTGTGATAAAGTTGTTGACTGGTCATCTGATTACTAGAAAGGTTGCAGTTTCCAGTGTGTATAGAATGTTACCGACAGAGTTAATCATGAACATTGAGATTGAGTTGTTGTAGAAAATTACTCGAAGGTGGATAAATCTATAGTGAATAATTGTTAGAATGCAAAACAAAGACTCTCTAGAGTTATAGGTGAGATGAAGAATTATTTGAAGGAGATTGTAGATATTTACATGTAGTATCTTTGGTGGATTATCGTTGTAGATAATTTCAAAGGATAGAGAAAAGTAATTGAGAAGGAATTGAATGGTCTTGGAAATTTGTATGATCTTTTCAAGGATCAATATGGAAATAGAGAACTAAAGTTGGTGAACTTCAAAGAGAGTAGTTTCTACTGCATAGGTAGAGAGAAGATCTAATATAAATTGTTGGCTAGTGAGATACATGATTGAGGTTTGGTTGGGGATTCCTTTTAGCATCCTAACCAATGTAGAGTATTTTATGTAGAGGTTTAAGTCTTTCCATTGGAAGAAGTCATTCAAAAAGCTATTTGATTTTGCTAGTTTGTGTGCTTGGATGGAGGCAAAAATTATTGAATGAAAGAAAGAGTTTACTATTCTGAAGGACAAGTATAAAAAGGTGTTTTCAATGAATATTGTTGTATTAATTTTAATTTACTTTGTTATTTTTTGGCCCTTTTATATTGTGGTAGAAAGGGGAAGATAAAAGGAGAATACATGTTGCATTTACTCAAGGGGGTTATTTGGAATTCTGGAGCTTTTTTGTTGTTTATGTGTTTTTCCATCAATGCCAAAGGTGGAGATTGTTAGAATTATTGAGTTTCTGCTAAAATTGTTTTTCATTGATCTCAAAACTTCCATACCGACATTCTAGTAGTATCAGTTGGTTGTTGGCAATTTTGGTTATGTACCTATTGATTATCGGTTATACAATAGGAGGTTTGGTTATACATGAGAAAGGTGTTAGAAATAGGGAATACTGAGAGGTGGGGTGAATCAGTATTCTACAAACTTTTACTTTTGCCTAATTATGGATATAAAAGATTATCTTAATGCATGCATAACATAGTAAACTAAATAACATGCATAGCAATAAAACAAATGAACTCATAACACATTATTTGTTCTCGAGGAAACCCTGGCCAAGGGAAAACCCCAGTGGGAATGGTACCCACAAAGATCCACTAATCAAAAGTATCATGTTAAGGATGTTGACCCTATTAGGAGCCTATTACATGCATATATTATCTCAGTCCTGATTAAGGGACTATAGGCCTTGTTAGAAGCCTCAACCTTGCTAAGAGCTGGTAGTACAAAATATCATCTCTAGATGAGCCCACTGCCAAAATAAGTAATGAACAATGTTTATTGATTACAAAATAAGTCAAGGTACGTAACCTTATACAGCTTGCAACTTTGCATCAATGTCTCTTCACTTGATTTTTCACTACCGTTGTTGCTCTATTACAACTTCTTCATGTATATTTACAATTACATCATTACATCTCTTTATACAAGTTATTAAGGCTAATAACTCTTACGGTCGGCATGACATAAGCATTATACAAAATATATCTTTACTCAAGGATTAACATCTAGGATGTCATCCCTTTATATTTTTAAGACATTATTTTGGTAAACAAAATAATCCCTTAACTCTTTACCAATTCTATCTTCATATTATGTCCTGTCGGCTTAACATTGTTTTCAATAGAACTATCATAACCTCTTTCGTACATGTCGTATTGACTTGTGCTCTCAGGTGAGTCTTCTATAGTCACCATAGTATCTATTTTCAAGTGCACAAGCACTAAACTTACTCCAATCAACATCACTAATCAAAACTATCTTCGGGTACACTGGCAAAAACATTGTCTCATACTTAGACAATTTTGCATTGTGATCTGTCATACTTGCTCTTTGTCCTGTGCATTCTTCATGTAGATCATATGTTGCCATAATGACAACATATAAGTATCTAACTCAGCCAAATTTCCAAAAATCTCCCCCTTTGTCATTTGTGGCAACATATGAGAAAATTGGCTAAGTCAAACAACTTCAAAATCTCAAAATTGTGGCCATAACAAAAAATATGTATATATTGTCCTTATGATTTCATATATCTTATGTACTCCCCCTAAGAGTATACATCCTTATTATATTTATCAATTTTATACTATATATCTCTCCCCTTAGACAACAATGACAAAAAAGGGTGTCAAAACTGTGTTTAGACAAAAATGTTATACCTAGATTCAATATTGCAAAGCCGGTAGGCTTGCAACACAATCTACAAATTTTATCTTCATGGCCTCTAACTCTTTCTCCCATGACTTCTTAATGGAATCTGCAACACTGAGTAGTGCACACAATCCATAAGATGCAATTTCACAGGCTTGGAGGTTTGCAAAACTAAACTTTTGAAAAGATGTCTTTGATGAAAGACATTCTTCTAGTTGTCCTTCAACAATGCTCAATTTAATAGAAATATGCTCTCTTAGAAGAGTGAATATTTTCAGCTTCTTGTCCTTGTCATCATGTAGAATCCTTATTTCATCATAAGTTCTGTTGATCTTCTTCTCATTGTCGAGTATCTTCACATTGGGGCTGGAAAGAAGATTTACCTCTATTTGAATTTCTGCTTCTTTGATCTTAATCTTCTGAGTTTCTTCAGATACAAGGTTTTCAGATTTTGTACACTGAATGTACAAAGTTTTACCTCTATCCAAGTGCCTTCTCAAGTCTTTTATATAGATATCAAGACTGTCAATATCATTCATGATATTCTAACTTATATCCAGAAGTAGTTTGGCCTCATAGGCTGCTTGAGCCTTCACCTTAGCTATATCTGATAAATTGGTAAATTCATCATCAAATGTATTCATTACTTGCTTTTCTCTTTCAAGTGGATATGTATCTGCAATCTGTGTAGTCACAATGCTTTGTAACTTCTCAATTAACTCCTTAAGGGATCCTTCAAGACTTTTTACCTTCTTATTCTTCCCAATAATCTTATTCAGAGATGTGATCAATTCCATCTGATCATCATCATCTACTTCTTTTCCCAAACTTTCAAAAGTAGATCCAGTTTGAGTTTTCTTACCAGTCTCAGGTGTAAGACTAATTTCTTTTTGACAGGGGGCTGCTACTTGCTTCTCTATCTCCTTTTCTTCTTCAATCCTTGTGTCTTTCTTTTCTTCTCCTCTAGCACTGTCCTTCTCTTCAAAATCCAAATTTTCAACAATGTTCTCAAGGTTCTTAAAAATATTATCATCACTATCTAGAGTGATTTTGGTTCCTTCCACATTCATTGACTCATCTTCAATGTTAATAGTTGGTGGAGAGGGAATTCTCAGTTGTTCTGCTTCCTTTACTTGCTCTGCTAGTTCTACTTCCTCTGATTGTCTTCCAACAATTTCTGTCATCACTTTAACTATTGCTTGTTGTGTTTCCTTGTTGATTTCCTCATAGTTTCCTCCCATAATCAGAATTGTTCTTTTCTTTGTTCTCAAATGGGTGTTCAGATATTTCATGATCTACTTGAAGTGTTCTTCATATTTCACATCACATAGCTTCCTAACAAGATTTTTTCTTTGATTTTGATATCTTCTTCTGCTACTCTTTTCTTCATGTTTACTAACTTCTCATACAAATCATCAAATATCTTGCCCCAAATTGTGTCAAACTTCTTGTCAGTCAATATCATGTATTTCACAACTGCATTTTCAAGGTTCAATCTCTCTACATAATTGTAGAGGTCATAGTACTTGTTCATCTTTGAAAAGTCTCCATTTTGTATGATTTGTTCATTCACTTTTTCTATCTTGGGTTTCCAAATTTTCTTCTTTACTGGGGTCTCTTCATCATCTTTTATTTTTGCAATCTTCCTCTGTACTGGTGGCACTAAAGTTTTTTGTCTTTTTCCCATTCTAGTAGCAATCTCTTTCACTCTTTTACCAGGTGTAGAAGAGGATGATCTAATGGACTTCCTAACTTCTTGATCTTTCTCAGTTTCTCCCACTTTCACTTTGATCTGAATACCTGCTTTCTGTACTGCAACTGATGATAGAGGTGGAACAGACAAAACTTCCTTTTGTCCTATGTCTCTAACTACTGTTGTTGTCTGCTTAGCTATCAAAAATTATTGTTCAATCATCCATGTGTCCTTTAAAATTCTCTTTATTGTACTTTCTACTCTCTTCTTTGATTGTTTTTCTTCTAAGATAGTCTTTGCAGAGTTGAAGTTCTCCTCAAAGGTTCCAAATCTGTTGTTTTGAATGTCCAACTTGTTTTTAAGAAATCTGCTCACATACTCTTTTGTTTCAATCTCATAAATTTCATAGCCAAGAGGGTCTATGAATTCTACTCTAGGTTCTACTGCTTCAATGAATTTAAAGTCAGTATCAACCATAAAGCATATCTCATTCTTATACTTCTCTATTAAAGACTTAGGGATCCTTGTTCTACTTGACATCAAATTCTGAAAAGTTTTAATCACCAACACTGCACTCTCATTGACCTTGTCAATAAGATGTCTCATCTATACTTTGTTAATCCTTTCCATTGTAGTGTTACCATCATTCCAATCATCACTAATAGTATACAGAAATATTCTTAACAAATGAAAAAACATATAAGTGATCAATGATGAGAATCTAAACTGAGAGTACTTAGTCTTCTTTATCTCTTCCAAATTCTCGAACAACTAAATTCTCAAAATCTCACACATGTCAACTTGAACTTTGTCTACACACATTAAATAGGTTGCATGTATCATTCCTGCTGCAATGTCATCTTCTCTTGAGTTTGCACAAAACTTAGCTATAAGGATCTTGCACAAATATCTAACATCATCCTATTGTATCTTGCTAATTACTATTCCTCTGCCATTGTAAGATGATTTTGTGTTGTCTATAACTATTTTTCTCATGTTCTTCTCATTCAAAGGTATGACTCCAATTTTAGATAGACCGGTTACCTCATGAATTAGGTTAGTTGTGATATCTATCACTCTGTCATCCAACCAAAACTTCCCATTGTGAATTCTTCTTAAGACTATCTTGGTACATTCTTCATCATCAAACTCATATTGTAGAGAATACTTAATAATCTCATTATCTTTCAAATGTTCAAACCCTACTTTCAATGACATATCTTGATTGTAAATCTTTTCATATTCTTTTGTAAAGTCACTATCACTGAGAGTCTCAAGCTTGCATCCCAAATAACTTCTAACATTTTCTAAGTGTAAAAATTCATCTGGTATGAATGATAAAGCTAACTTAGGGTCTTCCTCCAAGGGTTCTATTGGTTTCCTTTTGACTTTAGGTCTATTCTTATCCCTTATATTATGAATCAATGAAACATCCATAACTTCTGCGAATTCCTTAACTGATTTAGAGATCTGCTAAGTAAAATACCTCGATTTCACAATTTAGGGCTTGCGTAGATTTGACACAAAAATCCTTCACCAAATCCTTGCAAAAATCTTTCAATCACTGCTCTTTGATCTCCTTAGCACTTGTATTTTCCTTAATGATCAAATAATACTGATCATAACCTTTTAACCTTTCAATCTCACATAAATCTGACATCGCATTCAATTCCTTTGCTGCTTCTTTCCAAAAAGTTGTTTCTGCTTACCTGCAAAACTTAAAACTTCTTGTGATCTTGCATAACACAATATTATCTTATGCGCTCTTAACCATAGCATCAATACATTATATACTACCTTGCATTTACTATGCAAGACTAAATTCATCCTATACTAACTTATATACTATCCTAAGTTCCTATTCTATTGTAATTTTCATGAATTAAGTACTTTGAGATGGGTTACGTAGAGATTCACTCTTACCATTTGATACTTCACCTTTCTGATTACCTTCAGTGCTGAATGTGTCTCCTTGATCTGTGCCTTTAACAAACTTTACTTCTTCTGAATTACTACAGCATCCCTTTTGACTGTTACTTACATTTTCATTTCTCCTTGCATGACTTCTAGGGTTAGGGTTAGGATGAGAAACCCTATTGTTCATTCTGCAAAATCTTGTTGTGTGTCCAATCATGTTACATATCTGACAACCTATTCCATTTTTCCCATATCTTGGTCCAGACTGATTGATCTGTGATTTGCAGTTTCTAGCAATGTGTCCAACTTTGTTGCATCTATAACATACTACTCCATTTTTCCTGTTCATATCTTCAATAGGTCTCTTATCTACATGGTTAGTATTCCTAAACATTCTACTCCTATTATTATTCTCAACAAATTTAGGTTTTCTACATTCAAAAGCTCTATGTCCAAAACCATGACAATTATAACAATAGCCATTAAGAGGTTTAAATTTCTTACCTGTGCAATCTTTCTTCATATGACCAAAAGTATTACAAGCAAAGCATCTACCTTTAAATTCTCTTTGCATATCTTTAGGTGACTCATCTTGCTTAGGTGGTTCTTCTTCTTTAGGTGTATCTTCAGATTTGTCAACTTCATCAGATTTCTTTTCATCTATGCTTTTAGACATTTTCAGATATGGTTCCTTGCTTTCTTTATTTACTTTAGATGAGTTGAATCCAAGACCAGTTTTATCATAGAATGGTTTTTGATAAGACGTTTGTTCATCAATCTTCTCACTAGTTGAATATAGTCTTTCAAGTTGCTGCTTAGATTGAGTTAGTTCACCTTTCACAATTGTATTGTATTTCTCAAGTTCAGCATACTGCAATTTGGTTTTCCCAAGTTCAGATGTCACTTTACCAAGTTTAGATTTTAGCCCTTCATTATCAAGCTTCAGATTTTCATTTTCAGATTTCAAATTTGCTTCATTCTTGCCATTTCCATCTTTTAGACTTAACTTTAGATTTTCTATCTTCAATTCATGTTTAAGGATCTCATTTTATTTTTCCAGGTTGTCATCACAATCTTCAATTTGAATTTTGGATTCCTTTTCTGATTTCAGATCTTCCAACTTGTTTTTCAGTTTCTCAATGAGGTTCTTTGCATCATCATATTTTCCTTTCAGAGTATCTCTTTCTTCAGTAAGCATATCAATCTATTCAAGAGCTTCTTCAAGATTTTTCTGTAGCTGATCCATATCCATAGATATCTTACTCAAGCTGCTAGGCTTTCCTTGAATGATTCTTTTTCAAGTAACTAGGCTCTAATACCAATTGTTAGAAATAGGGAATACTTAGAGGGGGGGTGAATCAATATTCTACAAACTTTTACTTTTGCCCAATTATGGATATAACAGATTATCTTAATGCATACATAACATAGTAAACTAAATAACATACATATCAATAAAACAAATGAACTCATAACACATTATTTGTTCTCGAGGAAACCCTGGCCAAGGGAAAACCCCAGTGGGGATGGTACCCACAAAGATCCACTAATCAAAAGTATCATGTTAAGGATGTTGACCTTGTTAGGAGCCTATTACATGCATATAGTATCTCAGTCTTGATTAAGGGACTATAGGCCTTGTTAGAAGCCTCAACCCTACTAAGAGTTGGTAGTACAAAATATGATTACCAAATGAGCCCACTGCCCAAACAAGTAATGAACAATGTTTACTGATTACAAAATAAGTCAAGGTACATAACCTTATACTGCTTGCAACTTCGCATCAATGTCTCTTTGCTTGATTTTTCACTATCGTTATTGCTCTATTACAACATCTTCATGTATATTTACAATTACATCATTACATCTCTTTATACAAGTTATTAAGGCTAATACCTCTTACGGTCGGCTTGACATAAGCATTATACAAAATATATCTTTACTCAAGGGTTAACATCTAGGATGTTGTCCCTTTACATTGTTAAGACATTATTTTGGTAAACAAAATAATCCCTTAACTCTTTACCAATTTTGTCTTCATATTCTGTCATGTCGGCTTAACATTGTTTTTAGTAGAACTATCATGAGTTCTTCCATACATGTCATACTTACTTGCGCTCTCTGGTGAGTCTTCTATAGTCACCATAGTATCTATGTTCAAGTGTGCAAGCACTGAACCTACTCCAATCAACATCGCTAATCAAAACTATCTTCGGGTACATTGGCAAAAACATTATCTCATACTTAGACAATTTTGCATTGCGCTCTGTCATACTTTCTCTCTATCCTCTATGATCTTCATGTAGATCATATGTTGCCATAATGACAACATCTAAGTATCTAACTTAGCCAAATTGCCAACAAAAGGTTTAGTATGAATATTTTTGGTGTTACTGGTGTTCATTGGCAGTGTACATTGATGTACTCATGATCTACTTGGTTTTCGTGCACTGGCATGTTTTCAGTGTTCTATTTCACATGGACTATTCTATCAATTTCTGGTGATTGCGTTGGCTATGGAGTTTCTATAGGTATCTAGATAGTTGTGCAAGTTTATTAGATTCTTTTTGACATATCAACTACAACATATAATGATGATTCTTCTATCAATGGACACATCTTTTGGTATTGGTTTTGGTAGCTCTTGGAAAATGTAACATCTTAAGTGTGACCTATCTGTGGGTCATGGTGTTGCATGTGATTGGTCTTATGTATGTCCTAGATTTAGGATCCTATGTATTAATGTAATTTTAATTTCCTTAGCATTGGGGTTGTCACATGTTTGGAGTGAAGTTGACATATGTGTGATTGGATACTGGTATAAATAAAGGAGAACCTTTTTGTATCTATTAGTAGAGAGTATGGTGTAAGTTGTGAAAAGATAGTGTGAACAAGTGAGTATTGTATGCAAGAAGTGTTAACTGAGGTGTAAAAATGAAGATTCACTTGGTGCTTACGTACCAACAATAGAGGATCAAATAGTTGGTGATCTAGTGGTGATTGTGCTAGCGGATCTTAATTATTGAAGGGTGAACCCACAATAGTGGGTTACACTTTTTTGCCTGAACGGATAGTCAACTCTTCATTTTGAAAAAAAACTTTAAGATTCAGATGCATATTATCGTTAAACCATTTGAAATCAGAAGATGAATTATATTATATATATATATATATATATATATATATATATATATATATATATATATATATATATATATATATATATATATATATATATATATATATATATATATATATATATATATATATATATATATATATATATATATATATATATATATATATATATATATTGAATTGATTTTGAATGGTTTTTTCTTTCTCCCATGAAAGCTAGTATGTTGTTGAAAATGTCATTTTCAAAGAGTTACATTATTTTCATAGAGCATAAATTTTTTTCTAAAATAGATATCAATGTGCTTCTTTTGAATTTAGTTTTGTAACATCCATGCAGAGGGCATGCAATTGTTTTGATGACATTATCATGATTATTGCATATTTTATTAACATTTGAAGTTGACTAAACTGTAATTTTGTCATACCTTGACTACATAGCTTATAACTTGTCATGTATTTGTCCAATTTCATTTTATTTTATTTTATAGAAAGAGAAATTCAATACCCAGGCAATAGATATTTTTTAGAATTTTTTTCTCTCATTCACTATTTTTCCATAAGCGTCAAACATAGAGGTAGACATATGGTGAAATATCTATGTTTAGTAAAACTAACAATACAAAGTCATAATAAACTTAATATATATTAACATTATAATCATTGGAAAGATTTTTCTCAATAGTACCTTACTACATAGATAGCTTTGTCAAATGGATTCATATGATCTGCCAAAAGATAAATTCAAAGTGATTTTTTGTCAACATTTTAATAGGTACGAAGAAGACTCCATTGTAGGTATGAATGAGGAGTATAGATGTTATATCAATGTTTTTTTTATCTAAGAGGCTTTGAGCTAACCATTTGTAATTAATTCCTTCAAATGGAACCTGTCAAGGCTTAAATCATCATATTTGATTAAAAATGTATTATTTCAGCAAAAATCAGCATGTCTAAAAAACTGTAACCCACTATTGTGGGCTCACCTTGAAATGATCATGCATATTCAAATGCAAGTTTATCAATTTTTATTTCATTATATCTATCTTTTGTATCAACAATGAGCCTTTGAATATTTAAGGGTAGCTAGCTGACTAGAAGTGATCCTTACCTGCAGTGAGTACAACTAGTAGTCAACCTTTATACAAATCACCTTAACCGGTGTCACCCTTACTAGTGTTTACATTTCATGAGAATTATCTTCTCTGTTGTTTTTCCTAGTTTGGGCTTTCCACATAAATATTGGTGTTCTCTATGTCAATGTTCTTGCATTTACATGTTTACATTTTCTGTGGATCTTTTTAATTGATAAATCAGAAGATATTGTTGTTGATGTTTAATAGTTTACTGACAGAGAAAACTTTTTGTAGTGTATGGGAATAAGTGATTCACCCCCCTCTTAGTTATTTAGCCTATTCACCAAATAGTTCTTGGCCTTTTCAACTGATGTATCTATAAACACTCCTTGTTCTAGTAATTTGAGGGCTCAAGCCACAATCTCTGAATCAATTTTTGACAATAAATGAGTTGTCAAATTCATGAATCTCATGAGACTCTAAGTGGTAGAAATTCACATAGGCAACCACCGATTCTTGATAGTGAATTTATTTAGGGAATGCAACCACTTCAAGAAAGTATCTATCAACTATCTAATTTTCTATTGATGAGAAAGAATTTCCCTTTAATCTATCAAGAATTTCTTGGATGTCTATATTTCCTATGTTTGTATCAAAAATTCCATCCAACCCATTATTTATTTCTACGGACATGATGAATACTAGGGTTTGGAAAAGATAATGCAGATAATGGATAATGTGATATTCAAGTATCTGAGTTGGTAAGGCGTAGGAATACATGGAGTTAGTAGAAGTTTTACTGAGAAAACTTATGGAGAGGTATAAATTCCACCACCTAACTCAGATAATAAGCTAGGAAAAACTTTAATCAAACCTTAAATTACCAAAAAGAAAGAAAGAGTTTCGTGACCCAACCTAAATTCTACATGAAACTATTCCTTTCTCTCAATGCTTGGACTCCATGAATTTTGTTCGGCATGATTTTCATAATGAAGCACAACTTTAGAAAATACCACCTTTTAAGTAAAAACATTTAACTTTTTCTCATTTTGGTGATGATTGTACATTTAAATCTATGTCAACTTATTAGGTTCATTTTTCTGCTTAATGAAGCAATTAATGTTTAGTGTCTACCAACTTTACAAAAATATGTCTACTCAAAAGATGTGAACCCTTCATATCCAAGGAGTATGAAGCTTTTAAAAAGTTTCAAACCATCTTAAAATAGTGCAAAGGTTCATGAATCTACTAACTCACTGATGACCAAATTGAGGTCAGCTAGGTCAGAAACTTTATGAACTTCACTTCAAAACAATGAAGGTACAAAAGTTTAGGAAAAACCCTAAACTTTTGACAACAAAGGACTTAGAGGAGAAAAATGACACAAACTTAGTGTAGCTGGGGAGGTCAACAAGTTTATTAAATTTGTAAAAGTAAAAAACTAAATACAAACGTTTGGGGATCTAATCGACTAGGTTCTTGGAGAGATGAAAATGACCAACTATGAATGCTAAGTTTAGTAATTATGATAAAATAAATTATTTTAGACATAAATTTGGACTAAAACTATACATAATGGGGATGAGAACTGAGAAGTTTAAAAGATTGGGTAACAATTATCTCTAAGAGGGGACAAGGATTGAAAAAGGACATGGAGAAACCAGACTAATGACCAAAGGCCTTATTCACTAGGCTATAGTGTCACACCAAGAATAACACATGTATAGATAAACCACTAATACCTATGAAAAAACAAAATAAATATGTACAAGGGGGAGAATGCTTGCTAGAATTTCCAATTCCATAATTTCTAAGTCTTTCCCATTATAGCGAAGAGGTAGAGGTGTACCATCTAGATAGGCTAGATAATAAGTCTTCTCTCCATCAATTTTCTTGCAATTACTAGAACAACTAATTACAACACTTGAATCTGAAACTTAAAGAGAAACATGAACCTAGACTTGGGGAAAAAACATGGAAAGGAAACAAGCTTTAAAGTGATAGAACCTAAACAAGTTTATCTATGTATTTTTATATTTTTATATTTTTTTCTTATGTAATTGGGATAATATTCCATCATGAAGTAATCAAGATGTGAATTGAACCTGTGCGAGTTCTGTTAAATTCCCTAGGGTTTAATATTGGACCATATTTCTTAAGCAAGTTCATAAGTATAATGTAGTAACTATATACATATAATTATTTATCATTTTCTAAATTAATTTATCTAGTAGACCAACATAGATGGTTTATAACTTATTTGAAAGGCCTTTTCTAGACACCAAAGATATTATATATATAATGATATTTTATAATATATATTTGTCACTAAATTCTAATAGTTTGTTTGTAATCATATTTGTAAACTTTGCTTGACTCTATGTGAGCATATTGCATATGAAGAATGGATGCAAGAAGTATCTCATATAATCACCTTTTTAATTTTTAGTAAATATGATTTTATCATACGATTTGAACATTTTAAAAGAAATTTCCCATGTTGAAGAGCTTGCATAAATAAATTTTCAAACATATATGTGACCTTGAACTCCAACATTTCCTTTGTTATTATTTTTGTAAACTTTATGAAGTCTATCGGAGGAAGTTGAATTTGAAAAATACATATTAAAAGTGTCTCATGAACGAGTATTCAAAGAAAATATCTCCTTTAAATAAATATGGTGATGGTTTTATCACACCAACTGAGCTTCATAAATTTCCTGCTAAGTTTGAGACGACAAGAAGAGAAAGCCTTTGATAATAGTAATACAATGATATAATATTTGATTAGAAAATATATTGGTAGTATTGATTTTATAGATTTTGAGTGTGAGGTAAAAGAGATAAACAAATCTAAAGATATTTTATAAATAGAATTTGAACTCCCAATACTTTGTTCAAAGTCTTGTAACCATACATTGAAGGAATTTTAATAGATTTCACATTCAAAATCAAATGGTGTTTTTAGTGATTACTTTTATTCAGTAGATTCCAAATCATTTTCAAAAGTCTAAAAATATAGTTTCCATATTGTCCATATAACTTCCTCTTACAATCTTGAATTTTATGGACTCTGTATGCTACTTTATGTATATAGTTTGCAAGTAGCCAATTGTTTCATATATCAATGGTTAAGTCTATGTGTATATAGATAAAAAAAAATAGTAACACTAACAACCTTAAAAAGAAAGATACACCAAGACCAATCTTTCTTTACTTTGACTCTATCATTTCAATATAGAATAGAGAGTGAACAAATTGTTTGTATACAATTTCTTATAAATATTAATACTTAAAAATTTTCAAAGTCAAGTCCACAAAATCCATAGGCAAATTTAAAAACATATACACCACACATTATTTTTATTTTTATACATATACATTATGCCTCTTTTCATTGAATATTTTGTTGGACTGCAATATCACTGAGAGGGGGGATGAATCAATGATATGAAATAATGTATCAGTTTTTAAAGCCAAACAACTAAAGAAAAATGAATGGAGATAACAATATTAAGATAAGACATTCACATGAAATTGTAACACAAGATATATCCTGAGTGGAAACCCTCTTGGAGAACAAAACCACTCAAAGTGCATCACTGGCTTAATCTAAAATATCTTTTTATAATGTCTCATTGGTTGTACAACTGTCTCACTAACAATGCTATCTCACTGATAGTCTTTTTATGTCTCACTAGCTTTACACTTCTCTATAGATTTTCATACATACAAAGTCAAAAATTTGATTTTGTATAGTCATTACAACCTAATACCATGCATCATTGAACACAAATAAGACTCTATATTTTTTAGAGCATGATACAACGTTATAAGTTACTATAAACTCAGTCAGGTATTTATGATCAATATAATTTGATTGTGCACAAGAAAAAAATATAATTCATTAAAAACCAAAATACCCTTTATGTCTGCATATCTCAACATCCTCACTTCTAAATATATAAGATATCACAAAATTGATAAATTGATTCAAAATTAATCATAGGAACCGACTACAACTATTTGAGAAACATCTATCCAATAATATATGTATGTTTTCATTCTATGTTGTTCAATGTGAATGTATATAATTCTGAATGATGAAACCTTAATATCCTCAAAATATCTTTAACAAATATAATGTCTAAGTTCCACGAATTAGTAAACAAAATTATATTCCATTTCCATCATTAGCCTAAATAAAAGTCAATACTATGTTATGTATGGCTCTACTTAAAATAAACATATCATATCTACTCTTGATATTTTAAAAAACAAAATTCTTTTCCAAAAAATAATTGCTCAAATTATAAACTGAAACCTATAGTTGAATTTTCAAAATATAGTTGCATCTAATTTCCAACATGGTTTCCATAAGTTTTCATACCTTAATCTCTGCAATGTAAATTTTATCAAAATAAAAACCCTCAAAGCCAAACACTGGTTAAACACAAAACCAAACTACATGACTAAACTCGAGTTCAACAGTAATAGTTTGATAGCGTATGTATGACAAAATCAAAGACTCCCAACATCAACCAACTGGTCATAAACATATATAAAGACCGGTAAAAATAAAGACCATTATATATTCTTCGTAACCCTTAAACCCTTGACAAGGTTTATTACCAAAAATAAAAGAAAAAATGATAAGTATGTCGGGTTTGGGTAACAGTAAATGTTACTCTCATCTAAGACATATAATTGTAACAAGATTAGGATATAACCAAATAAATACCCAATAAAATACAAAACTGTCAATCTAGCTTGTCTAAGAAAACAACATTTTCAACTGATAAATTAATGAAACAACAAACTCAAACTTGGGTTAACTAAAGACAGACTTGATAAGAGTTTTCTAAGAAAAATAATCATGAACTATATAAATTTCATACATATCGACATGAAAACATTTAGAGAATGGAACCATTAAAAAAATCTTAAACACGGATAAGAAAAATAGGGTAATAGAATGAGAAGAGCTGGTAAAAAATCTCAGGTGCAAATCTTCTCCAAATCTCGTATACTTTGCCTTCACAATGGTTCACATTCACAACTGCAACCATCAAACTTTTCTGACAACATGAGGTCACTAGTAATTGCTCAACCATATCATGATTCTCTGTCAAACATATTTCAAAAGCTACCCACAACTGATACCATTCAAAAATTCTTCCAATGTTTCGTGCCCTAGCATGGGCAGAGCCTTAGCTTGAGAGATCTAGGGCTTCCAAAATGAAACCCAAAATTACAACATACTTTGTAATATGAATGTCAAAATGGCATTTACCGTAAATGTTAGGAATAAGGTGTCTCAACCTTGGATAATTCCTATTCTTATTATTTGTTTTGTAAAATGTATTTCTTGCAAATAATGTTGATGTGTCGGCATCTTGAATTGTGTGTAAGGAGATCATGGCTAAAATGGTTATGACGGATTCCTATGACACGTAAGAGCTATGTCAGGAAGATTCAATGACAGGTGAAGACATGTGGCAACTGATAAATTTGAGTACTGTACACTCTTCCCCAATCGTGGGGTTTGGGGCATCACCCCGAAAAAAATTTTGGGGTTCCTATTTTCTCAGAGAATGGTAAAACCCTAATATGGTTATCTTTGGGAGTAGCCCTAAAAAGTGAAGCGCATGATATAAGCTTTTTTAGGGTTGCGAAGAGATGTGATGCGAGTGTATGGTTGGAACATTTTTATGCTACCATGATTTGTCTTCAAGGTTTTGGAAATCTTCTGAAAGAACTTGCATTGCAAGTGTATTGTAAGCTGTAATAGTTTTGATCAATACATTGTGCAGGTTTTGGAGTGCTGGGGTTTTTACCGAAAGGTTTCCCCAAGGTATATCATTGTGTCATTCTCTATTTTTCTATATGCATGGTATGTGGTTGCAATATCTTTGTTAAAGTAGTTAACGAATATGAAATTGTAAGGATTTATAAGAATTTGCACAATACTCTCCTATAGAGATTAGTGTAGGAAGCTGTTTCCGCACCTGAGTTTCCTTACAATAAACTTAACTTTACCACAATAAATATTGATTAGAATGGTATCAATGTCATCAAATGCACTAAGTACGATATCTACTCATGAGGAGCTACTAGGGGCTGACCAAAAGGCCCCTTGTTGACTTTATGAATTTGGAATGCAACTTTGATCAACTTAAATGATGCTTTGAGCATAATATATGCTTTTGGAAAACAACATTGAAAATTTACAAAGGCTATCAAATTTGAACATTCAAAAACAAACTAAAATATACCCCTGATTGTGCAATAATGTTGCAAAGGTCTTGAAGTTATGTGTAACTAAATACAATGATAATCAATCTAAATATATTGAATATGATTTTAAAAAAAAAAAAAATTATTTCAAATTGATTACTAATACTCAAACCATTGATCCAACTTGTTAGTGTATCCATGGTGACCTTAATACAAAATAAGTGATGCAATTATATGCTTTGATCATGATGCTAAAACTGAGGTATAACCATACTATCATTTGAATGCTAAACTGATCAATCCTAAATTGATATGCATATTGACTGTAAACTAAGATCATGAAGATGATGCAAATATGTAAAACTGAACATAACCAAGTGAACATGTTAGTACTTTTGACATCAAGGACAACTAGAAGAAGAGTAACAAATTTGAATCAAAAAATTGTCTCTATACAAATAAAAACATGCCCACTAAATTAAGCTTGAACTTGTCTATTTAACTAACAAATATCATTGATTTTCAAAACACCCACATGACCAAAATGTTTTACTTTACATCTAAGCTCAACTAGATTTTTAAAAAAATCATTACCTTACCCACAAATTAAATTAAAATAGAATTGACTAGTTTTACACGAAGTTAAAGAAAAAGAGAGTAGAGAGGGGTGTACAAAAAGTATATAACATCATCGCACTAGTTTAAAAGAAAAGTGGGGGAGATTAAAAACGTCATATAATACGTTTACAAGTACAATACAATGTGTGCAAATGGCCAATTTTTTAAACCTAATATTCTTATTCTCATTCCTTACAATCAATAGACAATTAAAACAACCTTAGTCAATGCATATACTTTATTTGTTATTTTTGTTTTGACAAGCATTTCTAATGTGTAAGCTTTTATAAAAGTATCATAATTGACTTCCTTTACATATTTAAAACATGTCTAAAGAAATTTGGGTATGTTTTGAAACATAGAATTAGGTAGATTCTTTGTCCTTTTTTCCCCCCCAAAAAATTAATTTGGAGACAGCTTGTCATTGGAGTTTGTAATTAATAACTATTGAGAGGTTGTAGGGAGGGAAGGAATTATTCTCCTCACAAAAATGCATTATAATAATAATTATGGTTATTTATTCACATGCTAAGTGGATGGAATAGAATATAGTAAATAAAAATTATTGATAATAAAAAAATTGTAATAAAAAGAAAAGATGTTGATATTATTTGTTTTGAATTTTACAATTATTTTAAAAATGTCAGGTGCAAGTTTGTCAAAGTTATTTTGTCTTTCAATTTTATAATAGTTTTATTTGTTGTAATAATTATAATGTTGTAAAGGAAGAAAATTTTATTTATTTATAAAATTTAGACTATTTAATTAAAAAAATATTTTAATCCTCCTCCAAATCATTATGAAGGATAATTTTTTTCACATCTATTTATCCTATCTTTAGATCAAAAGTAGTAGCAATAGAAATTGAGATTATAATAAATTTTATTTTTACAAAAAATAAAAATATCTCACTATATTCAAAACCCTCAAATTGAAAGTAACCTTTGGCAACCAACCTTACTTTATTTTTCTCATTACCTCCATTTCAACCAATATTTTTCTCGAACATCTATTTGTAGCCAATAGGCTTTCACCCTTTAGGAAATGGTACGAGATCACATGTATCATTCTTTTCCAAAACTTTTTTTAAAAATCCATGAAAATCTTCCAAGATTCCACATCATTCATACTCGATGTATGTTCTACATATCTAGGTTCATTCATGTTAGTATTAAAAGGAAACATTATCTCTAACTATCATGTGAATACCTTTCAAAAGCTTTTTTCTATGCCTTTTAGACCCTTGAACAAGCTGAGTTGTATTTTATTCCTGTAAAAATTTAGAACTAGATAAGATCTTCTCAACTTCTTATCTATCTATGGACCTCAGTTTAGCTTACTCATGAATAGAAGGACATTGAATTATTATGCAGGAGCATCCAGGGTGTAAGAGAAATCTTGCATCACCCAAAAAAATATTGTTTAGTGTTCAATAAGGGCTATCTTTGGGCAGGGTTACTATTTTTTTTTGGCAAGTTTATTTTTAAGTAAGTTGTTCATTTGAGCTCAGATTGTTCCAATTTCTTCCCTGGAGGTTTATTTTGGATATATAAGCATGACGACAAAGTTTCATGGCAGGATTAAGTCTAGTTATGAAGTTATTGCATTTTCTATTTTGGCAGGGTGGTACAAAAATATTGAACTCAATTATGAAGGATTTAGAACCTTTGAAAAGGGGTCAAAATTTGATCATCTAGTGCTTCACAAGCCTAGGGTGTAGAGTGCTTCGTGGGATTTCTGAAATGGAGTCATCATAACCAATCGACTCAACTGTTCACAAGTTATGGTTTCAGAAGTTGGGCCTTCAAGACTCTAGTTTCAATACAAGTGTAAAAGAGAGAAAAATCACTTAAGGTGGGAAATTTAACTGATAGGTGCCAAAATAGGAAACTTTCAATTTCCATAATATTATAAGGTGGTTAATGGTGCTACAATTTATATAAGGCTAAAGGGGAATTTTAGGGTTCAGTTCCAAAAATGTAGATTGTGGCTCTCTCTTGCATATTATTGTAACATGTTGGAAGTGTTATTGTTTGAGGTGTTGACATTCATGTTTTTTCGTTGATGTCAACATATGTTTTAGTTGATTTCATCAGACAGACTAGTTATGACAGGAATGGGAAGGTCTAAAAAAGTGGTACGAACATTATATGACATTCCAAGAAATGCGAGCTTATATTTGTGATGAAGGATGTGTGTAGACCTTATGTCTAAAGTTACAGATCATTATCTATTATTTTACATGAGTTATGACTATTTTGGTGAAGGTTGGTCATAGTGTAGTAACAAAGGATTATGACAGAGATGGTCTTTGATTTTTTAGGATAACTTGGATGCGAGCATAAATTATGGCATACAAGTTTGAGGCTTGACAGAATACACATGGAAGAACATTCTGTGAGATTCTTGGGTCACCAAGATTTAGGTGACGTCAAATGAAGTGTGTGGTCTTGCAAAGACCTATTTGGGGCCGACCAAAGGAGATAATGTGTTCATAAGGTTTCTATCGTGGATTGTGGATCTTGGCACACATTTGATGATTTTTATTTGTTTTATACTTGTTTAAGATACCGTGTGTATCTTAGAAAGGGTCTATGTATTTATTTTTGCATTGGCAAAGGCCTAACAGGATGACCTAATTGCTTGTTGTAACTTGTATAAAGAAAAGTCATTCCTTGAAGTTGTAAATGTGAAATAGGGGTTGTGAACTTGTTGTTGGAAGGTCTATTGGATGTAGAGCAGAGGTAATTCATTGAGCACTTCATTGGAACTATTTGGGAAAATGATGCAGGAGCATCTTGGGTGTAAGGAAAATCTTGCATCACCCAAAAATATTTTTGGTTTCTTTCAATAAGGGTTATCTTGTGCAGAGCTTCTATTTATGGAAACTTACTATTTTTAGTTGTTATCTCTATTTGAGCATTAAAGATTTTCATTTGTATCAAAGATAATCAGTCGGTTACCTATGCTATATAGTTAGTAAAAGCAAGTACTTCAAGCTACTCATGCTAGTTGGTTATCTACATAAGCCTATACACCAAGTTATCTCAAGGGACACTGAGCACCAGAGCAGTTTTACTAAGCATCATTGCACACCGATATCGGGCGTTAGTAAACACCAAGAAAATTAGACACCGAGCACCATTGTAACTACCGAGCAGTATTTACAATATTTACCGAGCAATACAGAAAATGGCATAGTAATCAGTTTTGGCACATCTATCTATGTAGATGATTACAACAGAATCATAAAACATTTTACCAAGATCGAGGATCATTTATTGTAGATACAATCATTAATTATGATGATGATCTCTATGTAATTTCTAGATCTAGGTTAATTTTGTACACCGTAGATCTTAGGGTTCGTCCTAAGATATTGTAACCTAATTTTGTTAAGTGGCAAAAGTAGTATGCTATATATTTGTATTTCATGTCATTTTGACATAGGCTTGACAAGGAAGAAAACAAGTGAAGGAGATCTTGAAGCAGAAGCCTACTTCAAGATATCAGTAATCAGACAGAGAGAGCAGAATTCAGAGATATTCAGATTAAGAAGAGTTAGCTAAAACTACCGAGCAGTTCAGAGGCAAGATATACACATAAAAAGGTGATATCTATTCTATACTACATTAATCTGTATCTGACAAGGTTGAGTTGTCAATTGCAGATACATCTTGTTATTTTCTAATCATTGTAACAGAGTAGACCTAACAGTCATGTAAATCTCTTAACCGAGTGCACACTCAAGTAGTATTGTTGAAATCCTATAACTAGGTAGATCTAGCTAATCTAATTTGTTACTCCTAACAGGGTAAGATCACCAGAAGTGATCACAACTTGTAGCCTTAACCGGCATACTTTATTATCTGCAATAGTAAATATTTGTGGGTGTCATCCCCACCACATTTTTTACCTTCTAACAAGGGTTTCTGCATTACCAAAATACTTGTGTTATGTGATTGATATATTGTTGATTTCATGCTATTTACTTTTGCAAGTTAATTGAATGAATGATGCATACAATGGATACAATACATAGTTGATTTTACTACTGTTTGCTGATAAAGTTTTGGGAGTTAAAGTTTTTTAGGGCACTAATTCACCCCTCCCCTCTCAGTACCCTATCTCTCCATTCCAACAATTGGTATCAGAGCTCAGATCTCTTATTGGATGGTTTAACCACTGAAGAGTAAAGATCTAACCATGGAGAGGTATAAGTTGGACAAAACAATAGAGAATCAAAAGATTCAAATGCAGATGTTCATTGAGCAATATAAACAAGCTAAGGATGCATTGAAGAAGTTACTGGTTCAGAGAAAGAACCTTGCAAATCTAGAAAATGAGACTAGTTACCATGAAGAGGAGATCAATGATTTATTTGATAACATTGGATCTAGTTCAAGAATTATTTCTGATGGTTTTGAAAGTGCAATCTTTGATTTGTCTGAAAAGAATCTTCACTTAACTAGACAAGTGAAAGCCCTGTAGATCGGTCAAGAATCACATATGGTGAGAATGATAAATGTAATGAATAATGCTAGACAAGCTAAGAAATAAAGGAACCTAGTTGTTGAAGACCGTAGACAGATGACTGAACAATTTCAAGCAAAATAAACTGAGATACAAAGTCTCACCGAGCATCATTTTGAAATATCCAATTAGATGATGATTGTAAACTAGGAGATGAACCAAGTAAATGGTGAGTTGTCTAGAAAACTTGAAGATATTGGAGTACTCAGGGAAGAGAATGAGAAACTGAGAAATGAAGTAAAGGTACAATTGCAACATGAAATGATGAAAATGGCTGAAAATAGTTCTAAGAAGATTGATGATTTTTTTATTTTTGGAAGTAGAGCTGGAATAGGCTATACCAGAGAAAGAGAATCATCCAAGCAAGCTAAACAAGTGAATCAAAATCAGAAACACAAGACGTTGTCATGCTATCACTATGGCAATCCAAGACATACTTCAAATGTGTGCAGAAGTAAAGCACAAGGTAAACCTCAAGTCACTCCTAAATTTAATGGTTATTGCTATTATTGTGGTAAATTTGGACATCAAGCTTATGAGTGTAGAGCTAAAATAAATAAGACTTCTAACAATCCTACCATGGAGAAACTGTGTTACACTTGCAAAAAACATGGACACACTTCACAAGAGTATAAAGAAAAGATGAAGCAAGTCTAGATGCCAAAACAAAAGAATAAGCCTTATCAACCAAAGAGACAAGGCAGTGCATACACTTGGGATTACAACACATGGGTCAACTGCGCAGTATGTGGGAGGTATGGACAATACCTCCCATATTGTAGGAAATTGTATGAGAAAGAGATGGGATGGAAAATCAAGAAGTTGGACAAGAACAGGTATGGCATGTTTACATTGTCATAAAGTCGATCACCTAAGCAAGGATTGCAGAGACCGAGCACCAGAAGAAGGACATGTATTTGAGAGTGGTAACACTATGGCAGATATCATAAGGATTAGAAATACTATGTGGAGAAAGGCATAAAATGAGAATGTTGAGTCAAGCAATGCAGTCGATGAAACCTCATCCATTGGATTGGGTGACATTGGTACCTCCACCTAAGGTCAAATAGGTATGTATGGAACTGATATTCCAAATTGATTTTACCTTACATACAGTTCCTTATATTTGATGGGCACATACCAAATTTGCATGAATAAAGATGCATTGTGGTTTATGAATTTTGAGCTAACAAAGTCATGTAATCGGTATATGCAAGATCGAGTAGAAGGTTACCCGTTGGTAATCACTATCCAAGGTTAACCGAGTATCATTATCAACTAAGTAGAAAATTCTGTGTTAATTGAGTTGCTGATGTTTTGTTGTAATCGCCAAGTTGACAGTTTTCATTGTACTAGAAGTAGGTCAAGCATTTATGACAAAAGTTTTTAAGCGGGAATTCTAAAAAGGCTATAAATACACGGAAGAGTTAGTTCATTCTTCACAAAGTGATTTTGAAGAGCAACGATTTCACAGAGAAAATTCAAGTTGATATTTTTTAGAAGCATTCAAGGTAGTTGCAGATTGAACTGAGAATGTTCTTCATCTATTCCAATAAGTACATCTTCTACTGAGCACATTCAACGCATTTTCTGAAAACCTAATTTAATTATAATGGCATCAAAGGAAACTAAATCCAAGATTGTAGAAGAGGAAGTGAACCTTATTGTTTCAGCTAACTGTAATGAATCCCACTACAAACTTCATCCACAAGTTGCGTCAAAAAGAGATTCAACAGGAGCTTTCTCAAGCATCCCACCTAGGGTTTTGCTAGTCGAGGATGTCAGATCCTACATCCACTGTAAAATCAGGGAGATTGGGGATTTCAAGACTGTCGTATCTTATCAACAACTTTGCGGTGAAGATGGAAAACTAAAACTAGAATTCAAATAGGTCAAGACGACTGGTCTCATTTATGCCCTAAATTTCTTTAAAAGCTTTAAAACTGAATGGATTAGGATTGTGCTCAATCAGTATCACGATGGGATATTTTGGTTGGATAAACCAGTCAAAGTAACAAAGTGAATGATTCATAAGGTTACCGGATACCCAATGACTGATAATGCCAAGGCATTTCACAGTGCTTCAAGGGTTGAAATTGAGAAGAATATAGGCGCATCATGGGATGGTCAAGGATTGAAAATTGCTATGATTAAGGATTTGGAAGTTAAATTTGTAGCACATGCTATTGGTTACAAGATCTATCAGTCGATTAGACTGAACAGTGTTCCATGTAGTATTGTGGAATGGCATATAAAATGATAAAGAAGAATCAATAGTTGGACCTTTCCAAGCTACTTCTGAGGCAGATAGAAGAAAATATGAAGACTATCTGGTTAGCAAATTCAAACACTTGTAAGTTCAAATCACTTCTAGTGTGCTTATTTTTCTATATTCAGTGATTTTTCCCTTCTATTGGTGATGTGGATTATTCTACCGACAAACCAGTCATTGTGCAAATTTTTGATATGATTAGTGATTTGGGAGACAGTTTGAATAAAGTTGTAGATGATTATTTTGAGCAATTCAAGATAAAGATGAATCTTCAGAGTGGGATTCCTAGTTCATTGATTGAGAAATATGAAATGGATATATGTTTTCTTGTGGACACTGATCACACCTTGATAAAGGCCGTGGAGCCCAGAACAAAATGGTTAGCCCCCATGGGATACGAAATGGATATTGATTTTTCTTTGAAATCAATCATGGCTCTACTGGCTACACCGAAGGACAAGAATGCAGAAAGGTTTGGAACCTATGAAGAGGCTAAGACAAGAATAAAGATAGGTCTTGTCATCGGTAAAATAACTAAAAATTCAAGGAAGATGATGAAAACATTAGTTGATAAATTTGGAGATGAATCTGACTCATCTGACGAGTCATTGGTTGGAACTACAACTAAAGGTCAGTTACTGCTAGCTGACAAACCCCATGATAGTGAAGAAACTAAGTCTGACGATGGAAAAGATTCAATACCAGTTTCCCCCTCTCCAACTCCAAAGAAGAAGCAGTTGTCAGTGCAGCCTAGAGCACAAACAAGGTCAGCAACTATAGCTTCAACACCTTTGAAGAAGGGAGTTGTGAAGATTTCAAAACCAAAAGTTGCTTCACTGACCAAGACATATACAAAAAGAGGAACCAAGGTCATAGATGAAGCACTGAGGAAAAGGAGAAGACTAATAAGAGGAAAAGAAGACCTTAAAGACGAAGAGAATGACACAAATTAGTTCAAGGTGGTCAGCAACAAAAATAGAACAATTGATGAGGTTGCTGAAGATATAATTGAAAATGGAGAACTCGCAGATCCAAAACTTAGTCGGTTTGAAAATATGTCTACCGAGGATCAAAATACAATAGAGGAGGCAGCCATCTAGATGATGATTCGCTTCAAATGCATTCCATTGGAATTTTCCAAGCAACTACCTAAGGCATTAGAGGAGAGAATAAATCAGAAATGGTCCAATGCCTTGGACACAGAAAAGAAAATGAGGGAACAATCCCTAGTCCTGGCAATTCCCAATTTGTCTATTAATGAAATTGAAGAATACATGATGACTTACTCTAGGAGATTCAGAGTAAAAAGTCAGGCTATGCAGATATTAGATGAAAATCTTGCAAACATAGATGAGTCTAGCCAACTCATTTGGACATCCATAGTAGAAGCATGAGAACAAGCTAAAAAGGAAGCATTTCTAAACTTGTCTAAGAAGAGACAAAGGTCAAAAGGAAAAGGCATCCGCATTGATGATGCTAATTTGGCAAAGAAGATCGAAGAGATAGATGCATCAATTACTAAGGTGATTGATACTACACTTGACAATATGGACATAAACATTTCACAGGATGCACCAGATCAGGTAGAGATCCAGGTTGAAGACAATAAAGAATCAGATGTACTCATTGAGGACATTACTAATGGTGATCCTAATGATAGAGATGAAAATGAGGATGTGAATATTGCAGGAGGAACAACTCAAGATGAAGGTACTGTTACCGAGCCTACTATCACACTATTACCAGGTGCACTTCCTATCCTTGTAGAAGAAGTTAAACTCTTGACAAAGGAACAACCCGAAGGCTCTAACCCTGAGCAACTAATGGACACATTAGGGGAACAAGGAATAGGAGCACCGGCAGATACAAGCAAGCCTGAAGAAATAGAGGCAATTGAGATAGACACAAAGGGCCAAGATGACCCCAAAGTAACCGAGGCTACCCCACTGGACACAACATTAGAGGCTCCACTTCAGTCAACCAACACACAGGTTCTGGGGGAGTAGAAGTAGGAAGGAAATGTGTCAACTGGGTAGGTTACTCAAAGCATTGAGCTAAAGGATATTGTACCAGTCATAAAAAGATCACCTCAAGAGCTGGAGAAGAAGAAGAAGAAAAAGAAACAAGGAAAAGGGTCGGTCACATTAGATGAAGTCATTGTTATACTAGAGTGTGACCCTAGGACCCTAAGCCCCAAGGAACTTAGAAAATATGGGGAGTTGTGTACCAGGAAAGCAGCACAAGAAAAGTTAAAAATGGAAAGAAAGAGCAAGGAAATACTGGAGAATGTAAGAGACATCTTACAACGAGTCATACCAGAGGTAAACATTAATGAGGATACTCCCATTATGGACCAACTTGCCACACTTGTAGAATAAATCAATGCCCCTAACATTAAAGTTGAACAAAGAATTGAAGAAAGGGTAGAGTCAAAGATTCAGGGCAAACTTGTAGAGAAAATCAGCCAGGAAGTGGCAATAAACAAGGTAAAGTTATCTGAGGTAATAACTAAAATTTAGTCTATTACTCAGTTAATTAGTCAAATTTTGATTAAGCTATGCACTGTGGAAACCTTCACTACTAAGATTAGTGAAAAGATTAAACAGCTTGATACTGAAATCCAAGCCAGTGCACAGGCAACTTTAACCAAGCCACAAGCTTTTTTAAAGTGTATCTTAAGGGTTCAGGAACTTGGGCAGTTAAGAGTAGATCTTAGGAAACAGGAAGAAAGAATAAGTGATCAGGTCACCGAGCTGCAAACTGAGTTACTTCTATACCTGAAAATGTTTTAGAAGCACATTGTCAAAGCACAAACACTTGTTGCAACACCAGAAAACTTTGTGTTGGAAAACATCTTTGACATGCATGCACAAGTCGGTCTTGAGCACATTGCTCTCACCAACTTGAAAGAGGAATGGGAAAACCTCTTCGAATCATTGGAGAAAACCAATCAGCACATTTTTTATAAGTTGTAAGTATACACTTGTATTTGGAATTAATATCAAAAAGGGGGAAAACAATGTATATGCCAAATATGTAAATAAATGCTAAGTATACTACACATTACCAGGAGCATGCACCGAGGGGGAGTAAATTTTTGAAATTTTTGTTAAGTTATGGTATCTATGTATATATGGCAGAGTTAGAATAAATTTTGAAGACATCAGGTCTATATACATTCAAAGTTTTGTTACTAATGCCAAAGGGGGAGATTTTTATCTCTATTTGAGCATTAAAGAGTGTCATTAGTATCAAAGATAATCAATCTGTTACCTATGCTATATAGTCGGTAAAAGCAAGTACTTCAAGATACTCATGCTAGTCGGTTATTTACATAAGCCTATACACCAAGTTATCTCAAGGTACACCAAGCACCAGAGCAATTTTACCAAGCATCAGTGCACACCGATATCGGGCGTCAGTAAACACTGAGAAGACTAGACACTGAGTGCTAGTGTAACTACCAAGTAGTATTTATAGTATTTACCGAGCAATACAGAAAATGGCATAGTAATCAATTTTGGCACATCTATCTATGTAGACGGTTACAATAGAATCATAAAATGTTTTACCAAGATCAAGGATCATTTATTGTAGATACAATCATTAATTATGATGGTGATCTCTATGTAATTGCTAGATCTAGGTTAATTTTGTACACCGTAGATCTTAGGGTTCGTCCTAAGATATTGTAACCTAATTTTGTTAAGCGGAAAAAGTAGTATGCTATATATTTGTATTTCATGTCATTTTGACATAGGCTTGACAAGGAAGAAAATAAGTGAAGGAGATCTTGAAGCAGAAGCCTACTTCAAGATATCAATAATCAGACAAAGAAGAGCAAAATTTAGAAGTATTTAGATTAAGCAAAGTCAAACAAGACTACTGAGCAATTTAGAGGCAAGATCTACACATACAAAGGTGATATCTATTCTATACTGCATTGATCTGTATCAGACAAGGTTGAGTTGTCAATTACAAATACATCCTATTATTTTCTAATCATTGTAATAGAGTTTGGTAAAATCTCTTAACATAGTAGACCTAACAGTCTTTATGTAACTCTCTTAACTGAGTGTACACTCAAGTAGTGTTGTTGAAGTCCTATAACTAGGTAGATCTAGTTGATCTAATTTGTTACTCCTAACAGGGTAAGATCACTAGAAGTGATCACAACTTGTAGCCTTAACCGGCATACTTTATTATCTGTAGTAGTAAAGATTTGTGGGTGTCATCCCCATTGTAGTTTTTACCTTCTAACAAGGGTTTATGCATTACCAAAATACTTGTGTTATGTGATTGATATATTGTTGATTTCATGCTATTTACTTTTGTAAGTTAATTGAATGAATGATGCATACAATGGATACAGTACATAGTTGAGTTTATTACTGTTTGCTAATAAAGTTTTGGGAGTTAAATTTTTTGAGGGCACTGATTCACCCCTCCCTTCTCAGTACCCTATCTCAACATTCCAACATTAGTAAGTTGGTCATACGAGTTTGAAATATTATGATTTCACAGGTGGAGGTTCATCTTAGTCATATCAGTCTGCCAGTTGAGTTTCATTGTCATATCATCTATATTTGTGAAGTTATCGAGGTTTTAGGGTACAAAATCTTTGAGCTCAATTTTGAAGGCATTAGAGGCTCCGGATCGTGATTGAACCTCGACTGGTTGGAGAGTGCGTGAGTCAGGTATTGTAAAATAGGTCCTACCATTTATGGAAAGAGGTTATAATAGCCAAATGGAGCTACGATTAAAAATTTATGGCCTCTGAAAGTTGGGCTACCTAAAAATATAATTTGTAATTATTTTGAGCCAACCCTAATGTAATAATTATGAAAAGTAAAATAATTCTTGTGGTAGTCGGCCTTAAGGACTAAAATTCTGGAAGCTTCTCAGGCGGTGTAAAATTCCCTATATAAGAAAGGCCCGTAGTGTTTTCTAGGGCAGTTCTAGGTTATTATTTGAGGCTTTGTCCTATAGAATATTGTAAGAAAAATACACATGGCTTTGCATATTGTAATTTTGAAATTTTTAATTCCACAATTGTGGAGATAATAAGAAGCCCATTTTTAGTTCTTACAAATTTTTGTTGTTTCTCTATTTTTGTTATATGTTTGTGGTATTAAGGGGAGCACCCTTCATCAAGCGGTATCAGAGCAAGAGTTCCTAAGTGTGTAGACAGATCACCGACTGTGAGGCATTTTTCACCAAGACCATGATTTAGGGTTTCATCGATAAGTGCAAAAATGCCTCCATAAAGGGAATGTGGTGGAAGAGCCGGAGGTGTGTCACCAGAGGTTAGAGCCCTCCAGAGACAACTGCGAGCATTACAAGAAGAGATTCGCAGAGGAATGAATCTTATAGTCAGATACAAAAGTGAGGATGAAGCCAAAGAAGAAGGGAATTTTGATCAAGAAGGAGAAAGCGAAATTTTGAACCAAGAGGAATAAAGGCTTTTTTGGGTCATTTCCAAGATTGGGAAAAGACCTAAGATTGAGGTTCCCACATTTTCAAGAAATCTTAACCTAGAAGAGTTGATCAACAGGATCAATGAATTAGATGAATATTTTGAGTATGAAGATATTGAGGATCCTGATAGGGTCAAGTTTGCAAAGACCGGACTAAAGGGTCATGTGAAGATCTGATGGCAGGAGATTCAATTGTAGTGAAATAGAAGAGGAAATGATAAAATCACAAGATGGGATCAGATGGTGGATAAATTGAAGCAACAATTCATTCTTGTTTATTATGAGCTTTATCTACTGAAGAAAATGCAAGTTTTGAAGCAAGAAAGGAGATATGTTTAAGAGTATATAGAGGAGTTCTATCGAATCCTCATCAGAATAGGCCATGCCGAAGCTGACAAGGAGAAAGTTGTATGTTACCTTAATGGGTTGAGGTCAAGCATTTAGGAGGAGTTGAATTTGGTCAGAATGAACAATATTGAAGAGGCATACTAGTTTTCCCTAAAATTGGAGGAAAAGTTGAACAAGAAGTTTGAAAGCAAACAAAGCGGAAGAGGTCATGGTGGAAGATCTAGTGCATGGTCTTATGGAGGCCTAAATGAAGATTGGAAAAAGAAGGATGAGGCTAGTAGTAGTCAAAATCAAAGAGGAAACAATTTCAATCATTTCCATGATCAGAATAATAGAGATTAGAGAGGAAGGGGAAGAGGAAAAGGACAAGGACCAGGAAGAGGAGGCTTTCATAGAACATGTTTTCACTGTGGAGAAGAAGGTCATAGGGAATTTGAATTTCCTCAACGCCAAGGAAGGATATATAGGAGAACTCAAGTCTAGGATATAGTTGTACATGTGGATGAAGATGCAAATCATCACATTCTGAAGATGTTGAAAGAGAAGTCCTAGTTAATAGAAGAGTCATGCTGAGTGGTGAGAATGAACCTGAGCAAAGGAGGAATTTGTTTCACACTAGGTGCAAGTGTGAGGATAAGTTTTGTGATGTGATTATCGATAGTAGAAGCACTGACAATTTGGTGTCATAAGAGATGTTCACAAAGTTGAAGCTCAAGAGGCAGAAACACCCATGTCCATACCGGACCGCTTGGGTGCAGGATGACCACAAGGTCATGGTCAATGAATAGTGCCTAGTAAAGTTCAAGATTGGAGGATACCATGATGAGGTACTATGTGATATCATACCTATGGATGTGTGTCATATGTTGTTGGGTAGGTTGTGGCATTTTAGCAGGCATTTTTTACATGATGGTCATGCGAATACATATTCCCTGACAAAGAATGGAGTGTGACATAAGCTAAAGTCATTGAAGGACACAGAAGAAAAGGTATGTAACAATGAAAGAATAATTTTTTTTGATGGAAGAAAATTCTTAGAGGGTATGAGGCATGAGCATATGTTTTTTTCTTTAATTTCAAAAGCTGGTAAAGAGGAAGTAGAAGATGTACCTATAGAAGTTGGAGATTTTTTGAATTAGTTTCAAGATATTGTATTCGATAAGGTACCTGATGGATTACCACCTATAAGAAAGATCAGTCATCAAATGGACTTGATTCTAGGAGCCAATTTTCCAAATAAGGTAGCACACAAAATGACACCCGCAAAAAATGAAGAGTTGAATAGACAAGTACATGAGTTGTTGTTGAAGGGGTTGATTCGAGAGAGTCTGAGTCCCTGTGTTGTACCAGCACTATTAGCACCAAAGAAGAATGGAGAATGGAGGATGTGTATAGATTCTAGGGATATCAACAAGATCACAATCAAGTAGAGGTTTCCATTGCCATGGATGGATGATATTATGGACTGTTTGAGTGGAGTTGTGTATTTCTAATAGATAGATCTAAAGAGTGGATAGAATCATATTTGGATCAAAGAAAGAGATGAATGGAAGATTTCCTTCAAGACAAAGGAAGGTTTGTATGAATGGTTAGTCATTCCTTTTGGGCTAACCAATACACTGAGCACTTTCACGTGGCTCATGAATGAGGTTCTTAAACAATTCATGGGTAAGTTTTTCATTGTTTACCTAGATGATGTTTTAATCTTTAGTAAGACATTGGAGGAGCATATAATGCATATCCGTAGGGTGTTTGAGAAGTTAAGGGTCGAGAAATTGTTGATTAATTTGAAGAAGTGCAATTTTTTGAAGGAGTTAGTGTATCTGGGATTTGTAGTTTCAGCTAAAGGTCTAAAAATGTACCCAAAGAAAGTGAAGGCTACCCTCAAATGGCCTACTCCAAGGAGTGCTACTGAGGTAAGATCTTTTTATGGTTTGGCTAGCTTTTACAAAAAATTTATCAAGAGTTTTAGCAGTATTTGTGGACCCTTGAATGAAACAATGAGAGGGGATATGAAAGAGTTTAAGTTGACTATAGGGGAAGATAAGACTATTAAACTGTTGAAACAAAAAGTTACAAAACAACCCATTTTAGCACTTCCAGGTTTTAATAAGGTGTTTCAAGTAGACTATGACGCTAGTGGTACTGCAATAGGAGCTATTTTGAGCCAAGAAGGTAAACTTGTTTCTTATTTCAGTGAGAAGTTAAATAATGCCAAGAGGAAATATTTTGTTTATGCTCAATAATTTTATGCTATAGTTCAAGCATTGAAGAATTGGAGACACTGTCTACTTTGTAAGGAGTTTGTTTTTTATACTGATCATCAAGCTTTACAATATTTGAATAGTCAAGTAAAGTTGAACTAGAGGCATTTGAAATAGGTTGAGTTTTTGCATAGTTACACATTTGTTTTGAAACACAAAAGTGGAAAGTCTAACAAGGTTGCATATGTGCTTAGAAGAAGGAAACTTTTGCTGATAGAGATGCAGATTGAGGTGGTTGGGTTCAAGGAACTCAAGAGTTTGTATTCAAAGGATCCTGATTTTGGTAAAGCTTAGAAAGATTGTACAAAACTTGTTACTCTAGACAGAATGAAGTGGTTAGATTTCATCATCCAGGATGGTATGCTATTCAGAGGGAGTCAATTGTGCATTCTACAAAGTTCTATGAGGGAAAATGTCATCAAGGAGAAGCATAGTGGAGGATTGTCCGAACATTTTGGTCAGGATAAAACCATTTCTTTGGTTAGTGAGAATTATTATTGGCCATAGTTGTAGCAAGATGTCAAGAATTTTGTATAGAGTTACAGAGTATGTCAAATGGGAAAAGGAGAAAAGAAGAATACAGGGTTGTATCAGCCATTACCTGTACCAGAGAAGCTATGGGGGGATATTAGTATGGAATTTGTTCTTGATTTTCCAAGGACTCGTGGGGACATGATTCAATTTTTGTGGTAGTTGACAGGTTTTCAAAGATGGCACATTTCATTCCCTGCAAGAAGACTAATGATTTTGTTTATGTGGCAAAAAAAAATTTCAAAGAAGTGGTAAGACTACATGGTCTTCCAAAGAGCATAGTTTCATATTGAGACACTAAGTTTGTTGGATATTTCCGGCGCACATTATGGAAGAAGTTAAAGATAGATTTAAAGTTCATCTCATCACATCATCCACAAACTGATGGACAGACAAAAGTGGTGAATAGGAGTTTGGGGAATTTGCTGAGATGTTTGGTTGGACACAAGCCAATGGGATGGGATTTAATTTTACCATAGGCAAAATTTACATATAATAATTTTTTCAACAAGAGAAATATTAAATAACCATTCCAAATTTTATATGGAAGTAGTCCCATAAATGCTTCTGAGTTGAGGAAGATAGACAAAGGAGAGATAAGTAGTGTTGAAGCTGAGTATTTCGTAGAACATTTGAAGAACATCCATGGGGAGGTGAGGAAGCACATTACCAAGATGAGGACACAATATAAGGCTAATGTGGATGAGAAAAGGAGGCATAAAGAATTTCAAGTTGGGGATGAAGTCATGGTTCATTTGTGGAAGGATCGATTTCAAGTAGGTACATATAACAAGCTGAAAATGAAGAAGTTTGGGCCATGTAAGATACTAAAGAAGCATGATTCAGGAAATGCCTATGAAGTAGAGTTGCCTACTGAGCTGCATATTTAACCAGTATTTAACATTTCAAATCTGATAGAGTATAATGAAGGGGGTGTTGAAGATGGGGTCGCAGAAGCATAGTGGAGTATTCCAGCAACTACTTTAGCTACCAAGGAGATTGAGGATATACCGGATAGTCGTGTTGGTAGAAGTACAAGGAACATGAAATATAAAGAATATATGTTCAAATGGAAAGGATGAACTGTATAATATTCATCATGGATGACAAGGGAGGAGGTTAACCATCTTGGTTTTCATCTATGTACCTGAGACATGACAGGGTCACTTTTCAAATTACCTTGGGTGTCTGATGCAGGAGAATCCTGGGTGTAAGGGAAATCTTGCATCGCCCAAAAATATGTTTGGTTTCTTTCAATAAGCATTATCTTATGCAGAGCTTCTATTTATGGAAACTTACTATTTTAATTAAGTTGGTCATACATGTTAGGAATAACAGTCCATAATACAACTGAGAGGGGGGGTGAATCAATTGTATGATAGATTATTAAACTTTAAACTTTGAATAGCAACAATATCAAATCCAATGAACACAATGAATGCCAACATAACAACACAATATTTTGGTCTCAGGGAAACCTTGTTAAAGGTAAAAACCCTGGTGGGAATTAGTATCCACAAATGATGTACAGAGAGTATAGTATCCTTGTTAGAAGATCTAACCCTGTAAGGATCTTATTGAAACATTACAGTACACAGTCCTTGTTAGAGGAAAGACCCTATTAGGAGTCATGAAAGAAGGGGTGGGCTCACTACCCAAAGAAGGTTAAGTCCACCTTCAGACCTCACTATTCGTAACACAAGTGTATATGAAGAAATACATAATCTTTTGAACTGTCCAACAACAACTATCTTTTCTTGATCAGTTCCAATGAAGTACACTAGTAATCCTCTTATCTACATCCATCAGACACAAGCTCACAACTTTCACAATCTCCTTTACATCACATATATTCTCACCATATATTTTCCAAAGAAAAGATCTTACATATATACCCTATTACATTTTATATGATCAGGTCGGCCGATTATACTTTCCTAATATATAAACTATTACATAAACCCTTGCTAAGATATATGCAATATCTAAAACAAGTATACAATGATTACATTATAACAATTCAGGACTGACAAACCTAATTCATATTCACCAAACAAAATGCATGATACATCTCTGAAGTCAGCTCCCAAATACGTCTTCTCGAGATCACACACCACAATTGACATCATCCAGTGTTCTATACCTTACACTAACCAATGAACATTCTTCAGTAACTTGTCTTTCATCTCTTAAGATCACATACACCGAATCCATACCTTATGTAAGATATACCAAAAACATAGAGACTCGCTCTGTCAACTTCCACTGTCACAATCCAATAACTAGTCTTCACCAAAATATTTTTAACTCATCCAATATGCAACATTACATGATGTGGTATTGGATATAAGATAACAACATCTTCATGTACTCTCATCTATCTTCATACATCCTAAAACATTTGTACAATGTTCATACACTACAGTAACCAGCATGTACTCTTCATAGAAACATATGTTGACATCAGTGACAAAACACTAATGACAATAGCAGTAGCTCTAGCATTACTCAACGTAGTGATTAAAAATATTAAATGTATCAACTATTTCCTCAATGTATTAGCAGTATCCAACAATCTCCCCCTTTGACATTGATGTCAACATATGAGAAAATCCATTAACCCAAAGTTTTATCAATTTGAAAGTTATGTAACCAAATAGTACTCTCATTGTACACCTCCATATACTCTCCCCATACAATAGGGATTTTCTCATAGCAACACTCCCCCTTTGACAATAATGGCAAAGGGTTCCATGAGTCATCAACATCTCTTCTCAACTTTCTTCAAAGATCACTCCCCCTAAGGAGTAGATCCCTACATCGAGTCCAGAATATGATAAGGCTCTGAAAACCTCTAGACTGATGCATCCCTGCATCAATTAATTCTGACTAGGATGGACCTAAACCCCAAGCATACCTCTAAGATATTCAAAGGTATCTTTTGGCAATGACTTTGTAAAGATGTCTGCAATCTGTTCCTTTGTGCTAATATACTCCAACTTTATTTCCTTCTCTGCCGCCTTGTCTCTCAAGAAGTGATACTTGATAGAAATATGTTTAATTTTAAAATGCATCACCGGATTCTTTGACATATTCATTGTACTAGTGTTATCATAATGGATAACCACAAGCTCATCAAAATTTATTCCAATATCTTTCAGCATTTGTTTCATCCAAACAATTTGAGTGCAATTAATAGTAGCAGCAACATACTTTGATTCAGCATTAGATTGAGCTATACAATCTTGCTTCTTACTTAACCATGAAACCAACTTTTTCCCAAGGAAAAATGCACCACCACTAGTCCTCTTCCTGTCATCAATATTTCCTGCCCAATCAACATCAGTAAAAGCATAAATTTCAAAGCTATCATTTATATCATACCATAAGCCATAGTGTATTGTTCCTTTCAGATATCTCAATATCCTTTTCACAACAGCTAGGTGTGTCTCTTTAGGTTATGCTTGATATCTAGCCACAATCCCAATAGCATTAGCAATATATGGTCTGGTGTGAGTCAGATATTGTAATCCTCCAACCATTTATCTATACTTGGTCTTAAAAAAACACTTTGATTCATCATCAACTATCAGCTTATTACCAGTCACCATGGGTGTACTAACTGGTTTACAGTCTTCTATTCCAAAAAAAATTCAACATTTCTTTAAGATATTTAGTCTGAGAAATAAAAATGTCATTCTTACTCTAATTTATTTGCAGTCCAAGAAAGAATTTCATTTCACCTATCATGGACATCTCAAATTCATTTTCCATATCTTTATAAAATTTCTCACATAGATCATCATTACCTCCAAAGATAATATCATCAACAAAGACTTATATTATCAAAACTTCATCTTCAATAGTTCTTAAATACAAATTATTGTCAACATTACCTTTTTTTAATCCATGCCAAAGTAAATATTTGTCTAACCTTTCATACCAAGACCTTGGATCTTTCTTTAGTCCATACAGAGCTTTCTTCAACTTGCATACCATGTCTCCATCTTTGCATAAAGGAAATCCATCAGGTTGTTCTATATATACTTCTTCTTCTTGATCCCCATTCAAGAATGTAGATTTCACATCCATCTGACATACCTTGAAGTTCTTATGTGCAGCATAAGCCAAGAATAATCTCATAGCTTCTATTCTAGCAATAGGAGCAAATGTCTCTTCAAAATCTATGCCTTCTTGTTTTGAATAACCTTTACATACCAATCTTGCTTTGTTTCTTACTACAACTCCTTCTTCATTGATTTTGTTTCTGAAAACCCGTTTAGTTCCTATTACATTTTTGTTCTTAGGTCTAGGAACCAATTCCCAAGTGTTGTTCTTCTTTATCTGATCTAACTCTTCCTTCATATAATTTATCCAAGATTCATCTCTATAAGCTTCATCTGTAGACTTTGGTTCAACTTGAGAAATCAAACAAATTTATTCTCTAGCCTTTGATCTAGTCATTACTCATTGATTAGAGTTACCAATAATTTAATTTTTAGGATGATTGTTCTTTACATACCTCAAAATCTTAGGAACCTCAGTAGCCTCATTTATGTCATCATCACAAGTCTCATTTTCGCATTCAGCCTCAACAATTTTTTCTTCTCTTGTAGCAGTAGCCTCTTTGATCTATGTAACCTAATTACAGTCATACATTCTCTCTTGTATCTAAAACCTTTCATCTATCTTCACATTTTTACTTTCAATCATCTTCCTTAATCTCATATTGAAACATTTGTAAGCTTTTCTCTTAGTGTAATAACCAAGGAAAATTTCTTCATCACTTCTAGCATCAAACTTCCCTATCTCATCATCTCTCTTGATATAGCATTTACTACCAAATATTCTGAAATATTTTACAGTAGGATTATGATTAAATCATAATTCATAAGGAGTCTTACTTATACCTTCTCTGATTTGAACTTTGTTCAATGTGTACACTGTTGTCCCAACAACCTCTCTCAAATGCATATGAGATACATTTCCTTCAAGAAACATTGTCCTAGAAGAATCAAGTATAGTCTTGTTTCTTCGCTCTGCTATCCCATTCTATTGTGGAGTCCTAGGATTAGATGTATTTCTTTGTATTCCATGCTCTTCGTAGTATGAATTGAATAAGTCTAAGTTAAACTCTCCACCTCCGTCTAATCTCAAACATTTTATCTTTAAACTTGATTCATTCTCTAATTTTGCCTTGAATATCTTAAATTTATCAAATGCTTCTGATTTCTTTTTCAAGTAAGTAACCCACATCATTCTATAAAATTCATCAACAAAAAGTATGAAATACCTTTCAACATAGTATGATTTTGTCCTTGTAGGTCCACATAGGTATGTATGTACCATATCCAACTTTCCTTTTGATGTATATGCTTTGCTTTTGTAACTGCTTCTAGTCTATTTTCCCATAACACATTCTCTACATATAGTGTTAGATGGTTTCACAATATTTGGTAGATCTCTTACTGCATTAGTCAAACTTTCCTTCACAATATTGTCAAAGTTAACATGGAAAAACATTTTGTTCCATAACCAGTTTGCATCTACCATCGCAACAAAACAAGAGGCTCCGAATGTATTTAATTCAAATACATTACCTCTAGATTTAATACTGGTTGCAATCAGCTTTCCTACCTTACTTCTTATAAAACATTTACCATCATTGAATTTTAACTAAAACTCTTTGTCCATCAACTATCCCACACTCAACAAATTATTCTTATGTCCATCAACAAGTACTACATTATCAATGGTAGTTTTTCCATCCAGAGTAATAGATCCTACTCCTATGATAGGTTTAGGAAGATTTGTCTCCAAACCTTACAACACCACCATCATACTTTACTAATTTAACAAACTTGTTTTTGTCTCCAGTCATATGATGTGAACAACCACTGTCTATAATCCATTCACATTTCTTATCAACATGTGATACTAAAGCCTTTTCCTCATGCATTGGTTCATCTTTAATAGCAAAAAATCCAATCTCCTCATAATCTAAATCATCATCATCAAAAATACCTTCACTGGCATAATAACATTCCTTATCCTTTGAATACTTAGACTTGGAAAACTTAGGCTTGTACTTAGGAACTCTTGTAGGACATCTAGATGCAAAATGACCTACCTTATTGCATGAAAAACATTTCAAAGGTAATTTTCCTTCAAATTTACCCTTACCTCTCTTTTCTCTTCTAGAAATCAATGCAACAAGTTCATCCATATTTCTTTCCTTTTCTTGTATCTGTTCCCATTCCTCAGCATATCCACCAAGCTCTTCTTTTAGGTTCTTATTGTTGGTGCTCAGAAGTGTAGACATTATTCTCTTGTGTGTAGATGCTTTGGGTTCAGATTCAACTTTAGGTACAGAATCTCCCATTTCAGTAGCTTCAAAGGTAGTTAGCTTTGCAATCAACATCTCTCTACTAAATTTTGGACACAAAGGTATAGTCTCTTGAATAGATATAGCCTTAAACTTGTAAGAAAGTGTCAATGATCGAAGGATCTTCACAACAACTTCTTCATCATAAGTGCCTCCACAATTTTTTATTCCAACCACAACTTATGTAACCCTTCAAACATAAGCCCTAATGCTTTCATCATCATTCATTTGTAGCTTCTCCATGTTTGTTTTCCAATTCTATAACTTTGCTTTCTTGGTATACTTGTCTCCTTCATACAGTGCTTCTAATCTTTGCCAAATCTGGTGTGCCGAATCCAAGTCTTTAACTTCAGTAAATTCTCCTTCAGAGAGTGTGTTGATCAATGCTTCCCTTGCAACCATGTTATGTGAAAATATCTTCTTCTCATCATCAGTAGCTGATGGAAAGTCATTCTCAGTCTTCATACTTACCTTATTCTTTATAATCAACCAGTAGTCGATGCCCAAACATAAAAAATAAGTTCGCATCTTGTTCTTCCAACTGTCAAAGTTTTCAAGATAAAATTTCAGACTATCCTTCCTATAGAACACCATCTCCAAGATCACCTCAAGTTGTTAAGCTTTATCTCTAAGTACTAGAAGCTTTGATACCAATTGTTAGGAATAATAGTCCACAATAGAACTGAGAGGGGGGGAGAATCAATTGTATAATAGATTATTAAACTTTAAACTTTGAATAATAGCAATATCAAATCTAATGAACACAACGAATGCCAACACAACAACACAATATTTTGACATCAAGGAAACCATGTTAAAGGTAAAAACCCTGGTGGGAATTAGTACCCATAAATGATGTATTGAGAGTATAGTATCCTTATTAGAAGATCTAGCCATGTTAGGAGCTTATTGAAACATTATAGTACATAGTCCTTGTTGTGTGTGTGAAAATTGTACCTGATCTGTAAACACAACACTCAGTAAAACATTAGAGGTTATTGATAATCAAAATCGTGCAAAATTGAAAGCTATCTAACCAAGCGATTTACTGCCTTCTAATAGGTGCGAGATTAATGTTCTCAGATTGTAATCGAGATCAGTGACCTAGACGACACCTAAATGAAGGATTTGAATGCAAAAGATGGATATGAAATTGAATGCAATTAATCTATATTTTTGATATTTTCTATGCAATAAGAATGATAAAAACTGATATGCTATGCTAATCTAATAATGATATGAAATATGAATGCAAAAATAAGATTGATCTCACAAAGATGTCGATTCACAAGAGCTTTGATTCTTCAATTCCAATTCTCCAGCGTGATTGTGCAAAATATGAGATGATTTGTGAAGAGCTAAAGCCTTAATTTATAGAAATCCAGGGCTTTGGAGGTGCATGGAAAAAAAAGCCATAAATCACTCAAATAACTCAAGTTGATTTTTGAGTTATTTTTAAATAAAGAATAATTAAGTCACAAAAACATGCAAAAGCTAAGTTTTAACTCAAAATAGAGTTTAGCTTTAATTGATAATTGATAGTTGTTTGCTTTTATGATTGTGCATGTTTTATTGATGAATTAATTTAATAATAAAGTGATTTATTTCCAACTTAACTGCTTTTAAAAATAAAACAATTGATTTATGGGTTAATCAATTATTTAATCAAAATTTTATTAAAAACTATATTATTAAATAATGACAACTTGCTTTAATTAATTAAATAAGAATTTAATCAATTATTCACATGATATTAGATTTATTGTCAAAATTAAATAATACAATTAATAATAGATATAATTAAATTTAATTACACAATTAAGTGGCAAATATTAAATCTAATTAATTAAATATGAAAATATTCAATTAATCAAACTTTAGGATAAATGTGATTTATTGCCAAATAATTATAAAATTAAAGATAATTAAGATAATTAGGAATATTATTAGGAATATTCCCCGATGCAAAATTTAAGATAATCAATTATGATTCGATGATGTTTAGATGTGCCTTAGGTTAGGACTTTGATGTCGATTTCGTTCGAATTGAAGATGTAGGAGATTAATGAACTTATAGCCCATTTTTGGGGTATTACATTTTGCCCCTCTTTGAATTACTGTGCGGAGCGCAGTGGTTCAAAGATAGTCTGTGTTTGATAAAGATATGAAACTGATTCAAAAGATAAACCGATCTCAAGATAGAAACCGATTGAAAGATATTGAGATAGGAGTTGATTGATATTGAATTGAGATGGAGATAATAAGTCTTGAATGACCAAAGATAATGTTCACTGTAGCAGCAAATGAACCTATGATTGCGAAAAAGTGTCAAAATGCCTGATTCTGAACCTTAGGATTGATAAGAAGTGAGTGACCCGTTCTAGACTCGATTGTCTTAGCAGAACTAGCAGGTATCACATCCGAATCCTTCAGTTGCCGAAGAACCAAGGAAAGAACACTATGATCCGATGGTTGCAAAAATTGATACAGTTTACAAGATTAAGAAAATATCAGATTGATATGGATCTTGATGAATCTGATATGCCCCAAGTGATGATAGATTTGCCCCGAGCGATGAGGACTTTTGATGAATCAGTAACTAGACGTGATTGTTTGTCTTGATCACTGATGAAAGATATTGATAGACTTGATCGATAGAATTTGATTTACAGACTTTGAATGATATGCAATACCATGCCCCCTTTGGGATTAAAATTGAAATCTGACAAGAAAAGTCAGTGTTGATAGTTTAGAAGCATGTTAATTGATCTGAGAAGTGGTTATTTACATCCGAGAATGCATTCTGCATCATTGGAAGGTCCCAAAAGACCAAGTTTGACTAGGTTTGACCATGAGTTGACCATGGTTGACCAAGTTGAAATTTTGATAGTTTGATGTAAGATAATCAGTTAAGTTGAATACTAGATTTCTGTGATGATTGAAGGTCGAATATGCAAGTAGTTAATAATATGAATGATCTCAGATTTGAATTTTGATCCCGAAAAAGGATTCTACTTGCTATTTCATTGGAGGAACCTTCGTGTGAGATTCAGCTCTTGTTAGACTGGAACATGCGATTTGAAGAATCGTTTAAGCATTGGAGTTCATTTAATCATTGTGAGATCATGCAACATGCAAAATGAAATGAGACATGCAAAATGAAATGCAACCTAAGACCGAGGACCTAGTCACTGATCATATGTCGATTTGTTATCATCATTGAACTTTTAGGTAACCGGATAAATCAATACAATGCCCACTAGCCATGAAACCATAGACATATGAATATCGATTTGTATGCGCAAGAATCAATACAACACCCACTGGACAACAACCATGGATATATGAATATTGACTTTATTTTCAAAATGTTGGATTAAATATAAGCATCAAGGCACAAATGCCAGGATGACCTGAATATCATGTCCATTTTGATATAGCAATTTGTACAAGCATCAAAACATAAACGTCGTGATGACCTGAATATGCCTTGCATTGCAAACACATCAAACAGTCAAGAGATCATTCTAAATCCAATGTGAATTACCCGTAGTGACCCTTTATCGTTCACATCCTTAGGCAAGATTGCGTTCCACAGTAGGAGAAAGAACTTACTCAAAAAGATAATAGTTAGATCAAACTTCTTTGAATTGTCTGGGTATCAATGGTCGAGGTACGCATGGCCATCCAATTCGAGATAGAGGCTCTTATAGTCGGACACCATTTCAATCCAGAAGTTCCAAAGATGTTAGATTTTCACATACAAGCAGAAGACAAAGAAAAGATTATGCCCCCAGTCATCACTCTCTAAATCCTGTAAAGGACATCATTGAAGAGCTCGAAGGGACACAATATGCAAAAATCTCAATGCGAATCAGTAAGCATACAAGGAGATAAAAGCATGAAAAGCACAGATTGTTTTCAGTTGAGTTTTGATGTTTGATTGTTGTTGATGCAAAATCCTTTCTGGAGACGAGACTGACTGACTGACTCAACTTGAAGCTTCAAAGGACTCTGAGTGGATATGACACGTCTAAGATACATGGGAGACCATAGGATATGACATTGATTGCCCCAAAATTTGAACATTGATAGGATACAGACGCTTGAGCTGATTGGTGTACAGACCGACTTATTGAAACCAGGATATGCAGAAACAAACCGGGAGATATGTACAAACTAAAGCAAGACTGAAAGCTGGGAAAGACCAAGATTGTGCTGATAGATGGAGCATTTTGGAACAAGTGGTGCCCGTTTGCCGAGTTTTCACCATCTTGGTAGAGATTCTATTTTTGCTACCAAGGTGCCTGTTTCTAGGTTTTCACCAAGGCACTTTTTTTTTTCTTTTTTCATTTTTTTTTTTTTTTGTATTTTTTTTTTTTCAATTTTTTTGTATTTTTCATTTTTTCAATTTTTTTGTATTTTTCATTTTTTCAATTTTTTTGATTTTTAAGATTTTTTCAATTTTTTTGATTTTTAAGATTTTTTTCAGGACATTTACCAAGCACTGAATGCCTTAGGCGTAGAATTTCTTCAGATGGAGAACGTTGATTGGTTCTCAGAGCTGTTCTCCTTCAGTCGTTGAGAGTTGATAGGCACCAGAGCCAAAAGTAGCAGTGATTACAAAGGGACCCAGCCAGTTGGGTTCGAACTTCCCCTTGCGTTCTCGATGTGATTGATTTTTAGGATTTTCTCTCAACACTAGATCGCCAACCTGAAATTCTCTATGTCTGACTTTCTTGTTGTAGCCTCTAGACATTCTTTTCTGATACACTCTGAGATGATCATACGCTGCTTGTCTGCGCTCATCTAGTAGTTCAAGTTCTTGTAACCTCGACACTCTGTAGTCTTCATCAGTGACAAGTCCATTCATTTTGATTCTGAGTGATGGGATTTCAACCTCAATAGGCAATACCGCTTCAGACCCATAAACTAAAGCGAAAGGTGTAGCCCCTGTAGGCGTTCTGATACTAGTTCTATATGCCCAGAGAGCTGGATTGATCATCAGATGCCAGTCTCTTCCTATTTTATTCACTGTTCTGTGCAAGATCTTCAGGAGATTTTTGTTTGAAGCCTCAGCTTGTCCGTTCCCTTGAGGATAGTAGATAGATGACCAATGTTGAGTAATTTTGAACTTGGCACATAAGTCATCTAGGTCCTTGTTTTTGAATTGTCCCCCGTTATCTATGATTATAGAGTGAGGGATCCCATATCTGCAAATGATGTAATTCAGGATGAACATAGAGATCTGTTTCCCCGTTGCTTGTGTTAGAGGAACTGCTTCTACCCATTTTGTAAAATAATCTGTAGCTGTGATTATATGGGTATGTCCATTAGAAGAGTGCGGATGGATAGCACCTATGAGATCAAATGCCCATTGTTGAAAAGGCCATTGTGTAGTAAAAGGAATCAGATCTCTCCCTGGAGCATGAATCAAGTTGCCATGTACTTGACACTGTTGACAGTTTTTAGCAAATTTAATAGCTTCTTTTTCCATTTCAGGCCAATAATACCTAGCCCTAATAAGTTTTCGAGCTAACGTTAACCCGTTCGAGTGTGACCCACATATACCCTCATGGACTTCCTCTAATGCACGTTGAGACTCTTCTCGTTCTAAACATCTAAGCAGTGTACCATCTAGACCTCGTTTGTACAGATCATTACCAATGATGACATATCGGGATGCGGATCGGATAAGGTTTCGTTTCTCAAAACGGTTAAAGGACTCAGGGATGATTTGGTCGTGGAGATAGGAGAACAAATTTTTGTAGCAAGATGAGTCATAACTTACAACAGTGCAGATCATGCGGGTTTCAGGGGAGTCATATGCAGGATAGGATAGGGCTTCCACCAGGAACTCGTAGCGTAGTTCATGTTCAGGCTGTTGTAAAAGAATAGATAATGTTGCCATTGCATCAGCAGCCTTATTCTCCATTCTGGGTATTTGCTCAAATGTGATAGAGATGAAGTATTTCATTAGATCATTGACCATTCTCTTGTAAGGAATGAGCTTTTCATCTTTGGTTTGGTACACATCATTGACCTGGTGGATGACCAGTTGTGAGTCTCCATGAATGTGCATCTCTGTAACTCTCCACTGTATTGCCATTTTCATACCATTGAGAAGTGCCTCATATTCAGCAATATTGTTTGTGCAAGGAAACTTTAATCTGAATGCTTTGGGTATCGAGTATCCTTGAGGAGTAATGAACACTATGCCTGCTCCGGATCCATTCTGTGTGTAGGAGCCATCAAAGAATAATCACCATGCTCTAGAAGAGAGGTGCATGATAGAGGAATCGGGAAATTCCATTTGCATGGGTGTATCATCAAACAGTGGTGCTTCAGCTAATTGATCAGCAATGACCTGTCCTTTGATAGCTTTTCTTTCAACATATTCAATGTCAAATTCGCTCAAGAGCATGACCCATTTAGCTAGTCTACCTGTGAGGGAAGCTTTGCTTAGGAGATATTTCAGTGGATCAATTTTAGCTACCAAATGAGTAGTATGAGCTAACATGTAGTGTCTCAATTTCTGTGATGCAAAGATCACAGTGAGACAGGCCTTCTCTATCATTGAGTAGTTCTTCTCATAGGCCACTAAAGTTCGGCTGATATAGTAGATGGCTCTTTCTTTCTTGTTCTCATCATGCTGTGCTAGCAATGCCCCCAGTGATGTATCTGTTGTGGAGACATATAATATTAATGGCTTCCCATGAATAGGAGGCATCAATATAGGTGGATTTGATAGATACTTCTTGATATGTTTAAAGTTGTTCTCACATTCTTCATTCCATGCAAAGGTCACACCTTTATGTAATGTTTTTGTAAAAGGCTGTGAGATGTCCGCTAGCTGTGATATGAATCTTCTGATAGATTGAACTCTACCTTGCAACGTCCTCATTTGACTGATATTTGTGGGAGGTTGCATCTCTATTATAGCCTTGACCTTAGCTGGATCAACTTCAATGCCTTTCTTGGAGATGATGTATCCTAGGAGCTTTCCAGAAGTGACTCCAAAAGCACACTTTTTAGGATTTAGTCGAAGACTAAATTTTTCCATTCTGTCGAGGATCATGCTCAAGTCTGTTAGATGTTCAGTTCTAATCATGGATTTTGCCAAGGTATCATCTACATAATCCTCCATTGTTCTATGCATCATATCATGAAAAATAGATGTCATTGCTCTTTGATATGTAGCTCCAGCATTTTTGAGTCCGAATGGCATAACATTCCAACAGAAAGTTCCCCACGCACATGTGAAAGCTGTTTTCTCTTGATCTTCTGGAGCAATTTTGATTTGGTTGTATCCAGAAAAACCATCCATAAGGGAATACATTTCATAGCCCGCAGTCATGTCCACTATCATATCAATGTTAGGCAGTGGAAAATCATCCTTAGGGCATGCTCTGTTCACGTCTCTAAAGTCCGTGCATACTCTGATTGAACCATCTGGTTTGGAAACAGGTACAATGTTGGAAAACCACTCAGCATAGTCTATGACACGGATGAATCCAGCTTTTAGGAGTTTTTCTAGTTCTTCTTTGACTAAGAGTGCAACATGAGGATGCATCTTTCTCAATTTTTGTTTGATTGGTTTTACTCCGGGAGCAATGGATAGATGGTGCATAATGAGATTGGGATCCAATCCTGGCATATCTGAATATTTCCATGCAAAGTTGATCTTTTTCTCTGATAAGAAGGTAGTGAAGTTTTGTTTCTCTTCGTCTGATAGAGATTGTGCTACATGTACCAATTGTGGTTCCTCTGTTGTACCCAAATTGATGGATTGAGTTGGCTCAATTAGAACTGGAGATCTATCCTGTAAATGACTTGGAAGGACATCAAATATCTCATCCTTAGGTGCCTCAGAGAGGTTTTCACCTTTAGATACATCTTTTCTTTTTACTTTTGTCAGTTCTGAGACTGCCACAAAGTGGTTTTCACCCTCAAAACTCTTTTTCTTTTTCCTTTTACTCTTGTTTTTCTGACTAAGATATTTGATGTCCGACTCGGTCATGCTGACACTCAGTTCACTGATGGAAGTACTCATAGGCTCAACTGCATTGAGGTAGCAGGCAAGGGCATAGTCATTTGGGAAGGTATACATACCATGGTTTGGGTTGGTGGAAGTTTGGTCGATAAGATCAGGGCGTTGGATAGTCAAAGTGGGAAAGGCTTGGGATATGGTGTTCACGGATGTGGATATGTCATCATTGGTCCTAACCTGACGCTCAAGTTCAAAGGTGATATTACAGCTCAGAATGTTCAATTCGTGAATAGGCTCAACATCATCATAGGAGTCCTCTTCAACCATAGGTGGATCAGACATGTTAAGTTCATTGTTTCGCTCTAGACCTACGTTGGGTTGAGAGACATATTGGTGAATAACATCAATAGATTTCTCTGTTATAAGCTCATCTTCTTCTGGAATGGCACCCCATTCATAATCATTTGACTCATCTTCTGATTCAAAATCTCTAGGAAATCTTAGAAAGTGCGTGAAATCAGGATGAATACCCCAAGAAGGATTACCCTCAGTCTCTGACTTGAATTCATATTCATGGGAATCAGTGTCAGAATAACTACCCCCTGCTTCTCGATCAATTTGATTGCCTTCGAGATTGGCTGGTTCTTGTGGTACAACCATCTCTTGCACTACAGTAGGTTCTTGTGTTTCTACTACATTAATTCTTCTGATAGGATCATCTGTATCATCAAGAAGATCTTTGATCTCTTTAGGCAATTTTTCATAGGGGATAAGCTCAGAGCTATCTGAATCATCATCAGAGGGTTCTATTTCTTCTTTCTTAAGAAGGGGTTCTCCTGGTGCAATTTGTTCTATGACATGAGAACAACCACCTTTGAGATGATAGGGTTTCTTCTTAAACCCTATGCCACCAGTATCTTTTTTGGCTCGACCAATATGTGAAATGGGGGTCACAAGACCCTTTCCCCTAATTCCTAGAGGTCCTTGACCAGAATATCCCATCTTGGCTATCAATTTGTTTCCTGGACCATATGAATTAGAAGGGACTGTAGGTGCTATAGATTCACTAGGTTGAACAATTTTAGATTCAGAATCCTCTTTATATAGCCATGCCAGCACAGCTTCATCCTCTTCAAATTCTTGTTTAGATACTTGCTCCACCACAAAATGTCTTTTGTATGCTTCCATAGGTTCCTTAGGTTCTGATTTAGACTGCTTCAAGGATTGGCCATATGACTTAGGTGAGATTGGGAGAGATGTCAGAGACAAGACTGGCTCTATAGTGTATTCTCCCATCCCATTTTCTTTGATATTGATCTCTTTAGCAATGTCATCCATCTTAGATGTGGAAGCCACATTTTGTTGCTTGATGGAAGATTCTCTGTTATTGGGAACAAGTTTATCGGCACTTTCCTTCAATGTATTGCAAGTTGTACTCAGATCAGCTGGGATAGTAACCTCCACTCCTTCATAGGGAAATTTCAAGCATTGATGGTATGTTGAAGGAATAGCCTGCATTTCATGTATCCAGGGTCTCCCTAGAAGGATATTCTAAGCCAATGGTAGATCGAGCACCTGACATGTGGTATCTTTGATGATTGGACCCACCCGGATGGGCAAGACAATGGTGCCTTTAGAAGCTCTTTCTTGCTCATCATAGGCTTTTATGGTGATCTTCTTTCGAGGATCAATAGCCATCTCTGAGAATCCCAACTGTGTGATTAAGTTTTAAGAACAAATGTTGAGGCCTGCGCCCCCATCTATCAACACACGTTTGACTCGACGGTTCTGGATCAAGACTTCTATGTGCAAGGGCTGATTATGTGGGTGACTTAGGGAGTTGTCATCCTCTTCTGAAAAGGAGATATATTGCGGAGATGTTAGATGACCAACCATAGTTTGGAACCTGTCTAGATCTAGATCATCAGGAACATTAGAGCTGAGCAAAGCTTTGTCTAGGATATCTCGGTGAGCTGGAGAGATTCGAAGTAACTCAAACATAGAGATTTTGGCATTGGTATGCTGGAGTTGTTGTACGATGCTGTAAGATGTAGGTCTGGTATCCTTTGGATTGGAAGATTTCGAGGCAACCTTCTGTTTAGAAGCAGATGTGAGATTGAAAGGTATCTTAGGGACATCAAATGAATTTGGTGTTTGTCCTTGCAGATGCATCTGAGCTTGTGATCTGGTAACTGCATTAGCTAAGGAATGATTTCTATCTCTTCGTACAATCATGATGACATTACAGCTCTCAGAGAGGCATGGTTCCACCATATTGATGACAACATCGTTTCCAGGGTAGGCATAGTTGACTTTTGCCCCCATGTTAGGCTGAGAAGTGGAAAATCCCTTGCCATGTTGTGGAAAAGGTTCTGTAAATGCTGTGTGATCATTATTGCTGGTAGGATTATCGATTGTGATGTCCCCTTGATCTATCAAGTCTTGAATGGTATGCTTCAAATGGAAGCATCCATTAGTTCTATGGCCTTTAGTTCGATGGAAAGCACAAAATTCATTATCTTTCCACCAACATGGTTTTGGATCCGGATCAGGTTTTCAGATTGGTGGTAAAGAGATCATGTTATCAGCTATCAGGGTCCTCAGAGCAGATTCCAAAGATTCTCCCAGGGGAGTAAACTTTCGTTTATTATCCCATCGTTTGAATGGCTTCTTTGGAGATGGTTCAGCAGATTTTTGCTCTGAAGCTTTAATGGCTTTGGTGGCAAGGGTGAGATTGTAGGCCGGTGCCTTTGATGGGGTGTGGATAGTGTCAACAACACCGTCAGAGATGATACCTTTGTTTCTATTCCAGGTCTTGCTTTTATCTTTTGAGCTAGATCCTGATTCAGACTTGTCCTTTTGAAGTGTGATTTCTCCTTTCTTGACAAGTACTTTCTCAATCTTGATTGCATTATCCACCATTTTATCAAAAGATACATGATCTTGCATTTGCAATGGATAGTTGAGCTCTGGAACAAGGTTATTGATAAAGATTTCAAGTTTCTCCATTTCGGGAATTGGTCTAGCATATAAAGAAAACTTCTTTCGCCACCTCTTGAGAAAAGTTAGGAATGATTCCCCTGGATATTGCTTGAGGTTACAGATATCGATCATGGTAATCGGATGTTGAATATTGTAGGAATATTTTTGATAAAACAATTTAATCAATTCCTCAAAAGTTTTGATCGTAGAAGGTAATCTTGAAAACCACTGAATGGATGCTCCTCCCAAGGATCTAGGAAAAAGATGCATTAGATAAGTCGGTTCATGCATGAATTCCATGGATTGTGTACAGAACTCTCTGACATGATCTTGAGGATCAGAGTGCCCGTCATATTTGTCATACTTTGGTATCTCCACTCTTTTTGGGAATGGAGGCATATACAAGTCTTTGTCAAAAGGGAAAGGACAAAGGGCCTCCATGGAGAATTCCTTGGGTTCCTTCTCTTTCTCAATTTTATTCATTTTGACCTGCATAGCGTGCAGCTGGTTCATTATGGCCGTCATCGGAGTTTCTTCCTCATGCGTGATGATATCTTCGACATTGAAGTGAGGAGGAAGTTTAGCTCCTTCTTGGGCTAATTGCAAAAAGTATGCCTCTCTATCCATTTTCAAGAAATGCCTCATCATTCTTTTGAATTCATCGTCATTCTGACACCGATGGATTTCAGAGGGTGTAGGGTCTTGGTCGTCATTATGTTGAGAGTGGTGTCCCTGGGATCCTCCTCCTAGAGAACCATGGTTTGTCCCTGCTTGAGACATGGTAGGAGTTTTTGGGCTCCCTGGAATATATTGAGGAAGAGTTTGTTGATTACCTCTGTGAGTTGATAGAGGAGGTCTGTAACCAATTTTCAATCGAAAGTTACCGAGACCGTCGTCTTCGTAGATACCTGACTTGATGAGTTGTTCAAGAGTTGGACCCGGGGTATTGGTCAAAAGTAAGTTTTGAGATGTTTCTTCTGATTTCTTGTGTGAAGAAGCTCTGGTCTCCACCATTAACTTTGAATGAAACAGAAGAAAAGGATGAAGACAACTGAAGAACAATTTGATTTGAGAAAATTGGATGATGCAACCTTGTCAAGATTATGATAGTTTTGAAGATCTGATGAGATGTGGGTGAAGGAAACTGTGCCCTGGATGCATGGGATAGATCGCCCAAAAGATAGCGGACACGAGTTCTCAACACTTAGTTTGTTTTTGAAGATTGATTGATTGAAGATTGATAGTTATGACAAGGTTTTGACACGAGATAAAAAGGACTCAAATTGATCAAACAGAAGACTAGATCGGATTCAAAAGATCAAACTCAGAAAATGGTAGAATGCTCAATAGCTACTGCTCTGTTCCTGACACAATGATATTTTTGACAGATTCTGGAACTAGGCTGGAAACATTGGATATCTTGCAATTTGACAATTTCTGACAACTTTCTCAAATTTTTCCAAACGACACTCTGCAGACTCGTACGACACTGGGTAGTCTATGAAATGACAGTTGCTAAACTCATACGACAGTTGGGTAATACTGAAATGACACTTGACAAAACTCGTACGACTTTTGACTTCTTGAAATGACTTTTGACTCCAGAAAGAACTTTACGTCAATTTTTGCAAAATTTAAGATTTTCAGTTTTGGATTGTTTGCAAATTGTACTGTCCAGATTTTGAAGGTTATACCAGATTTGATCATTTTTAATAGCCAAGTAGATAAATAAGCACGCAGAATAGCAAGCAAGTGATTCCAAGCACGTCTGAAAACAATGAACAAGGGCAAAAGCAACCTTGCGCATGAACAATCAAGTGACCAAATTGTGCTAATCCCTGAGAGTACTAATTGTGTATGTTCTGAAAAGTTTTGCAATAACACACATATACCTGAGAATGAAAAATTGGCCTCTCTAAGGTTTTTAGTAATGGTTTGACTCTGCAACTTTTATGATTCAAAGGGGTGAACTCCAATCCCGGCGCACCAGGGTTTTGACACAGTCCGAGAACTTAATCTTCAAGAGCTGCTAGGGAGATCTGACAACCCAACAATGAACCATACCCGTGGAGATTTCTTCCACAAGGACATTTATATAGCGGTTGTCACTACCATGGTGAAAATGGCTATTATCGCTTGAGGTTCCGTCAATGCAGTTTGCCCTGTGAAGGGATTGTCCGCTATGGTTAACCCTCTCTAAAGGTGACCCACAATAGTATACCACAAGGGGACTTGGCTCCAAATTCAAGGTTTTGACACCTCTTCACTTTTAACCCAAACAAAGCAAGCAGATTAATCCGACACGCTAAGACAAAGTTTTGTTCCACCAAGGTCTGTGATATCAACTCCACGTGATCTATCAACCTCTCCGGGAAGAGAATGTATCAATAAGAGAAGACGCACTAACCAATTTTGATTCACCAAAGCTTGTGATATCAACCCCACATGATCTATCAACCTCTCCGGAGAGAGAATGTGTCGATCAATAAGAGAAGACTCACTAACTAAGTTGAATGTGAAACGCACTAAGTATCCTCCCTACCTACAAGGATTCTATCGTCAAGAAGGATTTCGCTAGGAATCCAATCTCTCAAGAATCACAAATAGTGTTCATAGGGCCTAATTACTATGTGAGCACAGATGTATGTTCCGAAAGCAAATCTACCAAAAGCATCCAAAAAGTAGAAAGAGGAACACTTAACGTTTAAAGCAAATATGAGATGAGTCCACAAGGTGGAACACTTAACACCTCACACAAGCTAAAAATGAGTCCACAACTTAGAAAACAAGGGAGTTCCTAAAAGCACAAAAGGGTTGCCAAGTGGAACATTTAACGCTTCTGTCCTGTTGACCCCTCCCCTTTATGGCGCTGAGATTGCAATCACGGGGTGGAAATGAGCGGCCGGCGGATTAGCGAGTCCAATAACCCAAGATAGCAATCAAGATCAATCACAAGTATTCTAAGACTACTTAATGAATCCTTAAGGGTTCACAACCTAGTATCAATTATGCAAGTGTGTAGAAATAGATCAAAAGCATGAAAAGATGCACACAAGCTTGACACATAAGAGATTTATTTTAAGTCCCAAATCAAAATATTATTAGATGAAGAAGAATACCTGGGATCCTTGCAACGCGCTTAGTAGATTTTACTTGATTTTTAGCAATTTTTGTTGAGCTTTTCCATGCAAGCAAGTGACGAACTCTCCAACAAGCAAACAAGCAAACAAGATATGCAAAATATATTCAACTTATGAAAACCATAGGGTTAGCTCTAAAAATCAATTATTATCAGTAATAATAACCAGTAATCAACCCAAATGATAACTCATATCATTCATTGAACCATGTAAAAAAAATAAGTGCATACCCATCACAAAACTTTATTTTTTTTGCTGCATTTGACCTAGTCAACAAGATCTAATTTTTTTGATATGATTTTAGCCACAAAAATAGAAATTTAGAATAGGGACCCCTACTAAAAAACAGAGAGCTTTCCAAAAATGCAAAAATTTTAGAAAAACCTCTTCATTTGTGCCCTAGAGACCCATTTTATCAATACAGACTAATTTTTGTAAATTGACTATTTGAGCTATGATATCATGTCCAAATTTAAAACACAAAGAATGGACCCCCTGTAGAATTTAACGAGATTTCCGAAAATATAAAAATTTTCAAAAAATATGCTGATTTGCGTCAGATATTAATTTTTTCTGGAATTTCAAGAAAAAATTATTAAAAATTCAAAACATTTCATAAAATTCTAAATTTTTTACTGTAGCTTCCATGACATGTTACCAACCTGAAAAAAAAATTTCAGATCAAAATTCCAAGCCATTTGGGAGATAAAATTAAATCTTTGAAACTTTGGGGTTTTAGCTCCCAAAAAAATCAAAACCAGCATGCAAAGGTGGGTTGCCCCACGGTGGGCGTCAGAAATGTGTGTGTGAAAATTGTACCTGATCTGTAAACACAACACTCAGTAAAACATTAGAGGTTATTGATAATCAAAATCGTGCAAAATTGAAAGCTATCTAACCAAGCGATTTACTGCCTTCTAATAGGTGCGAGATTAATGTTCTCAGATTGTAATCGAGATCAGTGACCTAGACGACACCTAAATGAAGGATTTGAATGCAAAAGATGGATATGAAATTGAATGCAATTAATCTATATTTTTGATATTTTCTATGCAATAAGAATGATAAAAACTGATATGCTATGCTAATCTAATAATGATATGAAATATGAATGCAAAAATAAGATTGATCTCACAAAGATGTCGATTCACAAGAGCTTTGATTCTTCAATTCCAATTCTCCAGCGTGATTGTGCAAAATATGAGATGATTTGTGAAGAGCTAAAGCCTTAATTTATAGAAATCCAGGGCTTTGGAGGTGCATGGGAAAAAAAGCCATAAATCACTCAAATAACTCAAGTTGATTTTTGAGTTATTTTTAAATAAAGAATAATTAAGTCACAAAAACATGCAAAAGCTAAGTTTTAACTCAAAATAGAGTTTAGCTTTAATTGATAATTGATAGTTGTTTGCTTTTATGATTGTGCATGTTTTATTTATGAATTAATTTAATAATAAAGTGATTTATTTCCAACTTAACTGCTTTTAAAAATAAAACAATTGATTTATGGGTTAATCAATTATTTAATCAAAATTTTATTAAAAACTATATTATTAAATAATGACAACTTGCTTTAATTAATTAAATAAGAATTTAATCAATTATTCACATGATATTAGATTTATTGTCAAAATTAAATAATACAATTAATAATAGATATAATTAAATTTAATTACACAATTAAGTGGCAAATATTAAATCTAATTAATTAAATATGAAAATATTCAATTAATCAAACTTTAGGATAAATGTGATTTATTGCCAAATAATTATAAAATTAAAGATAATTAAGATAATTAGGAATATTATTAGGAATATTCCCCGATGCAAAATTTAAGATAATCAATTATGATTCGATGATGTTTAGATGTGCCTTAGGTTAGGACTTTGATGTCGATTTCGTTCGAATTGAAGATGTAGGAGATTAATGAACTTATAGCCCATTTTTGGGGTATTACACTTGTTAGAGGACAAACCCTGTTAGGAGTCAAGAAAGAAGGGGTGGGCTCAGTTCCCAAGCTCACTACCCAAAGACGGTTTAATCCACCTTCAGAACTCACTATTCACAACACAAGTGTATATGAATAAATACACAATCTTTTGAACTGTCTGATAGCAACTATATTTTCTTGATCAGTTCCAATGAACTACACCAGTAATCCTCTGCTCTACATCCAATAAACACAAGCTAGCAGCTTTCACAATCTCCTTTACATCACATATATTCTCACCATATCTTTTCCAAAGAAAATATCTTACATATATACCCTATTACATTTTACACGATTAGGTCGGCCGATTAGACTTTCCTAATATATAAACTATTACATAAACCCTTTCTAAGATACACATGGTATCTAAAACAAGTATGCAATGATTACATTACAATAATTAAGGACCGACATCCTTAATTCACATTCACCAAACAAAATGCACGCTACATCTCTGAAGTCAGCTCTCAAATAAGTCTTTTCTAGATCACACACCACAGCTAATGTCATCCATCATTCCATACCTTGAGCTCACCAAAAAACATCTTGAGTACCTCTTCTTTCATCTCTTAAGCTCACATACACTGAATCCATACCTTCTGTAAGATATACCAGAAACACAAAGACTCACTCTGTTAACTTCCATTGTCACAATCTAGTAACCAGTCTTCACTAAAACATTTCTAACTCATCCAATATGAAACATTACATGATGTGATCTTGGATATAAGATCACAACATCTTCATGTACTCTCATCTGTCTTCACACATCTTGAAACATTTGTAATGTGTCTGTACACTACAGTAACCAGCCTGTACTTTTCACAGAAACGTATGTTGAAATCAATGACAAAACACTAATGACAACTACAGCAGCTCCAACATCACTCAACATAGTGATCAAACATATTAAATGTATCAATCATTTCCTCAATGCATTAAAAATATACAACAATACGAGCTCAAAATGTTTTGATTTCATAAGTGGAGGTTCATCTTAGTCAAATCAGTCTGCCAGTTGAGTTTCATTATCATATCATCTATATTGGTGAAGTTATTGAGGTTTTTTAGTACAAAATCTTTGAGCTCAATTTTGAAGGCCTTAGAGGCTCTAGATCATGATCGAACCCCTGTTGACTGGAGCTTGTGCAAGTTAAGCAATGTAGATCAGGTCTTGCCATTTTTGAAAAATGGTTATAATATCCAAACAGAGCTATGGTTAAAATGTTATGGCCTCTGGAAGTTGGGCTACCTTAAAATATAATTTATAATTATTTTGAGCTGACCCTAACGTAATAATTATGAAAAATAAAATAATTCTAGTGGTAGTCAGCCTTAAGGGCTAAAATTATGGAACCTTCTCAGGTGGTGGAAAATTGCCTATATAAGGAAGGCCTGTAGTGTTTTCTAGGGCAGTTTTGGGTTGTTATTCAAGGCTTTTCCCTACAAAATATTGTAAGGAAAATGTCCATGTGGCTTTGCATTTTATAATTTTTAAATTTTTACTTCCACACTTGTGGAGATAATAAGAAGCCCATTTTCTATTCTTAATAATTGTTGTTGTTTCTTTGTTTCTGTTATGTGTTTGTGGTATTAAGGGGAGCACCCTTCATTAGAAAAGATAGTTTTTTTAAGTCAGTACATTATTTTTATTATATAATCTTATACATTTATTTGGATAGTGGATCTAGAAGGTAGATTTAACCTTCACTTTGGGAAGTGTGCTTGGGAAGTGAACCTATCCTTGTAATCAACTCCTAACAGGGTCTATCCTTTAACAAGAACTTGTACTAAATGTAATAATCAACTCCTGGTAGGGCTACATCTCCTAATAGGGACACAATATTTTAGTGCATCATTATTGGGTTCCATCCCCACCGGGGTTTTTTCCTTAACAAGGTTTTCCTCGACAACAAATATTTGTGTTATGGTGTTTTGATTTTGTGATGCTATTATGGTTACATTTCTATTTTAGTTTGTTTAAAGTAATCAATGTATAAAGGAATTTAAGTTTAATATTTGGCACACAATTTATTCTCCCCCCCCTCTTAGTTGTGTTGGTGCATTGTTATTTCTAACAATTGGTATCATAGCTTCTAGTCCTCAGAAAGAAAGCTTAAGCGCTTGAGGAGATCCTAAGATGGCTTACTATAGGAAGGAGAGCCCTAAGTTTGATGTTGAAAACTTTGACAATTGGAATAACAAGATGAGGACTCATTTGATCTGCATGGTAATTGATTATTGGATGATTATCAAGAGGGATGACGCAAGGAGGATAGGAAGATGGGGCCAAAGGCACACCCAAACTACCAAATTTCTACAAAATCAATGCATGGAAGAAATAACATAGTCAGAGAGAGAGAGAGAGAGTGAGAGCAGAGTTTTTATTTATTATTCACCATAGAAAGATTCATACATGTCAGGATGTAAGGCCTTCCCAATTATGGCCAAATAGAATCAGAATTTAAATACCAACAGTCCTCAAACAAGCGAGGGAACTATCAACCTTCATCTCTTTTCTTCCTCTAGGAACTCCCTCCTCTAAGAACTACAACAAACTACTTTATTTATACAAGAGGCTACTAAAACAAGTCAATTTTCAAATCTAACATTGGAGAAGGGAATGACCAGATCAAGGTCCACACACTTCCCAATGATCGATGTGATTATTAACTCTGTGACCAAAATTAAATGTATGATTCAGCCTCCAAAACAAACCACTCGGTGAGTAAGATTACCAAGCAACAAAAAAATCAAACTCGGTGAGAAACCAACCCAACTCAGTGAAAGAAGGAACCGAGAAGAAACCGAACCTCATCGGTGGAAATAGGAATACATCATCGAGAGCCCCAAAACAATCTACCAAGCACAACTAACAACTCTAACTTATTTTTGGTGATACAAGATGTTGGTAATTTGGCTGAGTTGGTTACATAGATGTTGTCATTATGGCAACATATGATCTACATGAAGATTGCATAGGTCAGAGAGCTAGTATGTTAGAGCGCAATGCGAAAGTGTTTAAGTATGAGACAATGTGTTTTTACCAGGGAACTTGATGACAATTTTGGTTTGCGATGTTGATTGGAGTAAGTTCAATGCTTGCACACTTGAACATAGACTCTATGGTGACTATTGACTATTGAAGACTCACCTCAAAGTGCAAGTTAGTACGACATGTACGAAAGAAGTTATAACAGTTTTACTAAAGATAGTGTTAAGCCGACATGACATAATATGAAGACAGAATTGATAAAGAGTTAAGGGATTATTTTGTTTATCAAAATAATGACTTAAAAATATAAAGGGATGACATCCTAGATTTTAACCCTTGAATAAGATATTTTGTAATATGATAGCCGACTGGAAAGTTATTATTCTTAATAACTTGTATAAAGATATGTAAAGATTGTAATTGTAAAAGAGAGGAATGTGGTATAATGTATATGTGAATGCAATAGCAAAAGTGAAGAGCAGTGAAGAGATATTGATGCAAGCAGTATAAGGTTATGTACCTTGACCTATTTTTGTAATCAGTAAATATTATATATTACTTGTTTGGGCAGTGGGCTCATTGGTTATCACATTTTGTACTGTCAACTCCTAACAGGGTTGAGGCTTCTAACAAGGCCTATAGTCCCTTAATCAGGATTGAGACACTATATGCATGTAATAGACTCCTAACAGGGTCAACATCCTTAACAGGATACTTTTGATTAGTGGATCTTTGTGGGCACCATCCCCACCGGGGTTTTCCCTTGGCCAGGGTTTCCTCATGAACAAATAATGTGTTATGATTTCTTTAGTTTTATTTCTATGCATGTTGTTTAGCTTCTTATGTTATGCATGTGTTAAGATAATCTATTATATCCATAATTGGACAAAAGTTAAAGTTTGTAGAATACTGATTCACCCCCCCTCTTAGTATTCCCTATTTCTAACATAGGATTGCCAAGAACCCAAGGTTCCCCTGCATTAGACACCTGGGGTTGTCTTGAGATGATTCTCTGAATCATGTAGTAGGTACAACCTAAGTTGAATCCAACTCAGATTATTTAATCCATGAACTGTCTTCAATTAGTTTGTTCTTCCACTTTACCAGATATTCCATGTACTCTTTTCCTCTTGTGCTTCTACCAACTCTTTGTTCAGAAATCTTCTCAACTTATGTCTACTTCTTAGGATAATCATTTGGTACTATCATTTCTTCATTAGATTCATGATACTCATACAAGTATGCAATGTTGAATATAGGTGATATATCTATGGCATTAGGTAACTCAATCTCATAAGCATTTCCACTGTCAAACTTTCTCAATATCTTGCAGGGACCAAATTTCTTCATCTTCAATTTTCTATAGGTTCCAATAGGAAATATGTCTTTCTTCAAATGAACCATTACTTCATCCCCAACTACAAAATTATTATGTCTTCTTGATCTATCTTCTCTATCCTTGTATTTTTTATTACTATGTTCCAACTTATGTTTCACTTCCTCATACAATGTCTTCATGAACTCAACAAATTATTCTCCTTCATCACTTCTCTTTTCTTCACCCACAATGTTCTTTAAATCTGATATACCTCTTAGTTGTGTGCCATTAACAATCTCAAAAGGTATTTTCCCATTACTCCTATTCACTGAATTATTGTATGCAAATTCTACTTGTGCTAACATGGAATCCCAATTACTCAGTTTGTCTCCAACTAAGTATCTCACCAGATTACCCAAACTTCTATTTACAACCTTTGTTTGTCCATCAGTCTATGGGTGCAAAGTAGAATTATACCTCAACTCAGTACCCAACTTTTTCCATATATTCTTCCAAAAGTAACTAACAAACTTATTGTCTCGGTCAAAGATGATACTCTTCGGTAATCCACACAATCTGATAATTTCCTTAAAGAAAAGATCTGCTATATGCATTGCATCTTATATTTTTCTATAGGGTATGAAATGTTTCATCTTAGAAAATCTATCCACAATAATAAATATAGAATCATTACCTCTTGTTCTTCTTGGTAAGATAAGAATAAAATCCATATTGATATTAATCCAAGGTTTCTCATGAACAAAAATCGGTGTATACAATCTAGTATTCTGACTTACTCTCTTTGCAACTTCACAAACTCTACAAAGTTATGCACATCCTTATACAATTGTGCCCAAAATTATCTCTCCTTAAGAAAATTTAATGTTTTATAAATGCCAAAATGTCCAGCCAAACCACTACTATGTTTCTACTTTATCAAATTATTTATCATTGATCCTCTTGGAATACACAATTGAATGCTAATATGATTTAGAACAATAGAGAGGAGGGTGAATCAGTTGTTCTCAGGTCCATATGTATAAAAAAAAAATTCAAACACTTCAATAGATTCATATCTAACAACCAACAACTACTTGGTCATTACAGAATGTATGCCAGAAACAGATAACAATGCAGTCCACTATCCAACAGTATTTAACTTGCAAAACATAGAAATGTTCAACACCAAAACATTCACACAAGTATTAACACTAGGATTTATAGTGGAAACCCAATTTTGGAAAAACCACTTTGTAACATGCTACTGATATATTCACTCTTCTGAAGTGAGCTCTATGAAAAGCCAACCCTGTCAAAGGTTTAAAAACACACTGCTAGGTGTGACCCTATTAAAGGATTTCAACCACCTTATTAAGAGTGCACCTTATTAGAGGACTTAAGTACATTCCATTAGAATGCAACCTTGATTAAAGGATTTATACAATGACTATTAGGTCAACCTTGATTAAAGGATTTAACTGATACAATAGTTAGAAAGTAGCAACAGTATTGATCTGAAAACATACAACTCACTTTGCAAATAACAGATCTAATTCACACATATATGTTGGCTTACTGACTGAGTTCCATTTCCATTTCCATCACTAATCTGCTCGAAAATCCCTTCAAGAAATCACAACTCTGATCAACTTCTTCACCTTCAACGTTTCTATTGGATCATTCAATAACAACAACAACTCCAACATCTCCTTTTTTCAACCTCACACTTAGGTTTTCCTATATACCTCCTCAATAGGTAGATCCAACTTTTGCTGCTTAATCTCCTCTGCAGATCTTAGGTTTAGGTCGGATTCAATGAATCCTTCCATCATTTGTGTTCTTCATCCATCCTTCTAGAAACATCTCCAATATCTTTATTGGAATCACAATAAAATGGTTTACTATGCAATAAATGCTCCAAAGACTTAATTAATAAAGTCAACATGATTTACATAATCCAAGAATTCAACTGTGTTGGCTAGGAATCTGACTTCTCCCTCAAATGTAAATTACTGACGCTCGGTCAATACTACGTTTAACTTCTCGGTCATCACTGCACAACTCAGTCATCTCTTCAAACTGTTACTCAGCTAATACTATCACTCAGCAAATACTGTCACTCGGCAATTAACTGATGTTCGGTCAACACTAAATTTACTCAGCATATACTGGCTCAGTCGACAATAACATCACTCTGCTTAAACTAGATTTCTTCACTTTTTCTCAGTTAAGCCTACTTATTCAGTCTTGCTTTTCACTTAGATAAACAATACATTATCTTATCATTGTGCCACATAATCAAGTACTCATTGAAGTATCAGGATAACTCAACCTTTCCCTAGGTGCTATTGTTACCAACCTTGCCCTAATCCTTCTCAATAATCAAATAGATATAGTACTTTCTTAGATAGAAATAGTCTTACCAGTTAAGGTTTGACATCAATGACAATACAATAATTGCTTCAATTGCATTTTCCAACAATCTCCCTCTTTGGCATTGATGGCAATAGCATATGAATAACACAAGATTCACCAATCAATCCAAAACTTGTCAATTCATCAGAAATATTTGTAATATCATTAGCTTCATTCTGATTCTGAATGCTTAGCCTAACTTGCTTGACCAACCACATAGTAACTTCCACTAAATCTCTTATGTGTCTCTTTCCTCAGAACCTCTCCCTCTTTCTCGATCTTCCATGTGTTTTCATCTAACTTATATATCCCTCTTTGACAATAATGCCAAAGCAGCAACTAGAACTTAGATCTTTCAGATGTGGATATCATCTTGTTAGCTCAGTAACAATTTTTCTCCCTCTGTCATCTTGCTTATGATTTTTTATAGCTTTTTTATACTTTTTCACAACTCTAGGCTTCTTCTAAAGTGTGACCTTCTCTGCATCAATTTCTCAGATACTCTGTGCAGTACATTTGATGCAGTGCTCCTAACTTGACTAGGTAGCCTCAATTAGGAGAAGCACCCCTAATTTACCTCTAAGATATTCAATAGCATCCTTAGGTAAAGCTTTGGTGAATATGTCTGCTAGTTGTTCCTTTGTGTTCACATATTCCATTCTCACCTCTTTATCTTGTACCAATTCCCTCAAGTAATGATACTTGATGGAAATACATTTGGTCTTTGTGTGCATCATTGGGTCCTTTGATATGTTGATAGCACTTGTGTTGTCACAGTATATGACAATTGGTTCAGTGATCTTTTCTTTCATGCCTTTCAACAATTGTTTTATCCATACCAAGTTTGAATAGTTTACTACAGCTGCTACATACTCGGCTTCAGGTATAGATTGGGAAATGCAATTTTGCTTCTTGCTTGTCTAGGAAACTAATCTCTATCCAAGAAAGAAAGCTCCACCACTAGTGTTTTTTCTATCATCTACATTTCCTACCCAATCTGCATCATTATAGACTCTCAATTCAAATTTTTCATGCTTCATGTAGTACAGTCCAAAGTCTTCTATCCCTTTCAGATATCTCATTATCCTCTTCACATCCATCATATGACTTTCGTTAGGATTGGCAGAGAAACTTGCCACAATCCCAACTGCTAGAACAATATCTGGTCTATTGTGAGCAACATATTGCAACTTTCCAATCATGGATTTGTATAGAGTTTGGTTCACTTCAGCAATGTCATCATTCTTAGATAGTTTCTATCTAGTAGCCATGGGAGTAGTTACTAGCCTTGAGTCCTCCATACCAAAGGTTTTCAGTATCTCTTTAACATATTTATATTGTGTGATAAAAATACCTCTTTCCATCTGATAGACTTGCAAACCAACAAAGAACTTTATCTCACCAAACATAGACATTTCAAACTCAGTTTGCATCTCATTTGAAAATTTCTTACACAGGGCATCTTGTCCACCAAATATGATATCATCTACAAAAATCTTAGCTAAAAAAATCCCTTTACCTTCTTCATCTTTCATGTACAGATTGTTGGTGTCATTTGTCCTTGAAAATCCAATCTATATTAAGTAATTGTGCAGCCTCTCATACCATGCTCTAGGGGCTTGCTTCAAACCATATAGTTCCTTGTTCATCTTACAAACCATATTTCTCTTGTTTGGATCAAAAAATCCTTCAGGTTGCTCAATGTACACTTCTTCTAATATACCATTCAAAAATGCAGACTTGACATCCATTTGGTATACCTTGAAATCTTTGTAAGAAGAATATGCAAGTAGAGTTCTTATTCCTTCTAATCTTGCTATAGGGGAAAATGTATCCCCATAGTCTATTCCTTCTTCCTGTACATAACCCTTGCATACCAGCCTTGCTTTGTTCCTTGTGATTTGTCCATGTTCATTAAGTTTGTTTCTGAATATCCATTTTGTTCCAATGACTTTTTTTTTTCCTGTCTCGGCACCAGAGTCCACGTATCATTCTTTTCTATTTGGTCTATCTCCTCATTCATGGCTTGAATCTAATCTTCATTTTCTAATGCCTCCCTTGTTGTCTTAGGCTCAAAATCATACAATAAACATGTAGGATCTCTCAACTTGCTTATGGTCAGAACTCCAGTTTCTTTATCTCCAATGATTTTCTCAGGCTTATGATGTCTTCTTACATATTGTGCCAAAGTAGGTTCAGATTTCTTTTCTCTTTTCTCTTCAAGTTCATCAATAAGATTATCAAATTCAGCCTATGATTGCTTGGCAACCACTTTTTGATGCTTGACAGCATCCTCCTGATGCTCGGCAGTGTCTTCCTGATGCTCGACATTTTCTTCCTGATGCTCGGTATTGCTTATCCGAGACTATGCATCAGGTGCAGGTGTGTTACTTGCCTCTCCTTCTTCTTCTATATAGACAAAAGATCTATAATCTTTAGGTTCTCTATTTCTTTCCTACTCATTCTTTTATGCATATTCATCAACTTTCACATTTGCACTTTCCACAATTTTGTTAGCGTTAGAGTTCAAACACTTGTAAGCTTTGCTTTTTGTGGAATAACCTAGGAATATGCCCTCATCACTTTTTGCATTAAATTTTCCATTCCTATTTGTAAGTACCTAAAATGTAATGTCTAAGAATACCAAGAAAGCTAAATATTCAACAAAATAAAGAAGCTAAACACTTATGATAAGACCCACAAAATCAAGACAAAACCCAAAAGGAAATGCAAACGTCAAAACCTCAAAGTTTCCAAATGTGGAAGATTTTTCCAATAGGTTGGATGTGTGCTCATGAACTATGCTTCAAGCTTCAAGAGATAAAAGGGCATAATAACTTTTCTTCAATGGTGGATGAAAATGAAGGAGGAGAACTTCTCTTTTATAGAAAGAGGTATGAAATGGATGAACAAGATTAAGAGGCAAAAGGGGAATGAGCAATGGTGGAGATGCATCCAAGAGAGAGCACATGGATTGTGCTTTCTCAAATGCATAGCATTGTGACAAGTGTCACAATGGGGGAGGATGAGAGGAGAGGCCAAATGCTTGAGGGATGTGTCCACTTTGGAAGGTGTGAGAGGGGACAAGTGTGTAAGAGATGTGTAAGAGGCTTTATGATTTGGCATTGGAGGATGTGGTGAGGGTGACATGAGGGTTGACTTGTTATGGATTAGCATTTCTTAATCTTGGACTATGATTGTGAAAATGTTTAAGGGGTGATTAGGCTTAGTTTAGAGGGTAAGTGGAGGATTAGGAAGATGTGATGGGAGGAGAGAGAATGAGTGGAGGGTTAGATTAGCTAAGCATGGATTATTAGCTAATGGAGGAGAATTAAGATTTTTTAGAATTAAATATTTTATTTAATTCCAAGTGGGAGGAAAAAGGGGTTTATGAATTAATTTATTTAGATAAATGTATCCATTTAAATTAATAGAGGAATAGGGATTTAATTAATTATTAGACTATAGGTTTGTCATTTAGATAATTAATTAGACTATAGTTAATTAATTAAATTAATTAACTAGGGGATGACATAAATTAATTAAATAATAATATTTAATTAATAAAATGCCTAGGAGAAGATTAAATAAAATTACTAGATGATGTAATCAAATTTAGCTATCTACATTTTTCCCCTCTTCGACATAGTGTTGAAATAACACTATTTCGAAGATGTTTTTAGCAATAGACGACATGAAGAAATGGACTTGGTAGCAAAATTGCCCTAGTTTATGGGCCAAGATGGTTAGACTAGGTGATGCCCCCTCAAGAGGATGGCAGGGAAAGAAAAAGGGGCCCGGGTGGTGGCTCGAAAGGATAAAGGACGAAAAAGGATAAAGGACGGAAAAGGAAAAAGGCATGCTATAGGCTAAGAAGGGGGATGAGTGAGGAAAAGAGAGGTGAAAAAGGCAATGAGGGATGAGAGTGGGCATGAGGAGAAGAAACAAGGGGAAAAATGCATCTGAGGGCAAAAAAAGAGGGCTCAGGAGGGCCTTTATAAGGGCTGGAGGGGTCAAAATGAAGTCATTTGCACACCGAGAGCCTAGGAATTGTGATTTTGGAGCTCTGATAAGTGAGGATGAGATAGCATAGCAAGGGCAACCGATGCACTAATCAGACATTGTGAGATGCATACTATGGAGTGGAGGGCTTGACTGACAGGTAGGATAAAAAATCTAAGCTTTTTGTTAATTTTTCATGCATTTATTGCTCTTTTTTTTGTTGAAAAACTACATTCCCGTAGAGCGCACACTTGGCAGGAATGCATTCCCGCAAAATAGGCCCAGGGGGAAAATGGGAAGGTTAAGGGTCTTTTGCGGGAATGCAAAGATCCCAGGGATTGGTGCGAGACCGTGATCTCACAAGGATTTCTTACGGGATCACATTCTCGCAAGCTAGGGTAGCGGGGTGCCAAAAAAGGGCATTCCCGCAGGGGAGGGGGGAAATGTAAGTGGCCTGGGAATGCATTCCCATGGTGCTGGAGGGATTTGTGGGAAGGAGGGAAGGGAGTCCCCTATGGGAATGTGTGGACAAAGATCTCTATAGGAACGCAGGGAAGAAAAATCCTGGGGGAATGCAGGAAAAAGGTTGGTTGCGGGAAGAGGAAATGGGTTTTTGGTATAGCAGAAAATTGACATATTGGCTTGGCTTGGATGTAGTGGTTGTTTGATTGACTGACAAGTAGGACATGCGATGGTTTTGATTATCTTAGAGTAGTTTATGGTAGCAAACTAGGCATGATTGGATGGACTAGGATTGGGATATCTTGCGTGGATGCCGCGGAGACAGACCTACATAGCGTTGGTGACAGCGTTGTGTGAGTGGTGGCACTTAGAGACTGGAACTTTTCATCTACCCACTAGAGAGATGACCGTGACCCTGGAGAATGTATATTGCATCTTCTGATTACCAGTGTGAGGGACACCCATGGTAGCGTGGGTATACACACAGGCACAGGTAGTGGCCCCACTATTAGAGCTAGGGGTAGAGCAGGTTTTGTCACATGGGAAGATGGCATTAGCATAGCATGTCGCAATAGCACCAGCAACACGGTGGGTGCACTTTTATGTGCTAGGACTAGTGTTAGGGTATCTCTCCCTAGACACACATGGGAGGAGTGTTACATTATCACCGATTCCTATGATCATCCAGATTGTGGATGCAGGGGTACCAACAGCATGGGGGACCCTGATGCTCACAGAGATGTACTAGGACTTACATCATATAGTCTACCACAGAGCAGGGACTATGGGGAGGAGCTTTGGTTTTGCCTCCCTCCTACAGGTGTGGGCATGGGAGCACATAGCAGTGCTACAGCCCTTAGCCCGAGTGGATAGGCAGGCTGAGGAGCCTACGGCATACAACTAGGGGGATTTGATTACTTACCCGAAGAGTAGGGACACTAACTTTTGGTGGGAGATGCTAGATGGCATATGAGATGGGATTACATGGCATCCATACCTTAGACAGGCACCATGGGTAGAGGATGCTCGAGAGCTACCTTACACCACGATGCTGACGCATCTCACAGGGTAGTGGGATTATATTGTTGAGTAGTATAGGCCCGACAGGACCTCCCACCAATTTGGGTTTAGGAAGGATATAACAGATGGAGAGCAGTGGTATCAGTGGGCCACCTACGAGAGGATATCAGAGTTTGGGCTGACGCTCGACAGGGGAGGGTTGTTGGCTACCTATCAGGCCATGTAGCCATTTCAGTGGGACTGGGTTGGTGGGGTGGCTGATCCAGTGACTACGCCAGCATATGATGTGTGGTTTCAGCCACCTAGGGTGGTAGGGAGGCCAAGACTACCAGACAGAGAGGGAGATGCACTAGCTATGTACAAGGGGTGGGTAGGGAGAGGAGGAGGGAGGATTGGAGGAGGGGACAAGGTGAGGATTGGAGGGAGAGATGGAGGAGGGAGAGGAGGAGATGGAGATGGAGATAGAGATGGAGATGGAGATGGGATGGATGTGGATGGAGGATAGATACCTATGGGGCCACCACCACTAGGATCACCACTACCAATGGGGCCACCACCACTGGTAGGGCCACCACTCGTAGTAGGGATGGGATCATTGAGAGGCGGCGGGGATGATATAGTAGGGTGTCTGGCCTCACTATAGGCCGCACATGATAGGACTACCCAGATGCTCTATGATGTACAGGGGGAGAGGGATACCTTGAGAGATGAGAGGGATGGTCTGGTGGGAGAGAGGGATGGGTTGATTGCTGAGAGAGATAGTTTAATTCCACACCTAGTGCAATCCATATCAGATGGATTGATGACAATGGAGGAGAGGGAAAAGTTGTGGTAGGAGAGGGATGCACGGGTGGTATAGAGGGATGTGTTGGTGGTGGAGAAGGATGCCTTGAGAGCAAAGTGAGACAGCCTATGGTTAGAGCAGGACTGGCTATTGGGAGAGAGGGACACCACCACACGAGGATCCCATGAGCAATCAAGGGAGGTATTTCACCTCCAATGGTAACTGGTGAGATTGGAGGAGCAGATCAGATTCTATCAAGGATTGTATTATGCAGTGGTGCAACCAGAGTGAGCTCAGCATTATAGGGATTTGAGTCGGCCACTGCTCATAGGATCAGGATCTAGTGGGAGTCATAGGTCAGGGGCTAGTAGTGGCCATAGGATAGGGGCTAGTGGTAGCCATAGGATAGGATAGGGGAGTCGTTGGTTGGGCCATTCATGGAGTTAGCAGCACTTGATCAGTAGCTCGGTATAGATGGTGGAGGCTAAGGGATCAAAGGCAAGTACAAGGATGGAGATGGATATAGGGGTTTTCTGGGTATCTAGAGAGGCACATAGTATAGGTGTATAGGGTACAGTGGGCAAGCTCCCAGTCTTATAGGTACCACTAGAGGGAGACCCCTTAGCTGAGGATTTTGACATGTAGCCTCCCTCAGGAGAGGCAGATAGGCAGTGATATGTTGTAGTTTTGATCATGTATTTTATGATTTATTCATTGATGGAGGGCATAGTCCCAATTGTATATGTATATCTGTACTTTTGATTTGTTCATGGACTCAGACAAACTTTTATTCTTTCATGCTTTTGGGTTGGGACATGTACTTTATTCTTTGCGATGATTTTTTGATATATATATATATGATGAGCTGGGTGGGATATGATGTGTAATGTATTGATGTATAGATGCATATGATGTACTGACATGGATGATGCAAGATGTGATGTGATTTCTACATGCTGTGAGACTGACATGTGTGTGATGCAGGATGTGCAGTGTGTGAGATGATTTATGATATGAGATGCATGTTCTAATGACTTTGTGGATGTAGGATGTGATGTAAATGCTTTTGATATATGATGCATGTATGTTATGATAAAATGTAGTGGTTTATGGATATGTAATATGTTTTAACAATGCAAGATAAAAATGACTTAACAATGCAAGATAACAAATGAACCTAATGAATCTAAGATAACTTAATGAAAGATAAGAAATGAACCTAAAATTAACTCTAATAATGCAAGATTAAAATGAATCTAGCATGAGATGAAATGAACAAACCTAAAATGCACTTTTAGCAATGCAAAAATGAATCTAATATGAGATGAAAAGATATGAATGAACCTAAAATGAACCCTAACAATGCAAGATTAAAATGAATCTAAATGATATGAAAAGATATGAATGAACCTAAAATGAACCCTAATAATGCAAGACTAAAATGAATCTAATATGAGATGAAAATATATGAATGAACCTAATGAATGCATGGTGATAAATAATATGACATGACTAAATAATGCAAGATAAAAGTGGGTGATATGAAATAGATCCAATTAATGCAAGATAATGAATGAACATAGGATGAGATGACATAATGCATCCTAGGGTAGGAGTGGGAAATGAAATGCATGCATGTTAGGAAGGTGACTAGGAAAATATGAATGCATATTGGAGGTTGAGGGTGAGGTGTAAGAGGTGGCACAACATATCACTTCCTGACTACACCCTCACTAAGGGAGGGAGGGGATGATGGGCGAAGGGGGATATTTGCACAATCACAACCCAAAGATCAAGAACATGAGGCAAGGGAGGAAGGGAAGTTTGCATCATGAAGAGGGGTTTATGGGGGGAAGATGGGTGAAAAATGGGATGTGAGAGAGATTCTCGTGAGGGACTTTGCTTTTTTTTTAGGATGATGTTTTGATACTGGATGGGGATGATGGGAGCTTTGTTCAAATGTTGATAGGTCAAAGGATGTTTAGTGAAGCTTGAGCATGGGGTGTTCTGGAGGAACACCACCATGTAGTTTGAGCACTTATTTTGATATGGCAACAGAAGGGACTAACCACAATTACTAGGAACTTGAGGTCATGTCACTAACATTGCATAGGACTGATGCAAAAAAGACACGCAAGGGTTGCCCCAGCATCACGTATGCACCCCAAAGGATGCATGGTGGAAATGATGTGGGGGAACCCACAAGAAAACAACATTTCCCAAGTGCACCAAGTAACCCAAAATATCACAAGTGAAACATGCAAGGGTCATGTCCAACTGACTCATAGGTAGAAACAAAATATCACAAAAGATTGTGCCCCAGAAAAATGCCTCTTGTCGCAGCACACTATGATATAAATGATCATGGAGGCCTTAAGGGGAGTAATCAACTGAGATCACAAAGTCAACTGAAAAGATAAAACAAGCAAACTAAAATCAAAGTGATAAGACCAAAAGACGTCCTTTGCCAAAAGAGATCGACCAACTATGGATGTTGAGATTAGGTCATACATGGAGGAAGGATGCATCCTACAAGGACATCGTTGATGTGTGTGTGAAAATTGTACCTGATCTGTAGACACAACACTTCAGTAAAACATTAGAGTTTAGCTATAATCAAAATCGTGCAAAATTGAAATCTAATCTAACCAAGCAATTTACTGCCTTCTAGTAGGTGCGAGATTAATGTTCTCAGATTGCTATCGAGATCAGTGACCTAGACGACACCTAAATGAAGGATTTGAATGCAATTGATCTAGATATGAATTGAATGCAATTAATCTATTTTTTTGGTATTTTCTATGCAATAATATGATGAAAACTTATATGAAATTATGCTAGAATGAAATTGATCTATGAATATGCAAAGTAAGCTAACAATGATATGAAAATGAATCTAAATGAATGCAAAAAAAGATTGATCTCACAAAGGTGTCGATTCGCAAGAGCTTTGATTTTCCCAATTCTAATTCTCCAACGTGATTGTGCAAATTTGTGAGATCCTGTGGATGCAAATTTGAGAGATGATTTATGAAGAGTTGAGCCTCAGTTTTATAGAAATCCAGGGCTTTAGAGGTGCATGAGAAAAAGCCATAAATCACTCAAATAACTCAAGTTGATTTTTGAGTTATTTTTAAATAACAGATAATTAAGTCACAAAAATCATGCAAAAGCACAGTTCAACTCGAATTAGAAGTTTAGATCAACTTTAAAACTCAAAAAGATGTTGAGTTTCAAAAAGCTAACAACTTGCATTGATTTTCCAATTTTGAGTTTAACTGGTCCTTTTATGTGCACATGGATAATTATGATTTAATAAATAAATAAAGTGATTTATGCTCAACTTAACTGATTTTTGAAATAAAATAATTAATTTATGGGTTAATTAACTATTTTATCAAACTTTTATTAAAAACTATATTATTAAATAATGACAACTTGCTTTAATTAATTAAATAAAAATTTAATCAATTATTCATAGGATATTGGATTTATTGTCAAAATTAAATAATACAATTAATAATAGATAGAATTAAATTTAATTACATAATTAAGTGGCAAGATATTAAATCTAATTAATTAAATATGAAAATATTCAATTAATCAAACTTAGGATAAATGTGATTTATCGCCAAATAATCATTAAATTAAAGATAATTAAGATAATTAGGAATATTGCTAGGAATATTCTCTGATGCAGAATTTAAGATAATCAATTATGATTCGATGATGTTTAGATGTGCCTTAGATTAGGACTTCGATGTTGATTTCCTTCGATTTGTAGATGTAGGAGGTTAATGAACTTATAGCCCATTTTTGGGGTATTACATTTTGCCCCTCTTTGAATTACCATGCGAAGCGCAGTGGTTCAAAAAAAGTCTGTGTTTGATAAAGATATGAAACTGATTCGAAATTGATAATTGATATGAGACAGAAGCTGATTGATATTGATTTGATATGGAGATAATAGGTCCTGAATGACCAAAGATAATGTTCACTATAACAGCAAATGAACCTATGATTGTGAAAAAGTGTCAAAATGCCTGACTCCAAACCTTAGGATTGCAAAGAAATGAGTGATCGGTTCTAGACTTGATTGTCTTAGCAGAACTAGCAGGTATCACATCTGAATCCTTCAGTTGCCGAAGAACCAAGGAAAGAACACTATGATCTAATGGTTGCAAAAATTGATACAGTTTACAAGATTAGGAGAATACCAGATTGATATGGATCTTGATGAATCTGATATGCCCCAAGTGATGATAGATTTTCCCCAAGCAATGAGGACTATTTTGATGAATCAGTAACTAGACATGGTTGTTGTCTTGATTACTAAGGAAGATATGATTTCCATAAAGATATGATTTCAAATTTGATTACAGACTTTGAATGATATGCAATACCATGCCCCCTTTGAGATTAAAATTGAAATCTAACAAGAAAAGTTAGCGTTGATAGTTTAGAAGCATGTTAATTGATTTGAGAAGTGGTTAAACACATCTAGGAATGCATTCTGCAACATTGGAAGGTCCCAAAAGACCAAGTTTGACTAGGTTTGACCATGAGTTGACCATGGTGGACCAAGTTGAAATTTTGATAGTTTGATGTAAGATAATCAATTAAGTTGAATACTAGATTTCTATGATGATTGAAGGTTGATTATGCAAGTAGTTAATAATATGAATGATTTCAGATTTTGATTTTGATCCCGAAAAAGGATTCTACTTGCTATTTCATTGGAGGAACCTTCGTGTGGGATTTAGCTCTTGTTAGATTTGAAGATGCGAGTGGAGAATTGTTTAAGCATTGAAGTTCATTTAATCATTGTGAGATCATGCAAACATGCAAAAATGCAAAGAGACATGCAAAATGAAATGCAACTTAAGACCTAGGACCTAGTCACTGATCATGTGTCGATTTGTTATCATCATTGAACTTTTAGGTAACTGGATAAATCAATACAATGCCCACTAGCTATGAAACCATAGACATATGAATATCGATTTGTATGCACAAGAATCAATACAACACCCACTGGTCAACAACCATGGATATATGAATATTGATTTTGTTTTCAGAATGTCAGATTAGATATAAGCACCAAGGCATAAATGCCAGGATGACCTGAATATCATGTCCATTTTGATATAACAATTTGTATAAGCATCAAAACATAAACATCGTGATGACCTGAATATGCCTTGCATTGCAAACACATCAAACAGTCAAGAGATCATTCTAAATCCAGTGTGAATTACCCGTAGTGACCCTTTATCATTCACATCCTTAGGTAAGATCATGTTTCACAGTAGGAAAAAGAACTCACTCAAAAAGACAATAGTTAGATCAATACTTCTTTGAATCATCTGGGTATCAATGGTTGAGGTACGCATGGCCATCCAATTCGAGATAGAGGCTCTTACAGTCGGACACCATTTCAATCCAAAATTTCCAAAGTTGTTTAGATTTTCACATACAAGCAGAAAACAAAGAAAAGATTATGCCCCCAGTCATCACTCTCTAAATCCTATAAAGGACATCATCGAAGGGCTCAAAGGGACACAATATGCAAAAATCTCAATGCGAATCAGTAAGCATACAAGGAGATAAAAGCATGTAAAAAAGCATAGATTGTTTTCAATTTTCAGTTTGATGTTGATTGTGTTGTTGTAGATGCAAAATCCTTTCTGGAGACAAGACTGACTGACTGACTCACATGAAGCTTCAAAGGACTCTGACTGGATATGATACATCTAAGATATACTGGAGGCCATAGGATATAACATTGATTGCCCCCAAGTTTTAAGCATTGATAGGATACAAATGCTTGAGCAGATTGGTGTACAAACTGACTTATTGAAAACTGGAAATGCAGAAACAAACTGGGAGATATGGACAAACTAAAGCAAGACTGAAAGCTGGGAAAGACCAAGATTGCGCTGATAGATGGAGCATTTTGAAACAAGTGGCACCCATTTGCCGGGTTTTCACCATCTTGGTAGAGATTCTATTTTTTCTACCAAGGCGCCTGTTTCCAGGTTTTCACCAAGGCACTTTTTTTTCTTTTTTTCATTTTTTTATTTTTTTTTTGTACTTTTGATATTTTTTTATTTTTTTGTGAATCAAGGTGCCTATTGCTAGGTTTTCACCAAGATGTTCATTTTTTCAGGACTTTTTCTGATTTTTAAAATTTTTTCAGGACATTTTACCATAGACTGAATGCCTTAGGCGTAGAATTTCTTCAGATGGAGAATGTTGATCAGTTCTTGGAGCTGTTCTCCTTCAGTCATTGAGAGTTGATAGGTGTCAGAGCCAAAAGTAGCAGTGATGACAAAGGGACCCAGCCAGTTGGGTTCGAACTTCCCCTTGCGTTCTCGATGGGATTGATTTTTAGGATTTTCTCTCAAGACTAGATCACCAACCTGAAATTCTCTATGTCTAACTTTCTTGTTGTAGCCTCTAGACATTCTCTTCTGATAAACTCTGAGATGATCATACGTTGCTTGTCTACACTCATCTAGTAGTTCCATTTCTTGTAACCTAGACACTTTGTAGTCAACATCAGTTACTAGACCATGCATTCTAATTCAGAGTGATGGGATTTCGATCTCAATAGGCAATACCGCTTCAGACCCATAAACTAAAGTGAAAGGTGTAGCCCCTGTAGGTGTTCTGATACTTGTTCTGTAGACCCATAGAGCTAGATTAATCATGAGATGCCAGTCTCTGCCAGTTTTTCTTACTGTTATGTGCAAGATCTTTAATAGATTTTTGTTAGAAGCCTCTGCTTGGCCATTCCCTTGTGGATAGTAGATAGAAGACCAATGTTGTGTGATCTTGAATTTGGCACATCGATCATCTAGGTCTTTATTCCTGAATTGCCCACCGTTATCTGTGATTATGGAATGAGGGATCCCATATCTGCATATGATATAGTTTAAGATGAACATCGATATCTGCTTTCCCGTTGCTTGTGTCAAAGGGACCACTTCTACCCATTTTGTAAAATAATATGTGGCTGTGATTATATGGGTATGTCTGTTAGAAGAATGAGGATGAATCATCCCGATAAGATCAAATGCCCATTGATGGAAAGGCCATTGTGTTGTAAAGGGGATTAGATCCCTCCTTGGAGCATGAATTAGGTTGCCATGTACTTGACACTTTTGACAATTCTTAGCAAATTTGATAGCCTCTTTCTTCATTTCAGGCCAATAGTACCCAGCCCTAATAAGTTTTCAAGCTAGTGTTAAACCATTTGAGTGTGACCCACAAAGACCATCATGGACTTCCTCTAATGCATGTTGAGACTCTTCCCATTCTAAACATCTAAGTAGCGTACCATCTAGACCTCGTTTGTATAGATCATTACCAATGATGACATATTGGGAGGCATTACGGATAAGGTATCTCCTTTCATGGTGATTGAAGGTATCGGGAATGATTTGGTCTTGGAGATAGGAAAATAGGTTTTTATATCAGGATGAATCATGACCTACAATAGTGCAGATCATGCGGGTTTTGGGGGAGTCATATGCAGGATAAGATAGTGCTTCCACCAGGAATTCGTAGCGTAGCTCATGTTCAAGTTGCTGTAATAAAGTAGATAGTGTTGCTATTGCATCGGCAGCCTTGTTCTCCATTCTAGGAATTTGCTCAAATGTGATAGATATGAAATATTTCTTAAGATCATCTACCATTCTCTTGTAAGGAATGAGCTTTTCATCTTTAGTTTGGTACACATCATTGACTTGATGAATAACAAGTTGAGAGTCTCCATGAATGTGTAGCTTTGTTACTCTCCATTCAATTGCTAGTTTCATACCATTCAAGAGGGCTTCATATTTTGCAATATTGTTTGTGCAGGGGAATTTTAGTCTGAATGCTTTTGGGATGGAGTATCCTTGAGGAGTTATGAACAATATGCCTGCTCCAAATCCATTCTGTGTATAGGAGCCATCAAAGAACAATTGTCATTCTCTAGAAGATAGGTGCATAATAGAGGAGTCTAGAAATTCCATTTGCATTGGTGTGTCATCAAACATGGGTGCATCCGCTAGTTGATCAGCAATAACTTGACCTTTTATAGTGTAATACCCCAAAAATGGGCTATAAGTTCATTAATATCCTACATCATCAAATCGAATGAAATCGACATCAAAGTCCTAACCTAAGGCACATCTAAACATCATTGAATCTTAATTGATTATCTTATATTCTACATCGGGGAATATTCCTAGCAATATTCTTAATTATCTTAATTATCTTTAATTTAATGATTATTTGGCAATAAATCACATTTATCCTAAAGTTTGATTAATTGAATATTTTCATATTTAATTAATTAGATTTAATATTTACCACTTAATTATGTAATTAAATTTAATTCTATCTATTATTAATTGTATTATTTAATTTTGACAATAAATCTAATATCATATGAATAATTGATTAAATTCTTATTTAATTAATTAAAGCAAATTGTCATTATTTAATAATATAGTTTTTAATAAAAGTTTGATTAAATAATTGATTAACCCATAAATCAATTGTTTTATTTTTAAAATCAGTTAAGTTGAGCAGAAATTACTTTATTTATTTATTAAATCATAATTATCCATGTGCACATTCAAGGCCCAGTTAAACTCAAAATTGGAAAATCAATGCAAGTTGTTAGCTTTTTGAAACTCAACATCTTTTTGAGTTTTAAAGTTGATCTAAACTTCTAATTCGAGTTGAACTGTGCTTTTGCATGATTTTTGTGACTTAATTATCTTTATTTAAAAATAACTCAAAAATCAACCTGAGTTATTTGAGTGATTTATGGATTTTTCTCATGCACCTCCAAAGCCTTGGATTTCTATAAAAATAAGGCTCATCTCTTCATAACTGATCTCTCTATCTCTCAAATTTGCATCCAAGCATCTCATATTTTTGCACAATCACGTTGGAGAATTGGAATTGGAAGGATCAAAGCTTCTTGCGAATCAACATTGTTGTGAGATCAAGTTTGGTTTTTACATTCATTTAGATTCATTTTCATATCATTGTTAGCTTACTTTGCATGTTCATAGATCAATTTCCATATTAGCATAGATTCATATCAAGTTTTTATCATTATTATTGCATAGAAAATACCAACAAAAAAAAAAGATTAATTGCATTTAATTTCATATCCATCTTTTGCATTCAAATCTTTCATTTAGGTGTCATCTAGGTCACTGATCTCGATAACAATCTGAGAACATTAATCTCGCACCTACTAGAAGGCAGTAAATCGCTTGGTTAGATAGCTTTCAATTTTTCACGATTTCGATTATAGCTAACCTCTAATGTTTTACTGAAGTGTTGTGTCTACAAAGAAGGTACAATTTTCACACACACATATAGCTTTTCTTTCAACATATTCAATGTCAAATTCGCTTAGAAGCATGACCCATTTAGCCAGTCTACCTGTGAGGGCAGCCTTGCTTAGTAGGTATTTTAGTGGAACAAATTTTTGCTACTAGATGCATGGTATGAGCTAACATATAGTGTCTCAATTTCTGTGATGCAAAGATCACAGCGAGACAAGCTTTCTCAATCATAGAATAGTTCTTTTCATATGCCACCAATGTTCTGCTTATATAATAAATGGCTCTTTCCTTTTTCTCTTCATCATGTTGCACTAGCAATGCCCCCAGTGATGTGGTTGTTGCGGAGACATATAAGATCAATGGCTTCCCATGAATAGGAGGCATCAAGATAGGTGGATTTGATAGATACTTCTTGATATGGTTAAAGTTTTTCTCACATTCTTCATTCCATGCAAAGGTCACACCTTTATGTAATGTTTTTGTAAAAGGCTGTGATATGTCCGCTAGCTGTGATATGAATCTTCTAATAGATTGAACTCTTCCTTGCAACGTCCTCATTTGATTGATATTTGTGGGAGGTTGCATCTCTATTATAGCCTTGACTTTAGCTAGATCAACTTCAATGCCCTTCTTTGAAACTATGTATCCTAAGAGCTTTCCAGAAGTGACACCAAAAGCACACTTCTTAGGATTTAGTCAGAGACTAAACTTTTCCATTCTATCTAGGATCATGCTCAAGTCCTTTAGATGTTCAGTCCTGATCATAGATTTTGCCAATGTGTCATCAACATAATCTTCCATTGTTCTATGCATCATGTCGTAGAAAATAGATGTCATCGCTCTTTGATATGTAGCTCCAACATTTTTAAGCCCAAATGGCATGACATTCCAACAGAAGGTGCCCCATGCACATGTGAAAGTAGTTTTCTCTTGGTCCTCTGGAGCAATTTTTATTTGGTTATATCCAGAAAAACCATCCATTAAGGAATACATCTCGAAACCCACAGTCATGTCCACTATCATATCAATGTTAGGTAGTGGAAAATCATCCTTAGGGCATGCTCTATTCACATCTTGAAAGTCTGTGCACACTCTAATTGAGCCATCTGGTTTAGAAATAGGTACAATATTAGAGATCCATTATGCATAGTCAATAACTCGGATGAATCCAGCATTTAGGAGCTTCTCTAATTCAGCTTTTACCAAGAGTGCAACATGAGGATGCATCTTTCTCAACTTTTGCTTGACAGGTTTGACATTTGGAGCAATAGATAAATGATGCATTATAAGATTGGGATCCAATCCTAGCATATCTGAATATTTCCATGCAAAGTTGATCTTCTTCTCTGTGAGGAATGTTGTAAATTTTTGTTTCTCTTCTTCTGATAATGATTGTGCTACATGTACCAATTATGGTTCCTCTATTGTACCCAAATTGATGGATTGAGTGGGCTCAATTAGAACTGGAGATCTGTCCTATAAATGACTCAGAAAGACATCAAATATCTCATCCTTAGGCACCTCAAAGAGGTTTTCACCTTTGGATACATCTTTTATTTTTACTTTTGTAGGTTCTGAGACTACCACAAAGTGGTTTTCACCCTCAGAACTCTTTTTCTTTTTCTTTTTATTCTTGTTTTTCTGACTAAGATATTTGATGTCCGACTCGGTCATGTTGACGCTCGGTTCACTGATGGAAGTACTCATAGGCTCAACTACATTGAGGTAGCAAGCAAGGGCATAGTCATTCAAGAAGGCATAAATACCATGTCTCGGATTCGTGGAGGTTTGATCAATAAGTTCTAGATATTTGATAGTCAAAGTAGGGAAATATTGGGAGATAATGTTTACGAATATGGATCTATCATCATTGGTCCTAACCTGATGCTCAAGTTCAAAGGTGATACTACAACTTAAGACATTCAATTCATGAATAGGCTCAATGTCATCGTGGGAGTCCAATTCAGCCATAGGTGGATCAGACTCGATAGGTTCATTATTTCGCTGTAGACTTACGTTAGTTTAAGGTGCATATTGGTGAATAGCATCAACATGTTTCTCTATGATAAGCTCATCTAGTTCTAGGATGACTCCCCATTCATAGTCATTAGATTCATCTTCTGATTCAGGATCTCTAGGAAATCTTAGAACATGAGTAAAGTCAGGGTGAATACCCCAAGAAGGGTTACCCTCAGATTCTGATTTGTATTCATACTCAGGAGAATCTATCTCAGAATCACTACCACTTCCCTCTTCTTGATTGTTTTTGAGATTAGTTGGTTCTTATGTTGTAACTATCTCTTGATTGATAGTAGGTTCTTATGTTTCTACTACATTAATTCTCTTGATAGGATCATCTTTATCATCAAGAAGGTCTTTGATCTCTTTAGGTAATTTTTCATAGGGGATGAGTTCTGAACTATCTAAATCATTATCAGATGGTTATGTTTCTTCTTTCTTAAGAAGAGGTTCCCCTGGTGTGATCTACTCTATGACATGAGAGCAATTACCTTTGAGGTGATAGGGTTTCTTTTTAAAGCCTAAGCCAACTTTGTTTTTATTTTCTCTACCAGTATGTGGGAGAGGGATCACAAGACCTTTTCCTCTGACTCCTAGAGGTCTATTACCTGAATATCCCATCTTAGCTATTAATTTATCTCTTGGGCCATATGACTTGGAAGGGAGTTTGGAGACTGCAGAGTCACCAGTTTGAACAACTTGAGATTCAGGTTCATCTTTGTACAGCCATGATAGCATAGCCTCATCCTCTTCAAATTCTTGCTTGGATACTTGTTCTGCTGCAAAATTCTTTTTATATGCTTCAAGAGGTTCTTTAGAGTCTGGTTTGGATTGTTTCAAAGATTGCCCATAAGATTTAGGTGAGATAGGGAGAGATGTCAAAGATAAGACTGGCTCGATAGTATATTCTCCCATACTATTTTCTTTGATATTAACCTCTTTTGCAAGATCTTCCAGTTTAGATGTGGATGCTTCTTTAGTTGGTTCAATAGAAGATTCTCTGTTATTAGGTACAAGCTTATCTACACTTTCCTTCAAGGTGTTGCAAGTTGTATTCAGATCTGTGGGGATAGTAACCTCTACTCCTTCATAAGGAAACTTCAAACATTGATGGTACATAGAAGGAATAGCTTGCATTTTATGTATCCATGGTCTCCCTAGAAGGACGTTGTAGGCCAAAGGTAGATCAAGCACTTGACAAATGGTATCTTTGATAACTGGACCCACTCTGATAGGTAAGACAATGGTGCCTTTAGAAGATCTTTCTTGTTCATCATATGCCTTGATAGTTATTTTCTTTCTAGGATCAATAGCCAATTCTGAAAATCCCAATTGTGTGATCAAGCTGTAAGAACAAATGTTTAGGCCAGTGCCCCCATCTATCAACACACATTTGTCTCTATGGTTCTAGATCAAGACTTCTATATGCAAAGGCTGATTACGTGGGTGACTCAAGGAGTTGTCATCTTCTTCTGAAAAGGAGATATATTGCGGAGATGTAAGATGTCCAACCATAGTCTGGAACCTATCTAAATCAAGGTCATCAAGAATATTGGAACCGAGCAAAGCTTTATCGAGAATGGCTTTATGAGCTGGAGATATTTGAAGCAACTCAAACATGGATATTTTTGCATTAGTGTGCTAGAGGTTTTGAACAATGCTATAAGATGTAGGCCTTGTATCCTTTGGATTGGATGATTTGGAAGCAGCCTTTTGTTTAGAAGCAGATGAAAGATTGAAGGGCACCTTAGGGACATTTGATGAATCTGGGATTTGTCCTTTCAGATGCGTTTGAGCTTGTGATCAAGTAACTGCATTAGTTGAGGAATCATCTCTGTCTCTTTGTACAATTGTGATGACATTGCAATTTTCAGAGAGACATGGTTCAACCATATTGATGATAGCATTATTTCCAGGGTAGGCATAGTTGACTTTTGCCCCCATATTAGGCTGAGAAGTTGAAACTTTTTTACCATGTTTCAGAAATGGTTCTGTGAATGTTGTATGATCGTTATTGCTCATGGGATTGTCAATTGTGATGTCTCCACTATCGATCAGATCTTGAATGGTATGCTTCAAGTGATAGCAACAACTAGTTTTGTGACCTTTACTCCAATGGAAATCACAGAATTCATTTTCCTTCCACCATATCGGTTTGGGGTCCTGAGCATTCAGTCAAATTGGTGGTAAAGAGATGATGTTATCAGCCAGTAGAATTTTCATAGCTGATTCTAAAGACTCTCCTAGAGGAGTAAATTTTTTATGTTTATCCCATTTTTTGTATTATGGCTTCCTTTGAGATGGTGGGGAAGACTTTTGCTCTGAAGTTGTAATGGCTTGAGTGCCAAGAGTGAGATTGTAGGCTGGTGCCTTTGATGGCACAAGGACAGTGTCAACAATGCCATCTATGATGATGCCTTTGTTCTTGTTCTAATTTTTGTTCTTGTCTTTAGAACTGGATCCAGATTCGTACTTGTCTTTTTGAAGTGTGATTTCTCCTTTTTTTACAAGCACTTTTTTTATTTTGATAGCATTATCCACCATCTTGTCAAAAGATGTATGATCTTGCATTTGTAAGGGATAATTGATTTTTGGAACAAGGTTATTGATAAAGATTTCAAGTTTCTCCATTTCGGGAATTGGTCTAGCATATAGAGAGAACTTCTTTCACCACCTCTTGAGGAAAGTTAGGAATGATTCTCCTGGATATTGCTTGAGATTAAAAATATCAATCATGGTGATGGGATGTTGAATATTGTAGGAGTATTGCTGGTAGAACAATTTAATCAATTCCTCAAACATCTTGATCATAGGAGGCAATCTTGAAAACCACTGAATGGATGCTCCTCCTAGAGATCTAGGAAAAAGATGCATCAAATAGGTCAGTTCATGCATGAATTCCATGGATTGCGTACAGAACTCTCTGACATGATCTTGAGGATCAGAGTGTCCATCATAGTTATCATACTTTGGCATCTCCACTCTTTTTGAAAATGGTGGCATATACAAGTTTTTGTCAAAAGGAAAAGGGCATAGAGCTTCCATGGAGAACTCTTTGGGTTCCTTTTCTTTCTCAAGGCTATTAAATTTGACTTGTAAAGCATGTATTTGTTTCATCATAGCTGTGAGTGGAGTTTCTTCCTTGTGCGTAATGATATCTTCAACATTAAAGTTGGGAGGAAGTTTAGCTCCTTGATGAGCTAGTTGTAAAAAGTATGCTTCTCTATCTTCTTTCAAGAAATGCTTCATCATTCATTTGAAGTTATCGTCGTTTTGATATTGAGCAATTTCTTCAGGTGTGGGTTCCTAATCTGCCCCATGTTGAGATTGAGCTCTTTGAGAGCCAAAATTTGTCCCTACTTGAGACATGGTAGGATTTTGTGGACTCCCTGGATTAGATTGATGAGGGGTATGTTGAGTACCTCCATGAGTTGATGAAGGAGGTATGTAACCAGATTTCAATTGATAGTTGCCAAGACTGTCATCCTCGTAAAGACTATAATTGATGAGTTGCTCAAGAGTCAGAGTTTGGAGAGTGGTGATAGATTTCTTGTGAGAGGAAGCTCTAGTCTCCACCATCAACTTTGAGTGAAACAAAAGAATAAGATTCAAATAACTGAAGAATGAATTGAATCAAGATGATCAGATGATGCAACCTTGTCAAGGTTTGATTGATTTGAAGATTTGATTAGATGTGGATGAAGGATACTATGCCCTGGATGTATGGGTAGGTTCTCAAAAGATAGCGGACAAGATATCACAACACTTAGTCATTTTGATGATTGATTGATTGATTGAAGATTGATAGTTATGACAAGATTTTGACACGAGATGATAAAGACTCAAATCGATTAAACAGAAGGCTGAATCAGATTCAAAAGGCCACTTTAGGAAAATGATTGGATTCTTAATAGCTACTGCTTTGTTCCTGACACAGTGATCCATTCGACAGATTCTGAAACTAGGCTGAAAAAGATAAATATCTGGCAATTTTGACAATTTTTTGACAACTTTCAAAAATTTCTCAAATGACACTCTGCAGACTTGTACGACACTAGGTATGTTGCGAAATGATAGTTGCAAAACTCGTACGACAATTGCAAGCAAGATTTTGACTCTTAGAATTTTTTGGCATCAAAACTCGTATGACACTGGGTTGGTTATCATACGACAGTTGGGTAGCAATGAAATGATAGTTTAAATCTCATACGACAGTTGGGTATCAATGAAATGACAGTTGAAAATCTCATACGACAGTTGCAAGATTTTGAGAATTTGCTGGCATGGAAACTCATATGACACTGGGTACTCAATCATACGATAGATGGGTAGGCAATGAAATGACACTTTGAGAAAACTCGTATGACTTTCTGACCTCCTGAGATGACTTTTGACTCCAGAAAAGAATTTTACTTCAGATTTTGCAAATTTTGAGTTTTCAGATTCAGATTGTTTGCAAATTTTAATGTCTAGATTTCAGGATTGTAACAGATTTGTCTGTTTTCAATAACCAGATAGATAAACAAGCATGCAAAATAGCAAGCACGTGATTTCAAGCATGTCTGAAAATAATGAACAAGGGCAAAAGCAACCTTGCTCATGAACAATCAAGTGACTTATTTGTTCTAATCCTCAGAAGCGCTAATTGTGTATTTTCCAAAAATCTTTTGCAATAATGCACATATACCCTATAAAATGAAAATTTGGCCTTGCTAGGGTTATTAGTAATGGTTTGACTCTGCAACTTTTATGATCCAAAGGGGTGAACTCCAATCCTGGTGCACCAGGGTTTTGACACAGTCTGAGAACTTAATCTTCAGGAGCTTCTAGGGAGATCTGACAACCCAACAATGAACCATACCCGTGGAGATTTCTTCCACAAGGACATTTATATAGCGGCTGTCACTACCACAGTGAAAATGGCTATTACCGCTTGAGGTTCTGTCAACGCAGTTTTCCCTGTGAAGGGAATGTCCGCTACGATTAACCCTCTCTAAAGATGACTCACAATAGTATACCACAAGGGGACTTGGCTCCAAATCCAAGGTTTTTGATAGCTCTTCACTTTTAACCGAAACAAAGCAAGTAGATTAATCTGACACGCTAAGACAAAGTTTGTCTCACCAAGGTTTATGATATCAACCCCACGTGATCTATCAACCCCTCCAGAGAGAGAATGTATCAATCAATAAAGGAAGATGCACTAACCAATTTTGATTCACCAAAGCTCGTGATGTCTACCCCACGTGATCTATCAACCTCTCCTGGGAGAGAATGTATCGATCAATAAGAGAAGATGCACTAACCAAGTTGAATGTGAAACGCACTAAGTATCCTCCCTAACTACAAGGATTCTATCATCAAGAAAGATTTCACTGGGAATCCAATCTCTCAAGAATCATGAATAGTGTTCATAGGGCCTAATTACTATATGAGCACAGATGTATGTTTCCAAAAGCAAATCTACCAAAAGTACCCAAAAAGAAGAAAGAGGAACACTTAACACTTAAAGAAAATATGAGATGAGTCCACAAGGTGGAACACTTAACACCTCACACAAGCTAAAAATGAGTCCCCAACTTAGAAAACAAGTGAGTTCCTAAAAGCACAAATGGGTTGCCAAGTGGAACAATTAACGCTTCTCTCCTGTAGACCCCTCCCTTTTATGGTGCTGAGATTGCAACCACAGGGTGGAATGAGGGGCCAGCGGATTAGGGAGTCCAATAACCTAAGATAGCAATCAAAATCAATCACAAGTATCTAAGACTACTTAATGAATCCTTAAGGGTCACAACCTAGTATCAATTATGCAAGTGTGTAGAAATAGACAAAAGCATGAAAAGATGCACACAAGCCAAACACATAAGAGATTTATTTTAAGTCCAAATAGAAATGTTATTAGATGAAGGAGAATACCTGGGATCCTCGCAATGCACATAGTATATTTTACCTGATTTTTAGCAATTCTTGTTGAGTTTTTCCATGCAAGCAAGTGACGAACTCTCCAACAAGCAAACAAGTAAACAAGATATGCAAAATATATTCAACTTATGAAAACCATAGGGTTAGCTCTAAAAATCAATTATTATCAGCAATAATAACTAGAAATTAACCCAAATGACAACTCATATCATTCATTGAACCATGTAAAAAAAATAAGTGCATACCCATCACAAAACTTCTTTTTTTTTGCTGCATTTGACCTAGTCAACAAGATCTAATTTTTTTGATATGATTTTGGTCACAAAAATAGAAATTCAGAAAAAATAACCCTGCTAAAAATCAGAGATCTTTCCAAAAATGTAAAAATTTTAGAAAAATCTCTTCATTTGTGCCCTAGAGACCCGTTTTATCAAAACAGACTAGTTTTTGTAAATTGACTATTTGAGCTATTATATTGCATCCAAATTTAAAATACAAAGAATGGACCCCCTGTATAATTTAAAGAGATTTCCGAAAATATAAAAATTTCCAAAAAATATGATGATTTGCTTTAGATATTAATTTTTTCTATAATTTCAAGAAAAAAATTATTAAAAATTCAAAACATCTCAAAAAATTCTAAATTTTTTACTGTAGCTTCCTTAATATATTTCCAACCTAAAAAAAACATTTTAGAGAAAAAATCCAAGCCGTTTGAGAGATAAAATTAAATCTTTGAAACTTTAGGGCTTTAGCTCCAAAAAAAATCAAAACCAGCATGTAAAGGTGGGTTGCCCCATGGTGGGCGCCAAAAATGTGTGTGTGAAAATTGTACCTAATCTGTAGACACAACACTTCAGTAAAACATTAGAGGTTAGCTATAATCAAAATCGTGCAAAATTGAAATCTAATCTAACCAAGCGATTTACTGCCTTCTAGTAGGTGCGAGATTAATGTTCTCAAATTGCTATCGAGATCAATGACCTAGACGACACCTAAATGAAGGATTTGAATGCAATTGATCTAGATATGAATTGAATGCAATTAATCTATTTTTTTGGTATTTTCTATGCAATAATATGATGAAAACTGATATGAAATTATGCTAGAATGATATTGATCTATGAATATGAAAAGTAAGCTAACAATGATATGAAAATGAATCTAAATGAATGCAAAACAAGATTGATCTCACAAAGGTGTCGATTCGCAAGAGCTTTGATTTTCCCAATTCCAATTCTCCAGCGTGATTGTGCAAATTTGTGAGATCCTGTGGATGCAAATTTGAGAGATGATTTATGAAGAGCTGAGCCTTGGTTTTATAGAAATCCAGGGCTTTGGAGGTGCATGAGAAAAAGTCATAAATCACTCAAATAACTCAGGTTGATTTTTGAGTTATTTTTAAATAACAGATAATTAAGTCACAAAAATCATGCAAAAGCACAGTTCAACTCGAATTAGAAGTTTAGATCAACTTTAAAACTCAAAAAGCTATTGAGTTTCAAAAAGCTAACAACTTGCATTGATTTTCCAATTTTGAGTTTAACTGGTCCTTTTATGTGCACATGGATAATTATGATTTAATAAATAAATAAAGTGATTTATGCTCAACTTAACTGATTTTTGAAATAAAATAATTAATTTATGGGTTAATTAACTATTTTATCAAACTTTTATTAAAAACTATATTATTAAATAATGACAACTTGCTTTAATTAATTAAATAAAAATTTAATCAATTATTCATAGGATATTGGATTTATTGTCAAAATTAAATAATACAATTAATAATAGATAGAATTAAATTTAATTACACAATTAAGTGGCAAGATATTAAATCTAATTAATTAAATATGAAAATATTCAATTAATCAAACTTAGGATAAATGTGATTTATCGCCAAATAATCATTAAATTAAAGATAATTAAGATAATTAGGAATATTGCTAGGAATATTCTCTGATGCAAAATTTAAGATAATCAATTATGATTCGATGATGTTTAGATGTGCCTTAGATTAGGACTTCGATGTTGATTTCATTCGATTTGTAGATGTAGGAGGTTAATGAACTTATAGCCCATTTTTGGGGTATTACAGTTGATAGGTATTGACTGCATTGGGCATGGTTGATGGGCAAACGGACAACCTTTGGAGAATCACAGTGACGTAGGATACTTGCTGAGGGAACATTGTTGATATTGTGGTCATTACAGGTCATGTGCTTTGCGATCAAAAAGGTACTGATGGGAGAGACCAAGATGATATGTACAAGATGGGGACACTATATACAGCAAGTATGTACATCATTGTAGGAAGTGGGATAGTGAGTCTCATGTGCTGGCGCGGAATGGGAATAACACCTTGGGAGAAAGAGATGAGGGAAATGGAATGGTAAGTGATAGTGAGTGGATTTGGATGGAGGGAATGGGAGTTCAATAGATAATGATACGGTCCACTATGTATGGTGCTTGTTGCCAAGTTTTCACCAACATACTTGTCCAAGGTGCTTGAATTGCCAATTTTTCACCATTAGACAGTATTTTTCTCTTTAATTTTTTCAATGTTTTTTTTTTTTTTGTTTCATCGAGGCACCTGTTTACTAGGTTTTTCACCAGGATGATGATTTTTTTCGAGACTCTTTATGATTTTTAGGATCACTTTCATGGTTCAAGCATAGAACCACTTCAGATGTATGATATTAATGGGATCTTTAAGAGGCTCCCCTTCAGGAGTAGATATTTGATAAGCTCCAGAACTGAAGTAAGCTGTCACCATGTAGGTACCTAACCAGGTGGGCTCGAACTTCCCTTTCTTTTCATGATTTTCTTGTACTTTCTGGTTCTTTTTTAGGACTAGATCTCCCACTTGGAATTTTTGAGGGTGTACCTTTTTATTGAAGCTCCTCTTGAGATGGTTTTGGTACATGATAAGGTGATCATAGGCTCGTTGCCTCTTTTTGTCTAGCAAGTCCAAATGTGTAAGGTGCGCCACACGGTAGTCTTCATCTGTGATGTATTTTTTCATGGACACGCGTAGTGAAGGGATTTCAACCTCAATTGGCAGCATGACTTCAGCACCATAAACCAAGGAGTATGGGGTGGTGCCTATGGGGGTACAGAATGAGGTGCTTTAGGCCCAAAGGGTGGGATTGATTTGCATATGCTAGTCATGACCAGAATCATTGACAACTCTCTGTAGGATTTTTAGGATGGTTTTGTTAGTTACCTCAGCTTGGTCATTCCCTTGTGGAAAATATGGGCTAGAAAAGCGTTGGTGGATGTGGAACTGGTCACAGAGTCCTTTGACATGCTAGTTTTCAAATGGTGAACCATGGTCTGTGAAGATGGTGGAGGGAATGCCAAAGTGACAAATGATGTGGTAGAGGATGAATCTAGAGATCTGGACACTAGTATTTAAGTTGAGCGGAATTGCTTCTACCCACTTTGTAAAGTATTCCGTGGCTATAATGATATACTTGCGTCTGTTAGAAGAATGAGGGTGGATCATGCCAACAAGGTCAAAACCCCAACATGAGAAAGGCCATGGAGGTGCAATGGGTTGTAAGTCTTGCATCAGTGCATGGATCAAATTGGCATGGTATTGACACTATAAGCACTTCTTTACGAACTCACAAGCATCATGCTCCATGGTCGGCCAATAATACCCAACTCTAAGCAGCTGCTTTGCAAGGACACTGTCACTCATGTGAGCCCTACAAATACCAGTGTGAACCTCTTGTAAAGCCATGATGGCCTCATTTGAGTCTAGACATCAGGAGAGGATGTTATGATACCCACGATGATATAGGTTGTTGGCTAGAAGAGTGTAGCAGGATGCTCTGTGAATAAGGTTTTGGTGTTGGGTGTTTGTGAGGTGAGGAGATATGATACCATTCTTTAGATAAGTGTGAATGTCGTGGTACCATGGGGACTAGGGACCAACCAAGATGCATACCATATCAGTGTCATCATTCTCATAAGTGAGTGTGTGTAGCTACTCGACTAGAAACTCATATTGCGTAGCGTCACGGGGGATTTCTAATAGTGAGCCGATGGTTGCCATAGCGTCTACTGCCTTGTTTTGAAGTCTTGGCACTTGTGTGAACTGTATGCTGAGAAAGTGTTCTTTGAGTTTATATACAAGCTCTTTGTAGGGTAGTATCTTGTCATCCTTTGTTTTTGTCAAGGACCTATTTGATGATTAACTGGGAATCTCTGAATACTTGAAGTTCTACGATATTCCACTGGATAGTTGTTCTGAGACCAGTGACAAGGGCTTCATATTTTGAAATGTTGTTTGTGCACATGAATCCTAACTTGAATGACTTTGGAATGTAGTCACCTTAAGGAGTTACAAAAAGTATCCCTACCCCTGATCCATGTGATGTATAAGAGCCGTCAAAATATAACTTCCACTGAGGTTGTTCTTCGACCATACAAAGGTGTTCGTCTAGGAATTCCATCACTAGAGGTTATGCATCAACTAAGGGAGCTCTTGCAAGCTAATCAGCAATAACTTGTCCCTTGATGGCTTTTTGATCGACGTACTGGATGTCAAATTTGCTAAGTAGCATTACCCACTTTTCCATTCACCCTATGAGTGTGGTCTTTGAGAGTAAGTATTTGAGCAGGTTGACCTTTGAGATTAGCTTTACTGTGTGGTTGAGCATGTAGTGATGAATTTTTTGGGTGGCAAAGACCACTGCTAAGAAAGCCTTTTCCATTGGAGAATAGTTCAATTCATAGTTGACCAATGTATGACTGATGTAGTAAATGACCCTCTCTTTTCTGTTGTCATCAAGCTGGGCTAGGAGTGCCCCCAGCACTGTAGTAGTGGTAGATATATACAAAATGAGGGGCTCGCCTAGTGTCGATGGCACAAGGATAGGTGTGTTTTCCAAATATTGTTTAAGATTCTCAAAGTTGTGTTGGAAAATAGGGTCCCACTTGAAGGTAGTGTCTTTTCTCAACAAGTGGATGAATGGCTAGCATTCGTCTGCTAGTTGAGATATGAACCCCCAGACTAATTGTAGTTTTCCTTGCAAGCTCCTCAACTATCTGAGCATTCTGGAATGAGGCATTTCTATGATGGCTTTTACCTTTTTTGGATTGATATCAATGCCTCATTGAGAGACAATGAATCCTGACAGCTTCCCAAATGTAACATTGAAGACACATTTCTTTGGATTCAATTTTAAGTTGTACTTGTGCAAACGGTCAAACAAAACTTCAAGGACACAAAGGTGTCTCGACGCTATTCTAGATTTTTCCAAGATTTCATCTACATATTCTTCCATAATGTCATGGATCATGTCATGGAAGACTGTGGTCATCGCTCTTTGATAGGTAGCTCCCACATTTTTAAGTCCAAATGGCATCATGTTATAATAGAATGTGCCCCAAGGTGTAGTGAATGTTGTCTTGTGTTGGTCTACTTCAGCAATCCTAATCTGATTATACCTTGAGAATTCATCCATCAGTGACAACCTCTCATGACCAGCAGTGAGATCTACAATCATGTATATGTTGGGTAGTGGAAAATCATCTTTCAGACATGCCTTATTAAGATCTCGGAAGTCAGTGCAGATGTGTATGTCACCTAAAGGTTTAACGATGGGTACCATGTTGGAGATCAAGTCTGAATAATCAATGGCTCTGATGATCTTGGCCTGAAGGAGTTTCTCGAGTTCTACTTTTACTAACAAGGCAACTTTTGGGTGCATTCTCCTTAACTTCTTCTTGACTGGCTTGGCATCAGGATTCACTGCCAAATGATGGACAAGGAGATCTGGGTCAAGTCTGAGCATGTGTGAGTATGACCATGCAAAGTTTATAATGGATTCTTGAAGTAGTGCTGTGGGAGCCATTTCCTCTCCCTCTGTCAGATTTTCTACAATGTAGGTGATTCTTGGACATTCTTTTGTGCCCAAGTTGATTGGTTTTGTATCCTCGATGACTATAGATGAGTATTTTGACTAGTAATCCTAGATGGGAGGAAGAGGAAAGTCTCCATCCTCCAGTGCCTCAGAGAGGTTTTCACTATTGAATACGCCTTTTGTTTTTACTATTTTTTAATCAGGATGCACCCCAGAGGGGTTTTCACATGAGGATTCTTTATTTTCTTTTTTATCTTTATTTTTGTAGCTAGAGACTTCCTCTTCCCTGAAGTATCCTTTTGGGTTGAGTTGATATACTTCAACTGATTCCTACCCCCATTCTGGTTGTTGATATGTGGTTCCCATGAATCTTAGGAGTGTTGCCTCACTTTGAAACTCATCAATATGTACTACACTTAGTTGGTCCCAATCTATGAGGTCGGGATGAATGAGTGGGAGGTCAATAAGGTTGATGGTGAGTTGGTGAATGAAAGAATTTCCCAAGAAAGCTTTGTCATCAAAGATATCATCGTAGGACCATTTTTCTTCCTCCTTTGGAATGTCTTCAACTTCCATGAGTTCATCTTGGATTTTCACAAAGGTTACATTGGATGAATTGGTGCCCCCAATCATGGTGTCGAGTCCTCGTATGTGTAGGAAAGGGGGATCAAAACCGAGGCCTTGATTTTGTGGATTCTTATAGGTTTCCATGGGATCTTTCATTCTAGCTTGATTGGGTCCCAGACCACCTCCTTGATAATCCCATTACTGGGTGGCCCATTTGTGTGGTATATGATATTTTTATTTGAAGTACCTGAGGAACTCAGTGCTGGGAGGTGGGGGATCCTTGTACAACCATTGATTGATATTAGGTGCCAACTCTTGGCTATTCAAAATTCCATAGGAGACAAAGGGAGCCAATGGTTTTGATTTTGGGGCCTTCTTGAGGGGCTTTAGTCTAGTGACTATGTGTGGGTCTAGGGGAGGAAAGGTGGAGGTGAGGATTGTTTCTAGATCACAATGGGATCAGGAAGAGCTAGCGACAAATGTGCCGATGTTAATTCTGGGACAGTGAGTGGAGTGGGGAAAAGAAGCTTCAATTGCATGATAATATGTGAAAGTTTGGGGATCTACGTGGATGGTGATTTCAGTGCCTTGGTATGGGAATTTGATGCACTGATGATAGGTGGAAGGGACTACTCAGATGGATTTGATCCATGGATGACCCAGGAGGATGTTTTAAGGGAGGTCAAGATCAACAATGTGGCATATTGTGTCCTAAATGATAGGACAAACCTTGATTGGCAACAAAATAGTACCTTTAGAGGTACACTCTAGATTATCATAGGCCTTGATGGTGATCACCTCATGGGAGATGTTTGCTTTCATAAGGCCAATCTGCTAAACAAATTCTAACGTACAAAGATTGAGGGATGAACCATTATTTATCATGACCTGTTTGATGGTGAATTCATCGATCATGACTCAACAGATGGCATGTCAGATGGCTGGAAAGAGAGGGTGGACGGTATGGATAATGTTACAAGTAGTGGTTGTCGTTGCACCAAAAGATTGACCTATTAATGCCCGATACAACTACTAGACTTATAGAAGACATAGGAGGTTGTTAAACCATGTCATGAATCTCGAGGGGAGCACTGACCATTTTTCCAACAATCTCCCCCTCAATGTTACCTGAGGGTTTTAAGGATTTGAACCTATGACCAAGCTCTGATACCACTTGTTATAAATAGTGGTTGTTGTTGCACCAAAAGATCAACCTATTAATGTCCAATACAATTACTAGACTTATAGAAGACATAGGAGGCTATTAAACCATGTCACGAATCCTGAGGGGAGCGCTGACCATTTTTCCAATAGATAAGTGCCCCACAAGCTTCTTGAATTAGATGGTGTTGATGTCTGTAGGGATGTGGGCTTTATTGAGGACTTCCTGATGGAGGGGTGATGTGAGAAGGAGATCAAGGATGGAGATTTGTGCAGGTGTGTTCCCAAGGTGTTCCAAGAGATTGTATTATGCGTTGGGGATGGTTGTAGTATTAGCACTGACAATAGATATTTGGCCTCTATGAGTAGTAACGACACATTGATTATCATCACCTCTGACATGGATCACATGCACAGTAGGCTCGACATGGGAGATACAACCAATGAATTTATCATAGTTGATGTAGGTAGTGGTATAATCTTTTCTATCACCATGGTCACCTTGTTTACCTTTACGTTGGTCTGCAGGAGGGTTAGCATTGACTGGGTTCTTTCTAGCATTATGTTTAGGAAACACATTTTGATAGATTTTCAAGTTGGCATTAGGTGACGTTTGGGAAGGGGTGTCAATTGTGATCTCCTTTTTATCTATGAGGTCTTGGACATAGTTCTTAAGTTTCATGTCTTTTGTAGTAGCGTGCCCCTCAACATGGTGATACTTGTAGTATTCATTGTCTTTGTACCAGGCTGGCTTGGGTGTTGAATCATCAAAGGGCTAGGTTTGCGGATACACAACCAGGTTGGCACTCACCATCTTGTGAAAAATAGCGTCTAGGGGTTCCCCGAGAGGTGTAAATGTGCACTTTGGGTCATTCTAAACATGAGGCTTATTTCATCCTTGAGTAACCGATATAGCATTGGTTTGATTAGCAAGAGGCTGACAGGGTGGTTGTTGGTAGGCAGGCGCTTGTTGTTGACACACGAGTGCTTGTGGTTGATACATGAGTGTTTTTTGTTGGTATGCTGGATGAGGGGGATTAGGACCTGCGACCACAACTTGGGCATTCCTAATGTCTGTGGCTCCATCTGTGACCACATTCTTATTCTTGTTCTAGTATCAAGAATGCTCATTGTTAGGTTTGTCCTGAGTGCTTTCCTTATAATGTTTGATGCTACCATCATCCAAAAGAGCTCACTTGATATCCATGCCTTTTCCCTTGATCTCTTCATATTTTTGAATGCAGTTTATCTTCATAAAGTGGGATAACTTCAGATGCAGATTATTAATGAAGATCTTGGCAATGTGTTTTTCTGGTAGTTGGTATGACAATCTCGTGGTGAGATTTTTCCATCATTGCAGGTAGTCAACCAGAGTTTCCCCCCCTTTTGCTTAGTATTGCATAGGTCCAATAAAGTGAGCTTGTTCTCAACGTTGTGTGCATATTGGGCTACAAAGTTTTCTGAAAGTTTTGGGAATGTGGAAACAGACCCATACGGTATTTTGTAGAACCACTTAAGGGTGGGTCCTCCCAAACTCTTGGGGAAGAGGTGCATGAGGTATATGTCATTGAATGCCACCTCTTGGCATGCCATGTAGAACTCCTTGACATGGTTGACTGGATCACCCTTCCCTCGATACTTGTCAAACTTTGGTGTCTCAAAATTCTTAGGGAAGGGGATCATTGTGATTGACCTATCGAATGGATATGGACAAACCTCCTCAAACTTGAATGTCTTAGCCTTGATACCATTCTTGAGCTCTTTGATGGTATTCCTCATTTCTTCCCATTCTCATTTGGTAGGTGCTGGGGTGGGCACTCCCATTGAGAATGGATTGGATGGTGCGGGTGAATATGGAGGGATATGTGGAGGATATGGTGAGCTGGGGTACAGGGATTTTTTGACTGAAAAGGCCATCTAGAATGGGTTCTAGCTAGCCTTCTAAGCAATGTATTTTTGGTGTAAGGTGGGTGCAAGCTATGGCATGGCTTGCTATTGCGAGATGATGGGATTGGGCTGTGATGTTGGGAAGTATTGCTATTATGGGGGAGTTTAATAGAATGGTTGTGGTTGGGTATTGTGATGAGCTTGACCAATTTAAGATGGGTGCATACCCACATTGATGAGAGTGGGAATGGTAGCTTGGGTGTGCACTATGGGTGGTTGTATATAGGAGTTAGTGGGATGGGTAGCGTCGAGTTGCTGCAATTGTGGGGGATTGGTTTGTTGAGTGATGGATGGCATAGAAAAATAGTTGGTAAATGTGGGTGGACATGTGACAAATGATGATGGGGTTGGTTGTTGTACTGCTTGTGGGATGGTTTGTTGCTGATGAGCATTTTGGTAAAGTTGGCCATGTGTGGGTATGCCCATGGCATTCATTTATGATTGGTTGAGGCTCCAAGTGGTGTCAATCCCCGGTATGTGTTGCGATGTAGAGTTGACCACAAATGTGGGGGCTGATATGGGAGTTTGTGGTGCAGCTAGAGGATTGTGGGATGGCATATGTGGCATTCTTGTTGTGAAAGTGACTTGCTAGGTCTGCATGCCAACAGCAAACTGAGAGGCACTTGCATGGATTGAGATTGTGCGGTGGATGTAGGTGGGGTGGTTTGTGTGACTCCTTGCAAAAGAGGTGTTGATGCAGTGGGAGATGGTGTTCCTTGAGTAGATACTTGGATGGATGCTTTCCCTTGAGTGGCTATCTGTGAGGAGGCAGGTGGGGGTGGCACGACCATAATGGAAAGTGGGGTACTTGCAAGGATTGTTGCACCAGGTTGCAAGAGATGTGGGATGGGTGATGTTGTATGGGATACTTGCATGGTAAGATCATGGACTTGCTAGATGAAAAATGAATCAATGTTGGTAGAGATGTGGAAGGGGTTTGTGGGGTCAAAAGAGCGTAACTGTGGTGGGATGGGAGTACCCTCCTGCACATAGTTTTCCAAGATGGCTAGACAATTTTATGCGATGATTGCGCTTACCATTTGCGCATGTCCTGGAAGACACATGAAAACTTCCATGGAGTTGGTGGTAGGCATCTCATTGGGATCTTCCCATACATTCTAGACTATTTTTTTCTGGTGGTCATACATCATCATTTCCCCTGTGGAATCATTTGGGTCTGCCGAACTAGTGGCCTGGTTGGAATCCATCCCTTTTCTCTTCTTTGATCATGTCACAGTAGGCATGAAAATGTAAAGTCCTAAGATGAGGGAGAATGTAGATGTATCAAAATGATGCTAGGGATGGGGATTTTTAGATCAAGATGAGGTTGATGATAACCTAGATGCAAGATGGTGGATGATGGAGGATTTTGATGGTAGATTTCTCTAAGGGATTGTGATGAGCTACCTTTCCTGATGTGGGATCAAAATATGCAGGCTTGTCACCCTAGAATAGACTTGTGATCTTTGGACAATAGGATCCTTACTAACGTGAACCAATCTCTAGATTGAGATGATGAGGTCCATAAGAGAAAGTACTAGCTACCTCAGACAATGCTTAGTCAAAGGGTGTGGCTAAGATTTTGATTTCTAAGGATGAGGTTGGAAAAACTCAAGGTGAGCCCTCAGATACATCGGGGATTTTAGATGATGGTTCTCAGGATTTGGATAGGCAGTGATGCTAGATGAGACTACCTAAAGGATGATGTAAATGTTTCTATGGGACTATCTAAAATGAAAGGATGCTGAGACAACTTCGCAGTTTTGAAAAAGGAGGAGATTGTGCTTACTAGTCTTCACTCTCTAATCTAACAAAGCAACGATCAACTTGGATCTAAAAGGAAAACTATTTAATTCTTGCATTGTACTATATGTTATCCAATCAAGTTTGGTGCTTTTCTTCTTCATGAGCTACAGTGACAATATGCTAATGATCTTTAAGCTTTCTTTCTGCAACTTTCTTCTCTCGATATGCACATGGGATGGGTAACTTAGCTTTCTTGTGCTTCATAGTCTTGGTCATAGGTCATAAAAATGGTAGCTTTCTTAGGACACTAGATTGGATCAAGCTAGGAAGTGACTGCGGTAAGTATACCTTGGCTTGGTTTTGAACAAACTTGGTTTTTGCTTTCAGGGTATTGTCTTGACAAACAGTCCTCACAAGAGACAAAGCAATCTTGCGAGAAATAGGAAGATGCTCTCTCTTGGCAAAAGAACTTTGTAATTCTGATTTTGTGTATGTTCAACAAATGTTTTCACTGGGTCTGATCACTTTCGAGAACACATAGAAGCGATTCCTACCTATAAGATAGGATAGTATCACAACCTTTGCCCACAACTTGATATCTCCAAAAGGGAATACATATGGTGAGTAATCTTCTAGCGACCCAAGAAACCACTTGGGTCAGTCCTTGCACAAAGATTATGATACTTTTAGGAATAGATTGGGTAGGCTTCTGATTAATGGCTCTAGTAAGGTCTGTGGCATCCCCCCAATCAATTTGTATGTGCGTGACTCACTTAAGAGCCTAGTTGACCATGCCAAAATTGTAGGGATATTCACCTACCTCAAGCTACCATCAACATGCCTCACCTAAGCTTGCGGGGATAAGGCGAGATTTTTCTCAATGCCTTATTTATATACCGGCCAGGGAATTACCAGTTTGAGGTCATTCTCTAGAGGAAGCACTTCTCTCTAGACATGCCTCACTAGAAGTGTCATCAATTGGACTTGATCTTTCTCTTCACCCAAGATTCGTGAAGGCAAGGGGAGAGGATACAGATACAAGTGGATTGCTTCCATGTCACTTACTTTAACAAGGTTTATGCAAAAAATGAGAAGCTCTAAGGAAGTGTTGAAAAACACTCCTTCAAACACGCCAAGAAGTATTCATTCCAAATTGAACCTATTTTTAGACTAAGTGTTTACTATTCTAGAACATCAAACACTCATGTTTAGCATGCAAGGTTCTTTTTGAAAAGTAAATGGCAATGCTTGAAAAAAATAGAGATTACTTCAAGTAAAAACAAGGAAAGTGTTACTCCTTTTAGCATTCAAGACTTTGTTTGATCAAATTTTAAGCACCAAATGAAGTGTTCATCATGTTGATTATTTGTCCCTTATGCATTCAAGATTGAGTTTTGTTGATTTTAAGCACCAAAGTGAAGTGTGATGTTTGTCTTGTTCAATTTTAACCTTTGTTTGTTTTAAACCCAAATCGAAATGATGAAGTGTTCTTTGGCATACACTATTCTTTTTAAAGCACCCAAAAAAAATGAGTAAATTCTATTTTAAAAATATTTAACCAGCATTCCTGCAAAGACCTGCAACAGAGAAAACGTGTTCCCACAAAGGTCATACTAGCGTTCTCGCGGACTGTCAGACAAAAAGAAAAATGATAGAATAATAAATGCAGATAGAGTTTGATACCTATGGACGTGTTCCCATAGTCAACAAGTGTTCTTGCAAGTCAAAAGTTGATCCCACATTGCGGGAATGATGACAGAAATCTAAGAAAAATGATAGGGTCGTATGGCTTACAAAAAGTTAACAGTCAATCCTGCCAGGTCAAACAGCATTCCTGCAACAGTCAAACAATGATCTCGCATTGCAAGAATGAAGGCAAAAAATATTTTAAAAATAATAGTGAATGTTGTACGGCTTATAAAAGGTACACAGGCAATCTCGCCTGGTCAATGCACATTTTCATGTTGCAGGAATGCGATCCCACAAAAAAAGGTACAGTCAGTCACTGGTGAAGTCAGGACAAAGAGCAAAAAAAGATGGAAAAAAGAAGTTTTCATTGCGGGAATGTGTTCTCGCAATCCATATAAGCATTTTCGTAGTGAAATCAGTGTTCCCGCATCCGTACTAGCGTTCCCACAAAACTATGAATTTTTTGGATGTTGTTGCTGTGTAAAATCCAAAGGCAGGAATATCTACACAAATGTCTCCTCTTCGGCCTTGAACCTGCAAAACACCCAAAAAACCCTTGCAACACACTCAAGCAACAAAAAACCTTAGTGTTTGGGTTAGTTTTGCAAAGAAAAATGAGAAAGATGAAGAGAAATGACCCTTGAAGTGGATCCCACCGGGCGTGCCAAAATATAAGTACCTAAAATGTAATGTCTAAGAATACCAAGTAAGCTAAATATTCAACAAAACAAAGAAGCTAAACACTTATGATAAGACCTACAAAATGAAGACAAAACCCAAAAGGAAATGCAAACCTCAAAACCTCAAAGTTTCCAAATGTGGAAGATTTGTCCAATAGGTTGGATGTGTGCTCATGAACTATGCTTCAAGATTCAAGAGAGAAAAGGGCATAATAACTTTGCTTCAATGGTGGATGAAAATGGATGAGAACTTCTCTTTTATAGAAAGAGGTATGAAATGGACGGTCAAGATTAAGAGGTAAAAGGGGAATGAGCAACGGTGGAGATGCATCCAAGAGAGAGCACATGGATTGTGCTTTCTCAAATGCATAGCATTGTGACAAGTGTCACAATGGGGGAGGATGAGAGGAGAGGCCAAATGCTTGAGGGATGTGTCCACTTTGGAAGGTGTGAGAAGGGACAAGTGTGTAAGAGATGTGTAAGAGGCTTTATGATTTGGCATTGAAGGATGTGGTGATGGTGACATGAGGGTTGACTTGTGATGGATTAGCATTTCTTAATCTTGGATTATGATTGTGCAAATGTTTAAGGGGTGATTAGACTTAGTTTAGAGGGTAAGTGGAGGATTAGGAAGATGTGATGGGAGGAGAGAGAATGAGTGGAGGGTTAGATTAGATAAGCATGGATTATTAGCTAATGGAGGAGAATTAGGATTTTTTTGAATTAAATATTTTATTTAATTTCAAGTGGGAGGAAAAAGGGGTTTATGAATTAATTTATTTAGATAAATGTATCCATTTAAATTAATAGAGGAATAGGGATTTAATTAAATATCAGACTATAGGTTTGTCATTTAGATATTTAATTGGACTATAGTTAATTAATTATATTAATTAACTAGGGGATGACATAAATTAATTAAATAATAATATTTAATTAATAAAATGCCTAGGAGAAGACTAAATAAAATTACTAAATGATGTAATCAAATTTAGGTGTCTACACTATTATCCTTTAATATATAGCATTTACTCCCAAATATTTTAAAATATTTTACATTAGGTGCATAACCGTGCCATAGTTCATAAGGTGTAACATTGTACCTTTTTTTATTTGCACTCAGTTTAAGGTATAAATAGTTGTACTTACAACTTCTCTCCAGTACTTATGTGCAACATTCTTTTCAATCATTAGTGTCCTTGCATAGTCCATGATATATATGTTCCTCCTCTCGGCTATACCATTCTATGGAGGTGTTCTAGGTGCATACATATGTCTCTTGATTCCTCTATCATTACATAACAGATTGAACTCATTTGATATAAACTCTCCACCTCAGTCAAATCTTAGACATTTCAGGTTCCTACATGTCTCATTTTCAACCTTAGCCAAATACACTTAAACAACTGAAATGCATCAAATTTTTCTTTTATAAATATAACAGTCATCATTCTAGTGTAATCATCAACAAACAGAATAAAGTATTTAGCACCACAATAGCTTTGTACACCCATTGGTCCACAAAGTTCAATATGAACTAGATCTAAAGCATTCTCAGAAGTAAAGGTCTTGCTCTTGAAACTAGACTTTGTCATTTTACCCAACTGACATTGCTTGCATATCACATTATTAGGTTTCTTAAATCTTGACAAACCTCTAACTTTCTTCTTTTTACTAATATTTACCAGATTGTCAAAGTTAACATGACATAGCCTCTTATGCCATAACCAAACATCATCAAATTGTGCAATCAAGCATGTTTCTTCAGATAGGTCTAGATAGAACAAATTACCTCTAGTCTTCTCACCACTTCCAATCATTTCACCAATGGCATCAAATATTTTAGCCTTTATGTGATGAAATTCCACTCGGTAATGAGTGCTATTAAGATGTGCAACACTCATCAAATTATAGTTAAGACCCTCAACCCAATAAGCATTTTCACAAGTGATCTTATCAGTCATCTTAATTGATCATTTACCCTTTATAGCACATGGTGCATCATTACCAAATTTAACACTTCTACCTTTGTAATGATCTAGGGTATCAAATTTACTTTTGTCACCAGTCATGTGATGTGAGCAACCACTATCAATAATCCATTTATCTCCTTTTCTCACATAAGAAACAAGTGTAGTTTTCTCATCTTCATCAGACTCATCTTTCATAGCAACATAGACTACTTCAATTTCAAAATTGTCATTATCAGTGTCAGTTTCTTTTTCAACAGTATAGCAAGATTTCTTACCTTTATCCTTGTAGTCCTTATACCTTTGGTAACCTCTATTTTCTCTCTTATCCTTGTATTTTCATTCTTTCTCTTCATCCTTGTCATCCCTGTCAGGACAGCTTGCAGCTATATGGCCAACTTTGTTACATGAAAAACATATGATAGGGAGTTTACCTTTATATTTACGTTTTCCTCTTTTCAATCTTCTAGCCATAAGAGCTTCAAGATCCTCTAGTTCCTCATCAGAAGTGTCACTGTCTCTTTCACTCTCACTTATACAATTTTCTTTTTCCTTCTTAGATTTATGCAAAACCATTTGTGACTTGAATGTAGATTCAACATTTTCAATAGTGAATTTATCATAATTAGAAAGCTCAAAAGTAGTAAACTTACCAACAAGACTTTCCAGTGTTAGAGCATTACCATGGTTACATCTAGATTCTTGAATTGCTGAAATTTTGATGGCATATATAGGATGTGAAGTTCTCAATACATTTCCAATGACAGTATCATCATCAATAGTTCCATTAGCTCCTCTAATAGCATTTACAACCTCCTTGATTCTACCACAATATTGAGCAATATTTTCACCTTCTTGCATTTCCATTTCATCAAACTTACCTCTTAGGCTTTCAACATTTTCCCTTAGTACATTTATGTCACCACCATAGATATTTGTGAGATTGCCCCACATTTTCTTTTCATTTGTGCAATCTTTAATGTCTTCAAATTCAGGTTAGCTTAAGGAAAATGCAATCTCCAATATTGATTGGTTGTGTTCCCATTTAGCTCTCATCTCCTTGGAAGTCAAAGGTGCAGTAGATGTAACATAATCATTTTCAACATAATATTTCATTGAATCACCAATACCAGCTAGATGCAATTTCATCAGACTCTACCATGCAGGGAAGTTCTCCTTATTCAACTTTGGTACATACTTTTTATACATCTTGATCATTTTCTTCAAGTACCTTCAAACTTGTTATGTGTAAGCACCAACATCTCTGAATAGAGAGGGGGGATGAATTAGTTGTTCTCAAGTCCATATGTATAAAACAAACTTTCAAACACTTCAATAGATTCAGATCTAACAACTAATAGCTACTCGTTCATTACAAAATGTATGCCAGAAATAGATAACAATGCAGTCCATTATCCAACAGTATTTAACTTGCAAAACATAGAAATGTTCAACACCAAAACATTCAAATAAGTATTAACACTAGGATTTATAGTGGAAACCCAATTTGGGAAAAACCACTTTGTAACATGCTACTGATATATTCACTCTTTTGAAGTGAGCTCTGTGAAAAGCCAACCCTGTCAAAGGTTTACAAACACACTGCTAGGTGTGACCATGTTAAAGGATTTCAACCACCTTGTTAAGAGTGCACCTTGTTAGAGGACTTAAGTACATTCCATTAGAATGCAACCTTGATTAAAGGATGTATACAATGACTATTAGGTCAACCTTGATTAAAGGATTTAACTGATACAATGGTTAGAAAGTAGCAACAGTATTGATCTAAAAACATACAACTCACTTTGCAAATAATAGATCCAATTTGCACATATATGCTAGCTTACTAACTGAGTTCCATTTCCATCTCCATCATTGATCTACTCAGAAATCCCTTCAAGCAATCACAAATTTGATCAACTCCTTCACCTTCATCCTTTCTATTGTATCATTCAACAACAACAACAACTCCAGCATCTCCTTTTTTCAACCTCACACTTAGGTTTTCCTATATACCTCCTCAATAGGTAGATCCAAATTTTGTCACTTAATATCCTTCGTAGATCTTAGGTTTAGGTCCGATTCAATGAATCCTTCCATAATTTATGTTCTTCATCCATCCTTCTAGAAACATCACCAATCTCCTTATTGGAATCACAATAAAATGGTTTACTGTGCAATAAATTCTCCAAAGACTTATTTAATAAAGTCAACATGATTTACATAATCTAAGAATTCAACTGTGCCGACTAGGAATCTGAATTCTCCCTCAAATGTAAATTACTGACACTCGTTCAATACTATGTTCAACTTCTCAGTCATCACTGCGCAACTCGGTCATCTCTTCAAACTGTTACTCGGCTAATACTGTCATTCGAAAAATACTGTCACTCAGTAATAATCTGATGTTCAGTCAACATTGAATTTACTTGGCATATACTGGCTCGATCGACACTAACATCACTCGGCTTAAACTAGATTTCTTCACTTTTTCTCGGTTAAGCCTACTTATTCAGTCTTTCTTCTCACTTAGATAAACAATACATTATATTATCATTGTGCCACATAATCAAGTACTCATTGAAGTATTAAGATAACTCAACCTTTCCCTAGGTGTTATTGTTACCAACCTTGTCCTAATCCTTCTCAACAATCAAATAGATATCGTACTTTCTTAGATAGCAACAGTCTTACCAGTTAAGGTTTGACATCAATGACAATACAAAAATTGCTTCAATTGCAATTTTCAACACTGAATACCTTTAAATAACATACCTTCTTGAATGAAATATTCTTCCCATTTAGTACTTGTTTGATCTTAAATAGTTTCTTTGTACTTTCTCCATGAATGATAAAAATTAGGGTCGATTTCATACAACTATTTCATGTCATCAAAACCAAGAACTTCAATTCTCATTTCAATCATCAAAGATCTTCTTCTACTCAATGCATCAGCAACTCCGTTAGTGAATCCACTCTTATTTTTTATCACAAATGTATAACTCTACAAATATTCAACCCATTTCATATGTCTCTGATTCAACTTATTCAAACTACCCAAATACTGTAAAGCCTTATGATCAATACACAACACAAGTTCACTCAGTATCAAATAATGTATCCATTTCTTTAGGACTTGAACAATAGCATAGAAATATTGATCATAAATAGAATATTTCCTATTTGCATCATTCAATATCTCACTAAAGAAAGCAACAAGTTTACCTTCTTGACTCAACACAGCTCCTATTGCACTACCACTTGCATCACATTCAACAGGTAAAGCTAACACAGACAATTTAGCAACTTTCTACTTCAAAGTCTCAAAACTTGTATTAGCTCCATGTGTCTCCAATGGCATCTCCATTTTGTTGGTTCCTCTTTCTTCTTCCATATTTCAACCCTATGTGACAACTTAATGTCCTTTACTCTTTATACCCACTTCAAATCTGACAAGAAAAAGGACCAATTAACAAGGATCTAGTGCTTCTACACTTTGAGCCTTAAACTCAGGCGGGTGTACCTATAGGACTCACTTCTTAAACTAATTAGTAAACTTACTTGCATTTATCTAATAAAAATATTAAGCATTAGTATTCTTGAAACATTAATTGAAAGATGTTATCATTTATAATTTGATTGATGATGAAGAACTGCCTCTCAAGAATAGACCAGTGTCTAATCCTAGGGCATAGAGCTAAATGAAACATACATTTACAAAGAATTTATAACTCAAACACACCCAAAACCTAGAATAAATGCTTTGAAAATCATTCCTCTTGCTCTCACACTTAGACATCAAATTCTCACAAAAACCATGAATTCTCTAAGACTACCCCTAAGATTTACCCTTCCCTTGAAAGGAACTCAAGACCAATTTTACAATTTAATTTGTAAAAAATACATTAAATTTCTTTGTAAAATTAACATATAAGAACTCAAGATCAAAAAAAGAATACATTCACAAATATGAGAAGGGATTCCAATGTATTTTCTTAAAATTTCCTATATCAGTACATTTAAAATGACAAAATACCAGAACAAAGCTCTAGATCCAAAATTCTCTCTCTAGTACAGTTACAAAATTCACCCTATTTGAAACAATACAAAGTCCTACTATATATAGTATTCACTAGCCATCTTGGAATCCTGGAAGAATCGTGATGCAAAAAGCTTTGGATGGCTAGGAAAAGAGACAGTAGAAGATAAAAAAGAAGTTACAATGATTACATAAAGTGGAGAACAGACTGGAGGAGTATCGTTGCAACAATTCCCAATCTTCAATAGGTGGTACCTTCATCAGCATGTGTTCAAGGTAACTTATAAAATTGGTTACATGGATAATGACCACTAGACGGCTAACATACATTATCATTTTTGTGATGATTACACTCCTTGTGCTCAATGATCATGTGCCAAGTGTTGTTCAGTCTTCCTCTATTGCCTCCAATTATGTTGCAGTTGGCTTCCTTTTCTTGGCCTTTGTACTTTTATTCCATGTTGTCACCTCTTCCTTTTTTGGCCATGTGAAGCTATTTAGGTTATGTAGTTGCTTCATCTTATTCCACCACCTGGAGTCTGTTATAGCCCTGTTGTCAGTAACAAACTGTATCTTCTTAAAATGGAAGCAATTCCATGTTGAGAATGTTTAGCCCTCTGACTAAGTGGTCTAGGGTCATGTCAAGTTCCTTGAATTGGTATTTCACTAGATCTAGTTGTTTCCCCCATGTTATGCTTCTCTCCTCTTGTTTCTAGCCTCTTTCTGACAACTTCCTTTGAGAAACTGAAGACTTTGACTTTCTGGTTCAATGATGACCTAATGGGTCAAGGTCAACCTTGACCTTGACCTAGGTCAAAGTTTACCTTGACTCTGACCTAGGGTAGAGTTGACCTTGACTTTGACCCCAAGTCCAAATTTTAAGTTCTGAGAGTTTTAGGATGTCGGGCTTCAGAAAGTTTTATTTCCCACTTCTAAGTCGGCTGTTTTGGATTTCAGAATGGTAAACTCTTAAATGATATTTAATTTAGGTCTCTTTCTAGGGGTTAAGGTTAATTTTTATTTAATTCTCCAATGTCAGCCTCTCTAGAAGTTTGTGCCCTAGATCACTATAAAAGAAAGCCTTCCTCTCTCATGTTTACATCCAATTTTCATGAGCAAGCATCCACTCACCATTGAATTCAAGCATAAGTGAAATCCAAGATCAAGCAAGCAAGAAGGAGAAGGAAATCATTCAAGCATTCATTCATCCTCAAGCATCCAAGATTTCAACCATTCATCATGGAGATCCATTGTTAGCCATTGAAGCATTCAATCTCTTTGGAGCCCTCTTGTTGAAGATTTCTCCATCCACATTCATTCAAGCCTCTTCCTAGTCTAAGATCCATTCAAGATTGGTGTTGAAGATCTAATTATATTGATGTGAGACATCCTATATACATTTCTACATTCATTTGGAGCATCCATACTTGTGGATCCAAGGATTTGAATCCTCCATAAGGACTTCTACATAAGCAAGGTGAATAGTTCCATTTACTTTGTTTATATTTACTACAATTTCAATTACATTTCAAGGTTGATTCCAAAATAGGGTTTGACCAAGGCAAACCCCCCATCCAAAAAACAAAAACCATTTTTCTTGCAGATACAAGTACAGGACAGCAAATTGAAGTTCAGATTTGGATACTCTTTTCGGAGAATTTATGAGATCCACAAACAAAATTTCTCTTAGAGCTATTTTGGGTCAAATTTAACCTTCAGTGGGGGGTAATATTTTTCCCCAGGGTAAGATTGTACCCCGCTATCTAGGTCAAAGTTGACCTATCTCTAAAAGACAAAATGTTTTATGGGTTTTCTTTGTCTCGACATTTCCAGTCCTGAGTAGGTTGCAAAATTTCTTGAAACTATACACAAACATCAGAAATCATTCTTTTCTAGATTTATCCTATTTTGAGGTTAGTATTTTTCTTCTATTCATTTCATATTTCAAGCACATACTCTTCATAACAAAATATAAGGTTTTCTCCTTCATTCATATTCTCCATAGATTGATTCTTTTGTGCATTAACCTTTTGGTTGATCAATTTGGATCTCTCCCTTGGGAATTTGGATTTAGAAGTGGATCTTGTATTTCCCATCATCATAAATTCATATACACATTTCATACCCAACCCCATAGATATAAAAATATATCAAAGATATATTTTTATATCTTACATTTTTTGTGAACCCGACAAGCTTACCCTCTTTTCTTTTGTGGAATTGGATGCCCTAACGTATTTATCATTAAACTCTTTCTTTTATGGTGTTATATCTTGCATGTATTAGATTTATTTTATATGTTTGTATCTCATATAAAATAAAAATACAAAAAAAATCATTTATTCATGCTTTGTGTTTTTCTAGTTTAGTTCATTTGTGTTGCATTGGTATATGAGCTTTACTACCTCTAGTCCTATCTATAACATTCTGGTTAGAAGGAGTCATAGACTCATGGGTGCCTTTGATCCTGAATCTTCCTCTCCTTTCCTTAGGATCCCAGATGACAATTTGATTATTCATGATTCCAACCCTATTATGGAGCAAAACTATTCTCACTCATCTCATGATGAGGATGATACTTTAAGAGTTCCTCCTGAACAAGTCCAAAAAATTTCAACTGAACTTGATAAAATGGGTAATTGTCTTATCCAATAAAACCATAATCAATATTTTGTTCAAGCTATCGATGCTCAGAAGAAAGTTCTTTGTGATAGTGATCAAGGTGTTAATCTCTTGCATGGTGTTACTCATCTTGTGCATTCAAATGTTAAACCTTTAGCTCAAGAAGCTCAATATTTAGGGTTGACTCCTCCTGTTACTAGTATAGAACCTTCTTCTATTCCTTTATCTATTTTTCCTACTTATACTCCTTCTTTGGTGACTACGATGGTTCCCTCTGTGCCTATGAGTGTTCCTCATGTTTCCCTTCCTACATCACAACCTTCTTATCATAATGTTCCTTTTAATTATTCCAATCCTCTTCCAACTATAGTTCCAAGTGTTCCTCTAGTTGTGTCTTCCATTCCTATAGTTTCTTACACTTTACCTAGTATTTCTAATGTTTCTATTCCTCCTATTTCTTCTAATGATTCAACAATCATCAGTTTGGCTCAAACTGTGTCATCTTTACAACAACAACTTGCATCCTTAACTCAAAAAAAGTTTAGCATTCCTACATGTGACATGGGAAGTCCTTTGTCCTTAGATATTATTCATACTCTTGTTCCTTAGCAATTTGATATGCCTCGTCTCAAGAATAAAAATAGAAAAGGAGACCTTGTTCATCATGTTAAAACATTTCAAATCCTTTGTAGTGATTATGCTCATGACCATAGGATTTTAACTAAGTTGTTTGCTAGAACTTTTCATGACAAGGCCTTATAGTGGTATTGTACCTTGCTTCCTTATTCTATTGACTCATTTCCAAAACTTTCTAATGCTTTTATTCAACAATTGCAAAATAACATTGGTCTGCAAGTGTCTTTGACTGATTTGATGCATTGTAAACAAAGTGCTAAGGAAACATTGACTGAATTTATTGGTAGATTTAAGCATTTACATGCTCAAATTTCCTATCATGTTCTTGATATGGATATTCAACATATGTTTATTTCGAATTTGCAAAAGGATATTAGAGATAAGATTCTACTTACTGAATTTACCTCTTTTCAACAACTTTGTGCAGTGCTTCATCATTATCAATTACAAGTGAGTCAATTTGAGAGCAACACTCCAATGGCTCCTATTCGAGTTGATAAGAGTGATGTTTCTCCTAATCCAAATAAATTCTAAAAAATTCAACAACTATGTCAAGATAAACAAACAAGCAAATGCAGTTGCTGATCAAGTTGTTGTTGCATCTCACAATGCCACTTCTGCATTCACTACTTTTCGATTAAATCGTATGTTTACTCCTCTTTCTGAATCTTTTCATTCTATTATGAATAGGTTGTTAACTGTTAATATGATTACTTTACCTCCTATTCAACCTCTTTTACCTACAACGATAGCATCTAAATCTTTTGATCCTAAAGCTTTTTGTCAATATCATTGTCAGAATGGTCATGACACTGAGAAATGTTATTCTTTAAAATATAAGGTTCAGGACTTAATTGACTCTAATGTTTTATCTATTGATAATCTTGATGGTAGTGGGAAAAAATATGTCTCTCCTCCTAATCAAAACCTTCAAATCTATATGAATCCTTTACATACACATGATACTAATACCATTGCTCAGCCATCTTCTATGGATATTGTGTATGATTCAAAGATGGATGATCTTAATCACATTATTAATCAAGTGGAGCATGTTGTTCAATCTGTATCTTCACCTCAACCTCAACCTCAGCTTCAACCTCAACTTCCACCTCAACCTAAACCAAAACCGCATCTTAAACTGAAAACTCAACCTAAACCTTGAAAACAACCTAAGAATAAAATACCTTGGGAACTCTTGATTACCTTTGATGATTTTGAGACTATTAAAGCTCCTGGTGGTCCCCTTTACATTTATGCTAGGATTTATAAGATACCTACTCGTGGTTGTCTTGTTGATCCTACATCCTTAGTCAATGTTATTACTGAAGAAAATATTTTTATGAAAAACTTGCAACGTGATTCTTACGATACATCTAATGTGTGGATTCAAACTTGTAATGGTTTTCTATATCCATCATTTGGTTCTATTAACTTGTCGGTTGAACTTTGTGGTAAAATTGTGAACACTACCTTTGTTGTTGTTCCTACTTCTAATCAATTTCAAGTTAAGCTTGGTTTGCCATGGTTGAATGCCATGCATGCTATTGCTTCTCCTATCCATAAATGCCTTAAATTCATTCATGATGACAAAGTGAAGATGATAAACCATAGTTTATATCAACCTTTTAGGCCTAGGGATTGTGCTACTCTTGACTTCTTTTGGCCTTCATTACCTAATTCATGTCCTTCTCGACCTGATAATTTTTTTGCTCATATAAAGCCTATAAACATCACAAGATTCTCAAGTTAAGCATGCCTCTTAATCATGGTCTTTTTCCTAAACCTTCCATACCTCCTTTATCTATGGCTTCTAGCTCTATTAATCAAGCTCCTAGTGTTGCTTGTCATTCTATTGAAAATCTTACTAATCCTCCCATAGAATCTGTGAAGGATTTGGTAGTTTTCCCTTCTGGTTCTCAACATATTTCAAGTAAAACAAAATCTAATCGATCTGCTAATGAATGTCATAAGAAGTGTCATGCTCAGGCGAAGGCTCATACTTTTGTTCTTCAAAGTCATTTACCTTCTTTTGACAAGCCTATGCATGATGTGTTAGAAGAAGTTACTACTAATAATGATGTTAAGATGCAAGATTATGATGATTATATTCATATCTTAGATCCAATTTTGATTAATCTAGATGAAGAAGATACTCTTGATGATACTAATAATGTTAATGATGAATATGAGACTATTGACATTGACATTAATTTACCTAATATGCTTTCATCACAATTGACACTTACACCTAGTATCAAACATGATGATTCTCAAGAGGATCCTTGTTTGGAACTGGCTATCATTCCAACTATGTTGGATATAGTCCCTCTTGTGAGTTACCCACCTTCCCTAAATGATATTAAATGAGATGGGGAGAGTGGTAGAATACTTTATTGGCTTGTCCTTCATGGTAGCCTTTGTTGTGTGTTTTTCTGTCATACTGTGCTTCTCACGTGATGTGCTTGCTAAATGTTGTTAGATTCTTTTATATGACCCTTGTTGCTCTGTTGGTGCAAGGTGATGAATGAATCAAACCTGTTGTTCAAATCTTCTATATGTATCTCTATTCTTCTATATTTTGTTTCATGTTATGTTGCAACTATGCTATTGTTCATAAATATTTCCTTGTGTAATCTTCTTGGATTCACGACTTGGTAGAATTGACTCTTTTTGGTCTCCAGGTTATGGTCTGAAAAGATTCTTCTTTGTATCTCTTATGTGATCTTTCCTCCATCATGATTGGAGTTCTACTTTCTTTGGGGAATGATGTCAATTCACTTTTCAATAATATTATATATATATTATCTTATGATCATATTGACCCCACGGTAGGTAGATCCCTTTTGTGTTCTCTGTATGTTTAGGTGATTTTTCCCTTGATTTGTCTTCGTTTGGGGGCATTTTGTAGTGGAAACGTAATCAATGGAGTTGTTTATAATTCTACTCAAGCCACTGCTCCTGTTAAAGTGTTAGCAATGAATTTAACATGGGGGCATACACTCTTCTCACCTGTTGCACACACGCACTTTTAATATACATATATTATTTTTTTCAAGATACTTCTCTCCCTTTATGGATTAGTGATTATCCTTAAAGCATGGGTTTTTATTTAGGATCTCTTGATCCCTCCAGTTTCAAAAATTTTGATCCCTTAAGGTTGGAGGTGTCCTTAAGACTGGATCTCTTTTTTTTTTGGTTTTTCTCTTGTGGAATAGGATATTCCTAAGAGTGAATCTTTGATGGGTTGACTAGTGAGTAGCCACATTCACTAGGTGGTTCAATTCCATCTTTCCAGTTGTGATGTTTCTTTGTGTGGTTCACAATGGGACATAAATTCTCATTGGGTGAGATAATCACACCTTCTTCTCTCTCTTTTCTAGAGGTGTCTCTCTTATTGTGATCTTGGATTTGATGAAGACTTAAGTCCCTAGGGGCTTGAGGATTTTCTTTGTCTCTTTGATTTCAATAAGAATATCTTTTCATTTTGATCTCCTTTACCAAGAGTTTGCATCGAGTCCATACTCTTGCTAAAGTGGGGGCTTAATGTATCATCTTAAAATGGAAGCACTTCCATGTTGAGAATGTTTATCCCTTTGAGTAAGTGGTTTGGGGTCATGTCAAGTGCCTTGAATGGGTGTTTGCCTAGATCTGGTTGTTTCCCCCCTGTTCTGCTTCTCTCCTCCTATTTCTAGCCTCTTTCTAAGAACTTCCTCTGAGAAACTGAAGAGTTTGACTTTCTAGGTCAATGACAACCTAATGGGTCAAGGTCAACCTCGACCTTGACCTAGGTCAAATTCAACCTTGACTCTGACCTAGGGAAGAGTTGACCTCGACTTTGACCCCAAGTCCAAATTTTAGGTTCCGAGAGTTTCAGGATGTCGAGCTTTGGAAAGTTTTATTTCCTGCTTCCGGGTCGACTGTTTCAAATTTTAGAATGGTAAACTCTTAAATGATATTTAATTTAGGTCCATTTCTAGGTTTTAAGGTTAATTGGGATTTAATTCTCCAATGTCAGCCTCTCTAGAAGTTTGTGCCCTAGATCACTATAAAAGAAAGCCTTCCTCTCTCATTTTCACATCCACTTTTCATGAGAAAGCATCCACTCACCATTGAATTCAAGCATAAGTGCAATCCTAGATCAAGAAAGCAAGAAGGAGAAGGAAATAATTCAAGCATTCATTCATCCTCAAGCATCCAAGCATTCAACCATTCATCATGGAGATCCATTGTTATCCATTGAAGCATTCAATCTATTTGGAGCCCTCTTGTTGAAGATTTCTCCATCCACATTCATTCAAGCCTCTTCCTAGTCCAATATCCAATCAAGATTGGTGTTGAAGATCTAATTCCATTGATGTGAGACATCCTATATACATTTCTACATTCATTTGGAGCATCCATACTTGTGGATCCAAGGATTCGAATCCTCCACAAGGACTTCTACATAAGCAAGGTGAATAGTTCCATTTACTTTGTTTATATTTACTAAAATTTCAATTAAATTTCAAGGTTGATTCCAAACTGGGGTTTGACCAAGGAAAACCCCCCATCCAAACAAAAAAAATCATTTTTCTTGTAGGTACAGGTACAAGACTGTGAATTGAAGTTCAGATTTGGATACCCTTTTCAATGAACTTCTGAGATCCATGAATAGAATTTCCATCAAAGCTATTTTTGGTCAAATTTGACCTTTAGTGGGGGTAAGATTGTGCCCTGGGGTAAGTTTTTGCCCCACTATCTGGGTCAAAGTCCACTTGACTCCGAAAGAAAAAAAAATTCTGGGTTTTCTCTGTCTCGGCATTTCTAGTCCAGAGAAGGTTGCAAAATTTCCCGAAACTGTACACAGACATCAGAAATCAGTCTTTTCCAAATTTATCCTATTTTAAGGTTAGTATTTGTCTTCTATTCATTTCATATTTCAATCACATAATCTTCATAACAAAATATAAGGTTTTCTCCTTCATTCATATTCTCCATAGATTGATTCTTTTGTGCATTAACATTTTGGTTGATCAATTTGAAGCCATTATTCAATGATTGGTGAAGTCAAGGTTGCAATGGCCTATTACCAGGAACAAGAGCAGCCACTCTATCAATTATTTTCTTTAATCCCCTTGGCCTTGAGGACTCATCTACCTCAATCCTTTGTCTCTTCATTGGAGGCTTATTTTTGCCTCTGTACCAGGGACTTCTGGTTCTTGTTCAAAGCCTAGTGGCTCACTCATCTGAGGAGGGTTATCTTTTTCATAAGATCCATCACTATCCTCCTCATACTTAGAATATGAGTACTCCCTTTGGACCTATAGCTTCTCATCTAATTGAGCATCAAGTTGGTTGTGAAGAGTGTCATACATGTTGATCATTTTATTGATCCTTACAATGTATGGGAGGTCAGGAAAGAACCCTCCAAAGCCAATTCCTACCTTCTTTTCTTATGCTTCTAGGCCCAATAGGTCATAGAATTTTACAACTCTTTTCTCAATTTATTCTTCTTCTAACATGTTCTAGATGACATCCTCATCATCCAACCCCTCATGTTCATGGACTCTGTTGATACTAGGAGTCATAAGCTTCTTATCATTCTTGATGAAATTCTTAGGATGAACATACCTATTTTTTTTTGTACTCATCTTATACTGACCCAACCACTTGTTGATTTCAGGAAGAGCCCTCTTTCCAATTGTGAAGCTGGTCTTGAACTGCCTAGGGGTGAAAGTCCCATTTCTATGTGGATCCAAATGCTCCTTATCTATCCATATCATTTTCCAAATCAAATCCATTAAGGCCACCCTTCGGGGTACAAATTTGGGGAGTATATGTGGGGGTTGAGGGCATCCATATACCCTAATCACAGTAAAAGTCTTTCCTAGGTATAAATCACCCCAATTATCATATAGGGGCCATTTATCTTCATACTAGCATGGCCTCAAAAGCCCCAACACCTTGGTAGGCAATTTTAAAATATCCACCTCAAGTAGACTAAGGATTGGGTGAACAATCTAGTTCTGAAACCCACATAACTCATGCTCATTGGATGTGAAATTCCAAACCCTCAACCACAACTAAACTAGGTTTGGTTGGCCATTTGTCATCATTCTTGGCCTGATCATTTGCACATCAAAGCTATGTACATTGAAAAACAATATCATATGCATTAACAAGGAGTAGTGCATGAAGTGGGGCTGTGAATTCTCCTTCATACTTATAAGGCATGTATCCATCTGGTCTATTACATATTGAATGTAATCATAGTATGTGTTAACATGGAAGTTCTAAATGTCAAGGATGATCATCAGTAACTCTACAGGCATCCCCTATGCATCTCCATCCATACCCAACGCCTTACACAACCCATATGTCAAATACTTCATGTAAAAATGAAAATCCTTGAATTTATAGGGTGCATTCATTCTAGTGGGAAGAGGGGCTATGTATTTCCTTGTCTTAGGCATAAAATGGGATACCTAGAACTTCACCAAGTTTATTTGGTTCCTATACTTCTCCTTTTCTTTGCTTATGTCAATTTTTGTGGAGGAAGAGGCATAGGCACCAAAGTCTTTCATGAATGAGCCCCTATCAAGAGTAACTAGGGTGGATTGATCATCCTTTCTTATTGTCTTTGATACATGGTCATATTTCTAAGCCAATTCAAGAAATAAGTCCACATCTAGGAATACATCAGGGACAATTAGCTTACTCATGCCTAACTTCCAGGCATTACAGGTTGGGATTTGCTTGACTCGATTACTATAGAAGTAATTAAATAGATGTTAGCCATAGCAAGAAGGAGTAATTGGGTCTCTACATGTAGAAATATAATCATAAAATGTGTCATCATATACCTTTTTGTTCTGTGTTGATCCTAGGAGAAAAGTGATGAACTCCTCTGAAAAGTTATGTTTTCCTTTCTATTCCTCTCCTAAATCCTTAGCCCCTTCACTTGATGAAACTCTTCTTAATTCTGGTTGACTCATCTTGAAAGCACTGAATATGTTATATCTACAAGTATGAACTGGAATACCACTTCTTACTGGTGCAAATGATTCTCTCTTATCAAAGCTCTTCTTGCAAATACTCTTCACAATTGCAGCTCACTGAAAAATCTAATTTGTAAAATATAAGAAAAGGAAATGTCTTGTCCTTATATCATTGTGCAATGAATGCAGATAATTTGTTGAGATCATAGAAAATCCTTACTCAATACTTCAGCATTCACTTCTATGTGTAACCAATATCAAATTTAGCTAGCCATGGTGTGTGAGGTTGACATGTTCATTAAATTCTTGGAAAATAGGCAAAAAAAGCCATCATTGTTTATTTATATCTTAAACCCTCAAAAACTGCTATAAACCCCAATTATATAGTGATTGGTCGTTACTTTTTCCCTTTTCCAACTCAGCCATGTACTTTTACACATTAGGCACTTACTTTTTCTTTATCACCATGAAAACTAACCACACCTCTTTCTGGAGATTCAGAGACCACAACTTTCTCATGATCTCTAAATGCTTAAATGCTTAACCTGAGTTTGATCATGAGATCCAGTGACCAAAGGATTCTCACAGTCTCTAAGATTTTAACTTAACTCATCTTCAATCGTGAGACTCAATGACTAAAGAAAACTCGTAATCTCAAGATACTAGCTCTAACCCTAGTTTTGTTATGAGACCTAGAGATAACACATATCTCTAAATCATTGAATGCTTTACTTAACTCAAGCTTTGTATCAAGATTTAGTGATAGTTGTTGATCTTGGTCTATATCTATGGTAATCTCTTAATCGCTAAATATTGCATGCCTTAACCATGAGATTGCAACACCTAGAGATTATTAGAAATAGGAAATACTAAGAGGGGGAGGGTGAATCAGTATTTTACAAACTTTTACTTGTGCCCACTTATGGATATATGAAATTAACTTGTAGCTTGCATAAGAAACTAAATTGAATAATAAGCACAAAAATAAAATGAAAGAACTCATAACACCATGTTTGTTCTTGACGAAACCCTAGCCAAGGGAAAACCTCAATGGGGATGATACCCACAATTGATCCACTAATCAAAAGTATATGGTTAAAGATATTGACCCTGTTAGGAGTCTATTACATCTATATAGTGTATTTGTCCTAGTTAAAGGACTTTAGGCCTTGTTAGAAGTCTCAACCCTATTAAGATTTTTTATTACAAAACATGAATGTATGAAAGATGAGTTCACTATCCAAACATGCAATATACAATGATAACCTCAAATACAAAAGGTAAAATACAAAAACTTTTTAGCGTTGTTGAATATCTTCAATATTTTGATCTAGTTGTGTAGTCTCTTCAAAACTTATCATCAATTCGCATTACTATGATCATATATCATATTTTTCATAATATACATCAATACAATACTTTCTTTCAACTTCACATAACATATATTACTTGCTTATGTGTCACACTTTACATTTACAAGTATCTTACTTATATACAAGTTATTATTAAATAACTTTCTTGTCAGCCTTCAATACATTACATGCTTCCAAAATGAAATTACTTCTTGCTACCTTAGGGTTAACATCTAGGATGTCATCCCTAATTCTTTAAGTCATTATTTTGATAAACAAAATAATCCCTTAACTCAATAAAACCAATTTATGATCGTTGCTTTGTTCTAGTCGACTCAACATTGTCTTTGTAAAACATCGATATCTCTTTTTGTACATGTCGTATAGACTTGTGCTCTTAGATGTAGCTTCAATATACTTGGAATGATCTATCTTCAAGTGTGCATGCACTGAATGTGCTTTTGTGAACATCTCTAGTCAAAACAGTCTCTGTGTAGACAAATAAACATTGTTATACTTAGACAATTTTCATAAGTTATTATACAAAACTTCCTCCTCAAATCATGTTGTCTTAATAATAATATATATGTTTCCATAATGACAACACCATGATATCCTACTTAGCCAAATTTCCAACAATCTCCCCCTTTGTCATTGGTGGCAACATATGGGAAAATTGGCTAAGTCCCAAAAAACAAACTTATCACAAAATTTCAAAAAAGTGTAACATTATGTAACATACGGCCATTACATCATTTGAAAAATATTTTTGGATCATACATATCTACTTATTTCTCCATAAGGATACTACCCCTTAGATTATACTTCATGCTATTCCGCATATCTATATCTTATACATATACATAATTTTCTCATACTATACTACTCCCCCTTTGACAACAATGATAAATGTGTCAATTATATGTATATGTTGGTCAAAATTTTGATTTACTTTCTTGTCTTCAATATTGAAAATTTGGAAGACTTGATATACAATCTACAAATTTCACCTTCATATTTTCAATCTCTTTATCCCATGTATTCTTGACAATCAGATACGCTAAGTAATGCACGTAGCCCATAGGATGCTATCTCAACTGCTTTAAGATTTGAATATGCAAATTTACCATACGATGTCTTTGATAAAAGATATTCTTCCAATTTATTCTCTACATTACTGATCTTCAAAGTTAGGTGCTCTCTGAGCAGAGAAAATCTCTTCAATTTTATTTCCTTCTCATTTTCAAGAAGTCTTATCTTATCATAAATTCTTCTTATTTTCTTCTCAATATCAGTGATCTTTATACTTGGATTATGTAATTCATTCACTATGGCTTTCAACTCTTCTTCTTTGCTCTTCAACTTCTCTAAAATCTCTAAGATGTGATTGTTTGATAATGCACACTGACTGTACAATGCTTTACATCTCTCTAAGCATCTCCTCAACTCTTTGATATAAACATCAAGATTATCTAGATCATTTTTGATATTCTGACAAGTGACTTGAAATAATTGTGCATCATGAGTTGTTTGAGCTTCTACTGATGCAATGTCTGATAGGGTAGTAAACATTACCTCTCTTTCTTTAGCTTGCAGATCAACTTCACTAACTTGAGTTGATATAATTCCTTGAAGCTTGCTGGTTACTTCAAGTAGTGCTCCTCCTAGGCTCTTCACTTTCTTATTCTTTCCAATAATAGTGTTTAGAGATAAGATCAACTCTATTTGATCATCATCATCAACTTCTACTCCTAAGTTTTCTAAAACTGATTCCATGGGTGGTCTAGGTAGGATTTATGTTGTACCCTTTTGTGGTGAAAATATTTTGATATGTACTTCATGCACTACTTACTTCTCTTCTACTATCTTATCCTTTTCTATATGTGATTCTTCTTGCTTCTCTTCTCCTCTTGCTTCTTCCACATCATCTACCTTATTTACTATTTCATCATTTTTATCATTAACTTCTTCTTATGAATTGCCAACGTCTACTCCTTGATCTTCGAATGGATTATCTTATCTATCTATAGTGATGTTTGTACCTTCTACATGCATAGATTCATCATCAATGTGGATGGGGGGTGGTAGAACTAGTTTTTCTTTTGTCTATGGCTCTTCTTATGCTATTTGTTCAGATTCACTAAGTGTCTCTTTTGGTCCAGAGGTCATTACTTTTACAACTACTTCCTCAGTTTCTTTGTTAATTTCCTCATAATTTCCTCCCATAATCAGAATTGTTCTTCTTTTTTCTCCTCAGATGGGTGCTAAGGTTTTTCATGATTTCTTTAAAGTGATCTTCATCTTTTACTTCACAAAGTTTCCTTACAAATCTCTCTCTTATGCCTTTATCTTCTTCTATTTCTCTCCTTTTCCTATTATTTAACTTCTCATAAAGATTATCTGGTATCTTATCCTTGATGTCCACAAATTTAGTGTCAGAAAGAATCATATGTCTAACAACTACATTCTCAAGGTTCAATTTCTCAAAATTATTATACATTTAATGGTACTTGTTTAGCTTAGTGAAATCTCCTTCATTAATGATTAAAGGATTCACTTTTTTGATCTTAGGCTTCCACTACTTCTTTTTCTTGTTGCCTGCCTCTTCATCTACTTGTGGTTTTTCTTCTAGAATCCTTATCCTTTCTACTGGAGAAAAGATAGTTTTATGTCTCTTACCTGGTCCACTTGTCATCTCTTTCACTCTCTTAGTTGGTGTAGTGGAGGTGGATCTAGTAGATTTCCTTGCTATTGCTGGCTTATCCAATGACATATTCAAATCAGTAGATTCTGCAATATCTTCATCAATATCTTGAATATCCTCAACAGGGGTTTCTTTGGATGTCAAAGGTGGAACTGATAATACTTCCTTCTATCCAATATCTCTAATGGATGTTGCAGTATGTTTCGCAATGTTAAACTCATGCTCATTCATACTTGTATCTTTTAGAATATTTTTTATTGTGTTGTCAACTCTTTTCTTTGCTAATTTCTGCACCTATGATTGTTGTGTTGTACTAAAATTCTCTTCAAATGTTCCAAATCTAGGACTCTTGGAATCTAATCTACATTTAAGTAATCTACATGCACATCCTTCAGCTTCCTCTTCGGATATCTCATATTCTAGAGGATCTACAAACTTTTTCCTTGGTTATACTACCTCAATATAGGTGAAATATGTGTCCACTAAGAAACATATTTCATTTTTGTACTTTTCAACTATATATGGTGGAATTATTGATCTCTTCTTCATCTCATTCTGAAAGGTTTTAATAACAAGTGTGGCACTCTCATTTACTTTATCAATAGGATGTCTAAGATGTACATTGTTAATTCTATCCATTGAATTTATGCCATCATTCCAATCAGCTCCAATAGTATAAGGGAATCTTCTCAAAAGATGGAAAAATATATAGGTGATTAGGGATGAAAATCTAAATTGGGAATTTTTTTTTCTTGATCTTCTCAAGATTCTCAATCAACTGAATTCTCATAATTTCACACATGTCAACTTTAACTTTGTAAATGCACATAAGACAAGCTACTTGCACCATACTTGCTTCCATGTCATCTTCTCTAGAACTTGCACAGAACCTTGTGGTTAAAATCTTGCATATATACCTCATATCATCTTGTTCAATCTTGCTAATTACTATGCCCCTTTTGTTATAAGAAGACTTGTTGTTATCTAAAACTATTTTCTTTACATTCTTTTCATTTAAAGGAATTGCACCTTTCTTAGACAATCATGTTAGCTCATATATTAGATCAGCTATTATATCTATCACTATATCATCCAACCAAAACTTTTCATTATGGATTCTTCTCAAAATGATCATAGTCCATTCATCATTTTGAAATTCATAGTGAAATGTATACTTGATAATATCCATTTGACCTAAATGTTCATATCCTTCTTTTTAGTTCATTTCATGTTTGTATATCTTATCATATTCCATAGATAAACTACTGTCTCAAACTTACACTTCAAATACCCTTTTACATCTTCTAAATGTAATACACCATCTGGAATGTTTGACAAAGCCAAACTAGGGTCTTCTTCAAAAGGTTCTATTGATTCCTTTTTCATCTTAGGTCTAGGTGTGTCTTTGATGTTGTGGACTGAGGATACATACATGGTTTCACTGAAAAGTAACTTCTTTAACAACAAATTCTTAGTAAAATACCTTGGAATTGCAATTTAGGGCTTCCACATAGATCTAGAAAAGAATCTGTCTCCAAATCTCACAAACTGCTTTCAATCTCCACTGGCTAGATCTTTATGACTCTTGTAAATATTTGAATGATCAAATAATGTCAATATTCCTCTTTTATCCTTGAAATCCTTCAAGACATTGTCGTCACTTAATTTCATAAGTGCATACATGCCAAAAGTTATTCCTAGTTACCTATAAAACTTCTTACTTTTTGTGTAATTGCATACATGTTCATAAATTCATGCACTCTTAACCATAGCTTCCTTATATCATATCCTAGCTCATATTAACTTCATGAGGCTTAATTCAATTTCTCCTAAACTCTATGCTATTCTGATTCTTATATTAATACATAATTCATGATATTTGATGCTTAATTATTTTGAGATGAGTTTGGAATTGATTCAAACTTACTCTCAAATACTTCACCTATCTGATTTCCTAATATATTGAGTGTGCTTTCTTGATCTGTAGCTTTGACAAACTCAACTTCTTCTTGTTAGAAAGTAAAGTCCACCAAGATAACTGAGAGGGGGGGGTGAATCAGTTATCAGATAATTATAACTTTTATCATCTTCAACAACATTAAACCATATAAGGAATATAATTACCAACCATAGAAAGATATTCATACACAATAACACAATGACAAAAGATATGTTGACTAGGGAACCTCTTGATCAAAGAGTAAACCCCGATGGGAATGATGCCCATAAAAGATGCACTAATATGAATATTCCTTGTGAAAGGATGGACTCTATTAGGAGTCTTATGAAATACATTCAGTACGTATGAATCCTTGTTAGGAGATTTTGAATCCCTATTAAAAGATTATAACCCTGTTAGGAGTTATGGAAGACAGAAGGACCCACTGCCCAAATAGCTTCAGGGTAAGATCACTGAACACACTATCCAAATAATCTTTGCATTACTCAATAGAATAATATGTTACCTCTTCTTTGACTGTGCCAAACTGCACTCACTGTTACATTAGATCTCAATTTCAGATCTCTATACCTCGCAAGTCTTCCTTCACAAATCCGCTTTCATACTTAGCTCTTTTCTTCACTTCATGCATACAGCATCACACACAACCGCTACTTCCATATCATGACCACTACACAACAACAAGGAAATACATTCCTTCCTTTATACCACTCTCAAATAATTACAAATGAGTCGGCATACAATTACAATATAAAAGTTTCCACACGCTACACCAAAATTACACAGAACTGTAAGCTTCCAAATACAATAAATTTGCACTCATGTGACCTTGAAGTTTGTGCTATCATCCATGTCACTATCAATGTGTCTTCCACTTCCCTTTAATTGTGCAAAACTAGATTCCATCCTGATTAGGAGATATCATCCGATTTCCACAAACCGCTACTCAAGAACACTGCTTGAATACTGCTTCTACCAAAATGCTCATAACTTCCATGAATAAATGAATTATTGTCTATGCTCTTAACCATAGACATATAATACATCAAAGAGTATATCCTCAACATCGCATAGCTCCAACTACAATAACCCACATGTGCTAATCCAAACTCTGTCTGCTTCTCTACAAGTCTTCGATAAATCATTGTGTTGACATCAATGACAATCATAGTCACGAATGCAACAACAACTACTATAGAATGGATGCCAAAAATTTAGCATTCATTCCTAAAAATTCTAAGTTACTACAATTTTCATTCTGACTAATGTTGGTGTTCATATTTCTTCAGTGTAGTTTATATTTCTTCTAGGATTAGGATTTCTCATGTTGTTCATTCTGCAATACCTCGCTATGTGACCCATGTTACTGCATATCTAACAAACTATAACATTGTTTCCATATCTCGGTCCTGACTGGCTGATTTTTTATCTACAATTTCTGGTAATATGTCCAAAATTGTTGCATCTATAACACACAACTCCATTTCTTATGTTGTTTGCTACTCCAATAGGTCTTTTATCTGCAGGGTTAGTGTTTCTAAACATTCTACTATTACCATTATCATTAGATCTAGTTTTCTTACAATCAATAGCTCTATGTCCAAAACCATGACAATTATAACAATAACCAGAGAGAGGTTTGAATTCCTTATCTATACAATCTCTTTTCATGTGTCCAAAAGAATTCCATGAAATGAATCTACCTTTGAATTCTCTTTGTATCTCTTTAAGTGGTTCATTTTTCTTAGATGGGTTAGGTACATTTTCAGATTTGTTAGACTCATCGAGTTTATTTTCTTCTTTGTTCTCAGGTTGTTTACTTTTTAGATATGGTTCTTTGCATTCTTCAATCTTCTTAGGGAATTCATTTTCAAAGTAACCAAGACCATTTTTTTCATAAGAGGGTTTCTGATAAGAAATTTGTTCTTAAATTTTTTCACTACTGGAATATAGTTTCTCAAGATGTTGTTTAGATTGACTTAGTTCTCCTTTCACAATTGTGTTATATTTTACAATTTTAGCATACTACAATTTTATAGTGTCAAATTCAGATGTCACTTTGGTAAGTTTAGATCTCAAATCTGCATTTTCAGACTTCAGATTTGATTCATCTTTGTTGTTATCATCTTTCAAGCTTAGCTTTAGGTCTACAATCTTTAGTTCATGTTTCAAGATATCATTCTCCTTCTTCAGTTTTGAAACTTCATCATTGTCCTTGACTTGGCTTGTAGGTTCTTTCTTTGATTTTAGATCTTCTATCTTTTATTTTAGTTTCTCAATATAGTCTTTTGCACTATCATATTTTTCCTTCAATGTATATCTTTCTTCGGTAAGAATATCAATCTGTTCAAGATCTTCATCAATATTTTTCTGCAATTGATCCATATCCATAGAGATCTTACTCAATTTGTTAGGCCTTCTCCAAATAACTTAATTGTAAGTAACTAAGCTCTGATACTAATTGTTAGAAATAGGTAATACTAAGAGGGGGGTGAATTAGTATTTCACAAACTTTTACTTGTGCCCACTTATGGATATATGAAATTAACTTGTAGCTTCCATAAGAAACTAAACTGAATAATAAGCATAACAATAAAATGAAAGAACTCATAACACCATGTTTTTTCTCGAGGAAACCCTGGCCAAAAGAAAACTCCAGTGGGGATGATACCCACAATTGATCCACTAATCAAAAGTATCTGGTTAAAGATATTGACACTATTAGGAGTCTATTACATCTGTATATTGTCTATGTCTTGGTTAAAGGACTTTAGGCCTTGTTAGAAGCCTCAACCCTATTAATATTTGTTCTTACAAAACATGAATGTATGCAAGACGAGATCACTACCCAAACATGCAATATACAATGATAACCTCAGATACAAAAGGTAAAATACAAAAACCTTTTACTATTGTTTAATATCTTCAATATTTTGATCTAGCTTTGTAGTCTCTTCAAAACTTATCATCAATTCACATTACTCTGATCATATATCAGATTTCACATAATATACATCAATACAATACTTTCTTGCAACTTTGCATAACATATATTACTTGCTTATGTGTCACACTTTACGTTTATAAGTATCTTACTTATATACAAGTTATTACTAAATAACTTTCTTGTCGGCCTTCAATATATTACACGCTTCCAACATGAAATTACTTATTTTTTCCTTAGAGTTAACTTCTATGATATCATCCCTAATTAGTTAAGTCATTATTTTGATAAACAAAATAATCCCTTAACTCAATATAACCAATTTCTAATCGTTGCTCTGTCCTCATTGACTCAACAATGTCTTTGTAAAACATCGATATCTCTTTCCATACATGTCGTACAAACTTTCACTCTTAGATGTAGCTTCAATATACCTAGAATGATCTATGTTCAAATGTGCATGCACTGAACATGCTTCTTTGAACATCGCTAATCAAAATAGACTCTGTGTAGATAGATAAACAATGTTATACTTAGACAATTTTCATTAGTTCTTATATAGAACTTCCTCCTCAGATCATGTTGTCTTAATACTGAATATATGTGTTTCCATAATGGCAAAACCATGATATCCTACTTAGCCAAATTTCCAAAAGAGATAACCCATATTTTCTTATCCTTTAACATTGTCACTGAATCTCCAAATGTTTAGCCACTAACTGTCGGCATCATGAGATTCAGAGATAACTACATCCACCAAGTCGCTAAACATTTTGACTTAACCCTCAACCATCTGGAGATTGGGAGATAACCTTCACTGTCATTTCTTTAATGTCTTTTCATCAGGTTGCCAAATGTTAAATGACTTAATCATTAGGTCCCAAGACTTGGAGAAAACACTTTTCGCCAAGTCGCTGGATGTTAAGTAACTAACTATCCACATTGAGAGATCAGAAGATAACTACACATTGTTAAATGTTTAAACCTCATCACCTAATCTCCAGATCTATTAAGCCTTAACCACCACTTTATGAGACTTAGAGATAACCATTGCGCCAAATCATGAGACCAAAGGAACTAACTGCCAGATAATTGGAGATTTGGAGAAACCCATGTCACTAAATCGCTGAAGGTTAAGACATCATTGCCAAACATTATGAGACTTGGAGAAAGCACTTTCACCAAGTCGCCAAATGAAAGCCACTAATTGCCAGGCATCACGAGATTAAGAGATAACCTCAAAGACATTACTTAGTCACCCAATCTATGGATCTTTTATACTTAACTTTAAACTTTACAAGAGTTGGAGATAAAAGGGAAATAATAACCATGTGTCGGATAAGAGACTTAAGTGACATGGAAAAGTAATGCGCAATTAGATCTAAGGTAGGGTTTTCATATTTAGACAAAGAAAAAATTTCACAAACCCTTTGAAAATTAAAAAACCTAATTCACAAGCTAGGGAAATTTTTAAATAGATCTCAAAGACATGAAATTTGACTAATAGTGGCTCTGTCTAGGGATGATGGGTAACTTGTGCCCATGCAAGAACTTAGAATCACTGGAAGAGGAGACCAAAAACTTGACAACCATGACAACTACAAAGAGCACTGGGAAAAAACTTATTTACAGAGGCAAGACTAGACAAATAAACATACTACACCTATACAAAATTTACAACATATACAGAACCTAACTACTGCTCATGGAAAGAAAAATACCTTCAACAGAAGTATTTCTTCAAGAACTATCCATGAACAGAATTCTTGAATGTCACCAGTGAGCACTTTGATAATGTATGAATCTGGTCCCCATTTATCATGAATGAAGTATGGCCCTAACCATATTGGATCAAATTTCCCATGTTTTCCTTTGTCTTCCAATCTACCATTCCAGAGAAACACCAAATCATTTGACTCAAACTTTCTTTCTACAAATTTATTGTCATACAAGTTCTTGACTTGTAACTACATCTTAGCATTTTTCAAAGTTGATTCTCTCTTGGTTTCATCTAATTTAATCAGATCTTCAATCCTCAACTAAATTTCATCCTCTAAGTCTTCATCATACAATTGGACAAACTAGTACATTTCTAACAAGTTGTTTTGAGGAATCCTTGCATGTATCCCATACACCAAATCAAAAGGTGGACACCCAATTTCCTTCTTAACAGTCACTCTATCAGCCCACATGGCCAATGGAAATTTTGAATTCCATGCTTTCTTATTCTTTTCAAGGATCATCTTGAGAATATTTATCATGCTTTTATTTGTTGATTCTTCTTATCCATTTCCTTGTGGATGATATGGGGATGAGTATGACATTTGAATTCTAAAAATTTCATAGAATTCCTTGTACTCATTTGATGTTAAACACATTGCATTGTCACATACAATCCTTTCAGGACAACCAAACCTAGTAACAATATGGTTCCATAAGAAATCAGTCACCACCTTGCTAGTTTCATTCCTTGTGGGAATAGCCTCTACCCATTTTCTAAAGTAATCAGTAGAAACTAACATCCAATAATTTCCTCCACTTGAATCTCCTATAAAATCCATTCCCCACTATTGGAAAGGGGCTTGCACTTCTACTGGTTTTAATGGCACATTTCCTAAAAATTTTAACTTGCCAGAAAATCTTTGACAAGCATCACAATTTCTTACCAGCCTTTATGCATCCTTGAAGATTGTGGGCCACCAAAACCCTTCCCTAAAAACCTTTTGAGTATTATTTTTACCCATGTAGTGTCCACCACAGATCCCTTCATGTCTTTCTCTTAGAAAGTTATCAACTTGATCCTCATTTACACACTTCAACAAAATGCAATCCAGATTTCTTCTCCATAATTTAGATCTGATGATAACATATTTAATTGCTTGTAACTTTAGGTATCTTTTCTTTTTATCATCCAATCCTAATGGACACTTCATATTCCTTAAGTAATAAATGACATCTTGATACCAGACACAATCATCCATATCACAAGTGTAATCAATTTCCATCTAATTAATCTATTTTGCATAAAGATTAGACTGGGCCATCAATTTTTCCAATCCTTGACCTCTAACCAACTTAGTGATCTGAATGTAAACATTAAATTCCTGGATCCTATTTATCCATATACATCTTCTCCCAGATACTTCTTGTTGTGAAAAGATGTCCTTAACTACAAAACTTGGTACAAAATCAATCATTGTTGCTCCCATTAGATAACATATGAAATCCTTAACATCTTTTATAAGTGCATAAGCTTTCTTTTCATTAATTTCATACTTTAATTCAGCAACTTGTAATTATTTACTAAATAATGTAATAGGTTGTTCAAAACCCTCAGTATTTTGCTGCAATAGGACTGCAGCAACAGTATGAAAAGAAGCAAAAGAGAAAATATGCATTGGAATGTCATAATCTAGTGCCTTAAGCATAGGTGCATCTTTGTGAATAGAGGTAAAATGGAATCACCTTTATTTAAATGTAATGTATGGGGGAAATATGAGATTCACTCCTAAATCCAAATTCCCAAAGGAGAGATCCAATTTGATCAACCAAAAGGTTAATGCACAATCGAATCAATCTATGGAGAATATGTAAGAGAGAGAGAGAGAGAGAGAGAGAGAGAGAGAGAAATCCTATATTTCCCTATGGAGAATTATGCTTGAAATCTGAAATAATTGAAATACAAATACTAACCCCAAAATAGGGCAAATCTGGAAAATGCCAATTTCTGATGTCTGTGTGTACTTTCAGGCAATTCTGCAACCTGTTTCAGACTGGAAATGCCAAGATGAAGAAAACCCAAAAATATTTTGTCTTTCCGACAACAGGTAGTCTTTGACCCTCATAAAAGGTCAAAGGCTACATTATTTATTTGAAGGTCGATTCTGACTTTGTTTGTAGATCTCAAAAGTTCACCGAAAAGGGTATCCAAATCTGCTCTCAGATCCTAAATTTTGCACCTGTACCTACAAGAAAAAGGGGTTTTCTTTTTGTATGGTGGGTTTGCCTTGGTCAAACCCCAATTTAGGAATTAACCTTGAAATTGAATTGAAATTTTGTATGCATAAACAAAGCAAATGAAACAATTCACCTCGCTTATGTTGAAGTCCTTGTAGAGGATTGGAATCCTCAAATCCACAAGTAGGAATGCTTCAATGGATGTAGAATGAATGTAGAATGTCTCAAATCAATGGCATTTGATCTTAAACACCAATCTTGAATATATCTTTGCATATGAGGAGGCTTGGATGAATGTAGAAGGATGGATCTTCAAGGGGGCTCCAAAGAGATTGAATCCTTCAATGGCTAACAATGGATCTCCTTGATGGATGAATGCTTGAATGCTTGAATTCTTGAAGGCTTGCTTGAATTATTGAATTCACTTGCTTGCACTTGAGAGCTTGCTCATAAAATTGCTTGAGAGATGTGGATAATCGATGGCAAAACTTGATGGAGAAAATGAGAGAGGAAGGCCTCCTTTTATAGTGAACTAGGGCACAATCTTCTAGAGGGGCCACCTTGGAGAATTAAATCCCAATTAGGTCCTAACCTTTAGAAAATATAGCTAGATTAAATGCAATTTAAGGATTTACCATTTTGAAACCTAAAATGGCTGACCCGGAGGCGGGAAAACAAATATCCCTGAAACCCGACACCCGAAAATCAAGGAAATTTGAAATTTGGACAGGGGGTCAAGGATGAGCTTAACTCTAACCTAGGTTAGGTTTGAGGTCAATCCTAACTAGGTTAGGATCAAGGTTGACTTTGACATTGTGGTCAAAAATCTCAGGATCCTGACCCAGAATGCTAGGAAATGCATATATGAAGTGAAAATCAGGTGCAGAGGAAAGCAAAATAGGGGGAAAAGTCAAATACATGCAAAGACCCAATCAAGGTTCTTAACATGACCCTAGACCACTTACTCAAAGGGCTAAATTCTCTTATCATGGAAGTGCTTCCATTTTAAGATGATACATTAAGCCCCCACTTTAGAAAGAGTATGGAATCGATGCAAACTCTTGGTAAAGGAGATCAGAATGAAAAGATAATCTTATCATAATCCAAGGGAAAAAGAGAAACCTTAAGCCCCCAGGGACTCAAGTCTTCATTGACTCCCAGATCACAATAAGAGAGACATCTCTAGAGAGAGAAATAAAGGGTGTGATTACCTTTCCCAATGAGAACTTATGTCCCATTGTGAACCACACAAGGAAACAATGCAACTGGAAAGATGGAATTGAACTGCCTAGTGAATGTGACTACTCACTAGTCAACCCATCAAGGATTCACCCTTAGGAATATTCTATTCCATAAGAATAAAACCAAAAAACAAAAGAGATCCAATCTTAAGGACACCTTCGACCTTAAGGGATCAAAATGTATGTATATTTGAAATTGGGGGGATCAAGAGATCCTAAAAAATAAATCCATGCTTTAAGGATTAGTTACTAATCCAAAAAGGGAGAAAAAAAGTATCTTGAAAAATATGCGTGCGTATCGAAAAGTGTGTGTGTGCAACAGGTGAGCAGAGCGTATGCCCCCACGTTAAATTCATTTCTGACACTTTAACAGGAGCAATGGCTTTAACAGAAACATGAACAACTCCACTGATTACGTTTCCACGTTGAGATGCCCCTAGCTGAAGACAAATCAAGGGAAATATCACAGAAACATACAGAGAACACTGAAGGGATCTACCTACCATGGGGTCAGTATGATCATAAGATAATATATATGATATTATTGCAAATGAGTTGACATCATTCCCCAAAGAAAGTAGAACTATGATCACAAAGGAGGAAAGATCACATAAGATATATGAAAGAGAATCTTTTTGGACCATGACATGGAGACCAAAAATAATTAGTGCTACCATATCTTGAATCTAAGCAGATTAAACAAGGAAACATTTACAAACAATAACACAATTAAAACTTAACATTGAATAACGCAGAGAAGAATAGAGATACATATAGAGGAATTTGAACAATAGTTTTGATTCCTTTATCACCTTGTACCAACTACATAACAAGGATCATATAAAAGAATCTAACAACATTTAGCAAACACATTATGGGAGAAGCACAGTACAGCAGGCAAACACACAACAAAGCTACCACAAAGGACAAGCTGATCAAGCATGCCACCTACTCTCCCCATCTCATTGTATATCATTTAGGGAAGATGGATAACTTGCAAGAGGGACTATATCCAACATAGTAGGAATGATAGCCAGTTCCAAACAAGGATCCTCTTGAGAATCACAATGTTCGACACTAGGTGTAAGAGTTAATTGTGATGAAAGCATATTAGGTAAATCAATGTCAATGTCAATAGTCTCATATTCATCATTAACATCATCAGTATCATCAAGAGTATCTTCTTCATCCAAATTAATCAAAATAGGATCTAAGATATGAATAGAATCATCATAATCATGCATATTCACATCATTATTAATAACAACTTCTTCTAACACATCATGCATAGATTTATCTAAAGAAGGTAGAGATCTTTGAAGAATAGAATTATGAGCTTTAGCATGAGCACGGTGCTTCTTATGACATTCATTAGCAGATCGATTATGTTTTGATTTATTTGAAATAGGTTGAGAACTAGGAGGAACAGTCACCGGATCCTTCACAGGTTCTTTAGGAAGATCAATAGGACTATCAACAATAGGAGGAACAATCACTAGATCTTTGATAGGTTCTTTAGGAAGAGTGATAGAAGGAACTTGATTAATAGAAATAGAAGCCATAGTTAAAGGAGGTATAGAAGGTGTAGGCAAAAGACCATGATTGAGATCCATGGAGGAATGCTTAATTCAAGAATCTTACATTTTTTATAAGCTTGATATGAATGGAAAATATTATCAGGTCGAGGAGGACATGAATTAGGTAATGAAGGCCAAAATAAATCTAGAGCAGCACAATCTCAAGGCCTAGAAGGTTGATATAAACTATGATTAATCATCTTCACTTCTTCATCATGAATGAACTTAAGACACTTATGGATAGGTGAAGCAATAGCATGCATGGCATTCAACCAAGGAAAACCTAGCTTAACTTGAAATTGATCGGAAGTAGGAACCACAATAAAGGTAGTGTTCACAATGTTTCCATAAAGTTCAACTGGTAAAGTAATAGAGCCAAATGATGGATAAAGAAAACCATTACAAGTTTGAATCCACACATCTAATGTATCATAAGAATCACGTTGTAAGCTTTTCATAAAAAGATTTTCTTCAGTAATCACATTGACTAAGGATGTAGGATCAACAAGACAACCACAAGTAGGTTTCTGAGAAATCCTAGCATAAATGTAAAGGGGACCATCAGGAGCCTTAATAGTCTCAGAGTCATCAAAGGTAATCAAAAGTTCCTGAGGTCTTTTATTCTTAGGTTGTTGTTGAGGTTTAGGTTGAGTTTTCATTTTAGGTTTAGGTTTTGGTCGAGGTTGAGATTGAACTTGAGATTGAATCTGAGGTTGAGGTTGAGGTTGAGGTGGAGATACAGATGGACCAACATGCTCCACTTGATTAACAACATGATTGAGATCATCCATCTTAGAATCGTACACAATTTCCATAGCATATGGTTGAGCAATGGTATTAGTATCATGTGTAGGTAAAGGATTCGTATAGATTTGAAGGTTTTGATTAGGAGGAGAGAAATATTTGTTTCCACTACCATCAAGATTATCAACATATAAGGCATTAGATTCAATTAAGTCTTGAACCTTATGTTTTAAAGAATAACATTTCTCAATATCATGACCATTCTAACGATGATATTGACAAAAAGCATTTTGATTAAAAAATTTAGAGGCAATCGTAACAGGCAAAAGAGGTCCAATAGGAGGTAAAGTAATCATATTAGTAGTTAAAAACCTATTCATAATAGCATGTAAAGATTTGGAAAGAGGAGTAAATGTATGATTTAATCAAAAAGTAGTGGATGCAGAAGTGGCATTATGAGATGCAACAGCAACTACATTCACTTGTTTTTTTATCTTGACATAATTATTGAATTTTTGAAATTTGTTTGGATTAGGAGTAGCATCACTCTTATCAACTAGAACAGCATCCATTGGAGTGTTTCTCTCAAATTGACTCACTTGTAATTGATAATGATGAAGTGTTGCACAAAGTTGTTGAAAAGAGGTAAATTTAGTAAGCAAAATCTTATCTCTAATATCCTTTTGCAAATTTGAAATAAACATACATTGAATATCAATATCAGGAACAGGATAGGAAATCTAAGCATACAAATGCTTAAATCTACTAATAAATTCAGTCAATTTTTCTTTAGCACTTTGTTTACAAATCATCAAATCAGTCAAAGACACTTGCGGGCCAATGTTGTTTTGAAATTGTTAAATAAAGGCATTAGAAAGTTTTGGAAAGGAATCAATAGAATAAGGAGGCAAGGAACAATACCATTGTAAGGCCTTGTCACGGAAGGTTCTAGCAAACAATTTGGCTAAAATCCTATGGTCATGAGCATAATCACTAGAAAGGATTTGGAATGTTTTAACATGATGAACAGGATCTCCTTTTCCATTATAATTCTCAAGATGAGGCATATCAACTTGCTAAGGAATAGGAGTACGAATAATATCCAAGGACAAAGTACTTCCCATGTCACATGTAAGGATACTAAACTTGTTTTGAGTTAAAGAAGCAAGTTGTTGTTGTAAGGATGACATAGATTGAGCCAAACTGATGATTATTGAATCATTAGCAAAAATAGGAGTAGCAACATTAGACACACTAGGTAAAGTGTAAGAAGCTGCAGGAATAGAAGACACAACTGGAGGAACACTAGGAACTATAGTTGGAAGAGGATTGGAATAAGTAAAAGGAACATTATGATATGAAGGTTGTGATGTAGGAAGGGACACAGGAGGAACACTCATAGGAACAGAGGGAACCATCACAGTCACCAAAGGAGTATAGGTAGGAATATTAGGTAAAGGATTAGAAGGAGGTTCAACACTAGTGATAGGAGGAATCAACCCTAAATCTTGACCTTCTTGAGCTAAAGGTTTAACATTTGAATGCACAAGGTGAGTAATACCACGCAAGAGGTTAACACCTTGATCACTATCACAAAGAACTTTCTTAAGAGCCTCTATAGCTTAAATAGAATCTTTATTATGTTTCTCTTGAATAAGCCAATTACCCATTTTATCAAGTTCAGTTGAAAGTTTTTGAACTTGCTCAGGAGGAACTCTTAAAGTGTCATCCTCATCATGAGATGAGTGAGAAGAGTTTTTCTCCATAGTAGGATTGGAATCATGAAGAATCAAATTGTCATTCAAGACCCTAAGGAAAGGAGAGGAAGATTCAGGATCAAAGGCACCCATGAGTCTATGACTTCTTCTAACCAGAATGTTATAAGTAGGACTAGTAGTAGTAAAGCTCATAAACCAATGTAATGAAAATGAACTAAACTAAGAACACATAAAGCATGAACATCTAATTAGCATGCAATATTTAACACAAAGGAGAAATCTAATACTAACAAGATAAAAGGAAATCTAACACCAAAAAGAAAGAGAGTAAGCTAGTCGGGTTCACCAAAATGAATAGGATGTAAAATGGAATCACCTCTATTTAAATGTAATGTATGGGGGAAATATGAGATTCACTCCTAAATCCAAATTCCCAAAGGAGAGATCCAATTTGATCAACCAAAAGGTTAATGCACAATCGAATCAATCTATGGAGAATATGAAAGAGAGAGAAAAATCCTATATTTCCCTATGGAGCATTATGCTTGAAATCTAAAATAATTGAAATAAAAATACTAACCCCAAAATAGGGCAAATTTAGAAAATGCCAATTTCTGATGTTTGTGTGTACTTTCAAGCAATTCTCCAACCTGTTTTAGACTAGAAATGCTGAGATGAAGAAAACTCAAAAATCTTTTGTCTTTCCGACGGCAGGTAGTCTTTGACCCTCATAAAAGGTCAAAGGCTACATTCTTTATTTGAAGGTCAATTTTGACTTTGTTCGCAGATCTCGAAAGTTCACCGAAAAGGGTATCCAAACCCACTCTCATATCCAAAATTTCACACCTATACCTCCAAGAAAATGGGGGTTTTTGTTTGTATGGGGGGTTTTCCTTGGTCAAACCCCAATTTAGGAATTAACCTTGAAATTGAATTGAAATTTTGTATGCATAAACAAAGCAAATGAAACAATTCACCTCGCTTATGTTGAAGTCCTTGTAGAGGATTCGAATCCTCAAATCCACAAGTAGGAATGCTTCAATGGATGTAGAATGAATGTAGAATGTCTCAAATCAATGGCATTTGATCTTCAACACCAATCTTGAATAGATCTCTGCATATGAGGAGGCTTGGATGAATATAGAAGGATGGATCTTCAAGGGGGCTCCAAAGAGATTGAATCCTTCAATGGCTAACAATGGATCTCCTTGATGGATGAATGCTTGAATTCTTAAAGGCTTTCTTGAATGCTTGAATTCACTTCCTTGCACTTGAGAGCTTGCTCATGAAATTGCTTGAGAGATGTGGATAATCGATGGAAAAACTTGATGGAAAAAATGAGAGAGGAAGCCCTCCTTTTATAGTGAACTAGGGCACAATCTTCTAGAGGGGCCACCTTGGAGAATTAAATCCTAATTAGGTCCTAAAATTTAGAAAATATAGCTATATTAAATGCAATTTAAGGATTTACCATTCTGAAACCCAAAATAGCCGACTCGAAGGTGGGAAAACAAATATCCCCGAAACCCGACACCCAAAAATTAAGGAAATTTGAAATCTGGATAGGGGGTCAAGGATGAGCTTGACTCTGACCTAGGTCAGGGTCAAGGTTGATCCTAACCAGGTTAGGGTCAAGGTCGACTTTGACCCATATGGTCGACTTTGACCTTGTGGTCAAAAACCTCAAGATCCTGACCCAAAATGCTAGGAAATGCAGATATGAAGTGAAAATTAGGTGTAGAGGAAAGCAGAACAAGGGGAAAAGCCAGATACATGCAAAGACCTAATAAAGGTGCTTAACATGACCCCAAACCACTTACTCGAAGGGCTAAATGCTCTTATCATGGAAGTGCTTCCATTTTAAGATGATACACTTTGATTGCCTATTTGATATTCTTGAAAGCTTCATCAGGCTCACCATCTGATGAAGGGTGCTCCCCTTAATACCACAAACACATAACAAAAATAGAGAAATAACAACAATTTGCAAGAATAGCAAATAGGCTTCTTATTATCTCCACAAATGTGGAATTACAAATTTTCAGAATTAAAATATGCAAAGCCACATGGGCATTCCCCTTACAATATTCTGTAGGACAAAGCCTCAAATTATTACTCAGGTCTACTACCCAGAACTGCCCTAGACAACACTACGGGCCTTCTTTATATAGGCAATTTCCACCACCCGAGAAGGTTCCAAAAATTTAGCCCTTAAGGCCGACCAAACTTAGAATTATTTTATTTTTCAATTTATTACATTAAAATCAGCTCAGAACAACTTTTGAAACCCAAACAAAAATTTTGAAGGAAATTTATTTTCTGCCATTTCAGGTGGCCCAACTTCTGGAGACCATAAGTCATCACCCGTTGACCTGATTGACTATTATGACCCCATTTCAAAAAGAGCATGAAGCACTCTACAACACCTAAATTAAGAAAGCTTCATTAATCCAAACTATCAACCTCATCTAGGGCCTCTAAAGCCATCAAAACTGAGTTCAAAGTTTCTGTACCTTATTTCCAAAATTGAAAATTTTTAATATCTTCAAAACTAGACTTGATCCGACAATGAAACTTTACTGGCAGGCTAATACGACCAAAATGAACCTCCACCTATGAAATTAGAATATTTCAAGATCATATGACCAACTTACTAAAAATAGTAAGTTTCCATAAATACCAGCTCTGCATAAGATAGCCCTTATTGAAAAGAAACCAGAAATATTTTTGGGTGATGCAAGATTTCTCTTACACCCAAGATGCTCCTGCATCAGACACCCGGGGTAATTTGAGAAGTGACCCTGTCACTGTTAGAAATAGGGAATACTGAGAGGGGGGGGTGAATCAGTACTCTACAAACTTTAACTTTTGCCCAATTATGGATATAATAGATTATCTTAACACATGCATAACATAAGATTCTAAACAACATGCATAGCAATAAAACTAAAGAACTCATTAAACATTATTTTTTCTCAAGGAAACCCTGGCCAAGCCAAAACCCCAGTGGGGATGGTACCCACAAAGATCCACTAATCAAAAGTATCATGTTAAGGATGTTGACCCTGTTAGGAGTCTGTTACATGCATATAGTGTCTCAGTCCTGATTAAGGGACTATAGGCCTTGTTAGAAGCCTCAACCCTACTAGGAGTTGGCAGAACAAAATGTGATTACCAGATGAGCCCACTGCCCAAACAAGTAATGTACAATATACACTGATTACAAAAGAATGTTAAGGTACATAACCTTATACTTCTTGCATCAATATTTCTTTGCTTCTCTTTCACAATCGCTATTACATACATTTGTTCCTTCATCATTATATCTCTCTTACAATTTACAATTACATTTATACAAGTTATTAGGATTAATAACTTTCCAGTCGGCTATCATATTACAAATAAATTTATCCAAGGGTTAACATCTAGGATGTTGTCCCTTTATATTGTTAAGTCATTATTTTCATAAACAAAATAATCCCTTAACTCTTTATCAATTTTGTCTTCATATTCTGTCCTGTCGGCTTGACACTGTCTTTAGTAAAATTGTCATAACTTCTTTCGTACATGTCATACTGAATTACACTCTAAGATGAGTCTTCAATAGTCATCATAGAGTCTATGTTCAAGTGCACAAGCACTGAACTTACTCCAATCAACATCGCAAACAAAAACTGTCTCCAGGTTCACTAGTAAAAACATTATCTCATACTTAGACAATTTCGCATTGCACTCTGACATACTAGCTCTCTAACATGTACGATTTTCATGTAGATTGTTAGTAAATAGATTTGTCCTTTTTTACTTCTTATGAAAATAACTCTTAATGCCCAAACTATGAACAATATCTGAATACAACAGTTGAAAAGCCGCTCTATAATTACTGGCTTTTCTCTGAATTGGTAGGTACAGCTCCCTATGTGAATGATATTCAATGAATTATTTTTTGCTCCTAAGACTAACGCGGGGTATGCTCTTAACCCGAGAGTGGAAGAGGAAACCAAGTTTCACCCAGGCAAGTGAAACTCAGGAAGGCATCTAAATGCAAGGGTGTTATGTTTATGGTATTCACAATCTTATGACTCCCACAACACAATAGAATGAAAATGCAGTTTATGGAATGCAAATGAAGTATGGTGATGCAATCTCATAACCAGTTATAACTCTCTAATTTTACTGATTGGTTAAAATGAAAACAATGAAATAAAACTCTGTTCACTCACTATTATCAATCCAACACAATGAAACAACATCACATACAGAAATGAAAAAACTCTAACTAGTTCTTCTCCGAATATCCTACAGCACATCCTATTGAGTTTATTCACATCTTTGAAAATGGGGAATGAAACATCCTTTCCTTCCTACTGCAACTTAGATGAAAGAGAAAGAACCATCTAAATAACTAATTGGAATAGAAAATCATTGACATAAAACACTTTCAATTGTCTCTACAACATCAAGTATCCTACACCAAAAATTTGCCGACCTTTTCATTCACTTTTTCAAAAGTATATATAAAGTTTACAAGCATACGCCCTTCATGGGAAAACAAAATGTTTCAAATTCCAAAATTTGAAAAGTCTGAAGCCAAGGACTTACGAAAACACACTAAAGGGGAACCAAAAGACTTTGCCTCTTCATTTGACCTTGCTCGAGAAGCAAAACTGAATGGTCCTCCATCAAATTAATATAATTGAGTTTATAACTATTAAACTACTTAACATCAAGTCAAAGATGCATTATAAACACTTGCAGATTTATATTCATAACAGAACCATCAGTGCCAATGTTCTTTTCTGTATATTTCAGCTATCTCAATGACCTTGAGAAATATATATCAGCAACACTGGGATTTTCTTTGTCATTCTGTTCTTAACCATTATCATCTTCCTCATCATCATCTCAAAGAACTTCCTTGTCACTATCGACCTCTTGTTGACTGATTCATGTGTTGATAAATCTTGAAAAACAAAAGCATGCCGATGATTTATCTTGAAATATTTTCCATAACACTTTACTTTGTCCAATTCCCTCTCGGTTTCCACTTTGTATAGAACCGAAATAATCATAATCTCAGTGATAGTCTTGCTGACAGAAAACTTCCATTAGCTTAGGAATCGATATGCAATTTCCATTCATAACATAAATCTTTATGCTAAGTCTCCATGCACCTGTTTCTTCATGCCAAATTGAATTTCATATCACTCGGCTTCATTTCTTAATCAGAAGAACATAGCTAAATACATAAGCTATGATTATCATTACAAAGAATCAATCCATTTCAATCGATGGCATACAAATCATGATACACAATATTGGTTAGCAAGAACTATCGAGTTCGACACTATTTGTCTAACTGTTACTGTAATCAAAGCATGAAATGGCCATTTGGTAGAGATCGCACTAATGTTAGCGCACGTGGTTTCCAGTAGGGCAAAGTCTTTAATATTCCCTGCTTACGTTTACTTCCTGCACCTACCTCTGGCTGCTCTTTAAAGCCTTGTCGCATGATCGCAAGGGAGCTTTCCTTGTCATGCGATCATGCGACCACTCTACTTACCCACCCCTTTTTGTTTGCCTTTGTCACGTTTTCTTATTCTCATCGCTGATTTATGTTGTCCCATGATCACATGGTATTATTTTAATTCATGCGATCATGTGACCACTCTATCATTGGTGCACGTGGAAGGATCCCGCTTTGCTGTGAAGACTCTTCAACACCATAGAGGGATAGCGGGAACCGTAGATATATAATTGACATTTTACGATGACTGCAGACCCGTCAACTCCAAATTGAATACTATTTTCACCGTTCGGATTGTGAAAGACCAGAGAATCAATATATGTATCCAAACCATGCTAAACATAGATTTCAATTAACTATGGAAAATGCATTGAATAAGCATGAACTCAGCTCTGTTACACTTTTGAATGCTTAGCTGGCACCTTCCAATATTTTTAAAACATATCTCATTTGATTATGTCGATTATCTATATGCACATCAGTTTCATGAAGTTCAGCTCTGTGCACATGAAGAACACACCCGAATCTTAGAAGGAACTTTAAACCATTGCATATTCACTGTGTTCGATTACTTCTAATCACCATTCCATCTAAAAAAGATCCTCAATGTGAGCATGTTATCCTTGCCAGGTTGGGGTCTATCACCTACCCATTGGTAAAGGGGCTTCCAAATAACCCACCGGGCTTGAAAAGAAGAAGGCAATGGTAGGGAAACCTGGCAAGGACAACCTATCCTGAAGGAAACTTAGACTTAGACTTAGACATGACTAAATCTGACTTGACATTACCAAAAAAAATGATGGGTGACTGAAATTCAGGCAACAGTTGGCTCCGTCTATGGAATATGTACTACAAAGTGCATAGAGAATTCAGCATCTCTATTTAAACAAGCATCTTATCCATTGGGTTGTGGAGTCTAGACCAAAGAATGACAATGAGCAACTGCATACAGGGAGGGTGGAGGGGAGCAGGGCAAGCTAAACACACCAAAATAGGAAACAACTGACTATGAAAGTAGGAGTAAAATACACTATGCAAAGTAGGAACAGCTAAACTAAGCACACCAAAACTGCAGAAAACAAAAACCTAACCTTCAGCACGGGTGAGGAGACCTCACCCAAAGAACAAAGAACAAGAAAGGAATCATACATGACCATTTACATGAAGAGAGAAATATGAACCCTTCCGACACATAGGAGAATGCTTCTCCAGCTTGAAACAACATTGATAACCTCTGGCAAGTCCTTCACTACTGAACTCGAGTCCAAAAGCAATTTGCAACATAGTAACCCCCAGGACCTTTCCAAACAACCATGCCTCATTGTAGACTTCTGACTCTTCTATACTTTTCTGCACACTACCTTTTACATGTTCTATCATCTTCTGTGAAGGAGAAGAAAACCCACCAGATTCTACAAACATCACTGAAAAATACTTGCAACTTTTTTCCTCAACCTTATCACTTTTAACAAAGACATCAATATTCAAACCCAGATTGGCAAGATTAGGATATTCAGATGATTCTAAATGCACTACTGGAACATAATCACATCTACTTATATTGATAATATCACTTTTAGTAGAAATATCATCATCAAAACTGGGATGGAGAACTTCAGAGTATTCAATAGATTTTGGAAGCACTGCTGGAAAACACTCACATCTATTTACTTCATTATCACCCTTAGTAGAGATATCAACATACAAATTAGGATGAATAGAATCAAAAAATTGAAAAGCCTCTGGAAGTGAAATGACATCATATTGGACATAGGTACTATCATTAGCAACTGTAGATTTCAAACCAAGGCTGAAACAAGAGGATTCTTCATTGTACATAGGTTCCATCCAGATTGAGACATCTTCTTCATTTGTTGCAATTATCAAACCTGAAAGACATTCACCTAAATTCAAAGCCCCAATACCTGAAATGACTGTAGAAGATTCACATGTGGCTGACACCATGGTTTGACCATTTTTCATTTCAAGATCAGGAAAACCTTCATCTGATTCTTTATCTTCTACATGATGCTTCAACACTTCATTAGCCATTGAAATCTCTTCCTGTTCAACATCTGTTGTTGCACCAATTTCTCTAACTGCATTCTCAGATTCAGTAGGAGGATTACCAAAACATAATGCAACCCTTTCATGTGTATCCATATGATTAGGAAAACCCAATATTGCATTAGCTTGTAAGCAGAGTGGTTCTTGCATTGGATCCCTATCAGCTATAATGGATGACGAGTCAACCCTACCATGTTCTTCAGGAATTCCCTCTTTTGATAGCACATCGGTCTCAAGATAATTTTTAGGAGAACAACAATTTGAACCATGATCCCCATTTATTTCTCTTTCAACTCTGCTTGTCATCTCTTCAACCATATTTTCAGATTTGGCAAAACATGATCTCACTTTCTTTTCAATACAAAATTCATCAAGAGGATTAATCATTGCATTTTCTTCAAGACAAATAGATTCTAACATAGGATCATTATCAACCTTTGCAAATTGAAAATCATTTTTGCTAAAATTTTCAATGAAGTTCAACTTTTCATGTTCTGGAGATACATTAACTATCAGATTATTTTCAACAGAAACTTCATGCAAAAGTTTATCTTTATTTTCCTCAAATCTGAAACTTTTTAAATTAGGAGTGGATGAAGGCATTAGAAAAACTTCTTTGTCTACTTTTCTTACCGATTCTTCATCATGGTGAAGGATGTCTTCATTCACTGAAAGTTGTGCTTCTGAAAACCAGGGCATTTCTTGTTCCCCAAAAGTCAAACCATTGGTTGATATGGGCTCTTCATGCTGATGACTTTCTTCATGCTGATCACTTTCTTCATGCTGATGACTCATCCATGGTAATACTGAGGATGAAGTAAATTCAGGTTTTCCATCACGCTCAAAATCATTCCTTGATACTTTAATTACATCTGATTTTTTATGTCTGAAATCCTGGAGCATATATAATCTTTTCTCAACTAGCTCCCACAATTCTCTAGACCGATGGTCTTGGGCTATACTTAAGTTGTTTCTTGTGACATAGCTGATACTCTCCTTAAATCCACTCTAGAGTAGTTGAAGTGTAGGATCCTCATCAATCACAATCTTTTCAATTAGTTGCATCTTCGCTTCCTCCTCTTTCAGCAAGTGATATCTCACACAAATCCTTCTCCATAATAGCACAATTGCATGATCTTCTTTAACACTCAGATTCATCTTTATTCCATAACTGATGTTTTCTAATAAGGCTTCATACATATCATGCAACATAGGATCAGTAGTGTGGCTGAGTTCTGTAAGGGAAGGGTCTGGTCTCCTTCTTCTCACTATTTTAATAGGCATGGTCCTTTTTACAATGGAGTCACCAATATCTACAAGTTAGAGATAATAAAATTTAAAAATGTAAACACTGGACTTCTCAATCAAGGCTATGAGAACCAAAATGGAGTCACCAATCTCTAGGTAGTAGAGAAAACTATAAAAACTAAGGAAGCCAATTTTAGCATCAATCTTCTCTTCTTCCTTTCCTCAGCTAGGTGCTTTCTAGTCTTCAACCTTAAGCTAGTTCTTCCTTCAGCATGTAGGACTAGAAACCTGATTCCTATGGCAAGCACCTTTCTCCACAAGATCAGTTAACAAAGGGGAACCAGAAATATTATCTTTTGCAAATTCATCCCCAGCGAAGTCGCCAAAAATCCGTTAGTAAATAGATTTGTCCTTTTTTACTTCTTATGAAAATAACTCTTAATGCCCAAACTATGAACAATATTTGAATACAACAGTTGAAAAGTCGCTCTATAATTACTGGCTTTTCTCTAAATTGGTAGGTACAGCTCCCTATGTGAATGATATTCAATGAATTATGTTTTGCTCCTAAGACTAACACGGGGTATGCTCTTAACTCGAGAGCAGAAAAGGAAACCAAGTTTCACCCAGGCAAGTGAAACTTAGGCAGGGATCTAAATGCAAGGGTGTTATGTTTATGGTATTCACAATCTTATGACTCCCACAACACAATAGAATGAAAATGCAGTTTATGGAATGCAAATGAAGTATGGTGATGCAATCTCATAACCAGTTATAACTCTCTGATTATTTTACTGATTAGTTAAACTGAAAATAATGAAATAAAACTCTGTTCACTCACTATTATCAATCTAACACAATGAAACAACATCACATACAGAAATGAAAAACCTCTAACTAGTTCTTCTCTGAATATCCTATAGCACATCCTACTGAGTTTATTCACATCTTCGAAAATAGGGAATGAAACATCCTTTCCTTCCTACTGCAACTTAGATGAAAGAGAAAGAACCATCTAAATAACTAATTGGAATAGAAAATCATTGACATAAAACACTTTCAATTGTCTCTACAACATCAAGTATCCTACACCAAAAATTTGCCGACCTTTTCATTCACTTTTTCAAAAGTATATATAAAGTTTACAAGCATACGCCCTTCATGGGAAAACAAAATGTTTCAAATTCTAGAATTTGAAAAGTCTGAAGCCAAGGACTTATGAAAACACACTAAAGGGGAACCAAAAGACTTTGCCTCTTCATCTGACCTTGCTCGAGAAGAAAAATTGAATGGTCCTCCATCAAATTAATATAATTGAGTTTATAACTATTAAACTACTTGACATCAAGTCGAAGATGCATTATAAACACTTGCAGATTTATATTCATAACAGAACCATCAGTGCCAATGTTCTTTTATGTATATTTCAGCTATCTCAATGACCTTGAGAAATATATATCAGCAACACTGGGATTTTCTTTGTCATTCTATTCTTAACCATTATCATCTTCCTCATCATCATCTCAAAGAACTTCCTTGTCACTGTTGACCTCTTGTTGACTGATTCATGTGTTGATAAATCTTGAAAAACAAAAGCATGCCCATGATTTATCTTGAAATATTTTCCATAACACTTTACTCTATCCAATTCCTTCTTGATTTCCACTCTATATAGAACTGAAATAATCATAATCTCAGTGATAGTCTTACTGACAAAAAACCACCATTAGCTTAGGAATCGATATGCAATTTCCATTCATAACATAAATATTTATGCTAAGTCTCCATGCACCTGTTTCTTCATGCCAAATTGAATTTCATATCACTCGGCTTCATTTCTTAATCAGAAGAACATAGCCAAATACATAAGCTATGATTATCATTACAAAGAATCAATCCATTTCAATCGATGGCATACAAATCATGATACACAATATTGGTTAGCAAGAACTATTGAGTTCGGCACTATTTGTCTAACTGTTATTGCAATCAAAGCATGAAATGGTCATTTGGCAGAGATCGCACTAATGTTAGTGCATGTGGTTGCCAGCAAGGCAAAGTCTTTAATCTTCCCTGCTTACGTTTACTTCCTGCACCTACCTCCAGCTGCTCTTTAAAGCCTTGTCGCATGATCGCAAGGTAGCTTTCCTTGTCATGCGATCATGCGACCACTCTACTTACCCACCCCTTTTTTTTTTCCTTTGTTGCATTTGCTTATTCTCGTCGCCGATTTATGTTGTCGCATGATCACATGGTATTATTTTAATTCATGCGATCATGCGACCACTCTATCATTGGTGCACATGGAAGGATCCTGCTTTGCCGTGAAGACTCTTCAACACCATAGAGGGATAGCGGGAACCGTAGATATATAATTGACATTTTACGACAACTGTAGACTCATCAACTCCAAATTGAATACTATTTTCACTGTTCGGATCATGAAAGACCAAAGAATCAATATATGTGTCCAAACCATGCTAAACATAGATTTCAATTAACTGTGGAAAATGCATTGAATAAGCATGAACTCAGCTCTGTTACACTTTTGAATGCTTAGCTGGCACCTTCCAATATTTTTAAAACATATCTCATTCAATTATGTCGATTATCTATATGCACATCAGTTTCATGAAGTTCAGCTCTGTGCACATGAAGAACACACCCGAATCTTAGAAGGAACTTTAAACCATTGCATATTCACTGTGTTCGATTACTTCTAATCACCATTCCATCTGAAAAAGATCCTCAATGTGAGCATGTTATCCTTGCCAGGTTGGGTTCTATCACCTACCCATTGGTAAAGGGACTTCCAAATAACCCACCCGGCTTGAAAAGAAGAAGGCAATGGCAGGGAAACCTGGCAAGGACAACCTATCCTGAAGGAAACTTAGACTTAGACTCAGACATGACTAAATCTGACTTGACATTACCAAAAAAAATGATGGGTGACTGAAATTCAGGCAACATAGATCATATGTTTCCATAATGACAACATCTATGTAACCAACTCAGCCAAATTGCCAACAATCTCCCCCTTTGTCATTGGTGGCAACATATGAGAAAATTGGCTAAGTCTACAACTTCAAAATCTCAAAATTGTGGCCATAGTATAAAATATATACTATCCTTATAACTCCAAAAAAAAAATTATCTCTAATACAATACTCCCCCTAAGAGTATCAATCCTTGTCATTTCTTATCATTTTTCTGCTAAATATCTCTCCCCCTTTGACAACAATGACAAAATAAAGGTAAGGAGAGTTACAAAACTGTATTCAAAAAAAGATTATACCTGAATTCAATATTGCAAAGCTGGTAGGCTTGCAACACAATCTGTAAAATCAATCTTTATAGCCTCTAACTCCTTATCCCATGATTTCTTAATAGAATCTGCCACATTGAGTAGTGTGTTCAATCCATAAGATGTTATTTCACATGCTTGGAGATTCTCAAAGTTAAACTTTTGAAAAGGTGTCTTAGCTGAAAGACATTTTTCCAATTTCCCTTCAATAATACTTAACTTCATAGAAGTGTGCTCTCAAAAGAGTGAATCTTTTCATTTTCCTATCTTTTTCATCTTGCAAAATTCTGATTTCATCATATAACTTACGAATTTTCTTCTCAACATCAAATACCTTCACATTAGGGCTTGAAAGAAAGTTAGCTTCATTCTAAATTTTTGCTTCCTTCATCTTCATCTTCTGATCTTCTTTTGTTGTCAAGGTCTCTGATTTGTACACTAGATGTACAAAGATTTTCCTATTTCCAAATTCTTCCTCAAGTCTTTTATACAGATATCAAGATTGTTGATATCATTCCTGATATTTTGACTAATGTTTAAAAGCATTTTGGCCTCATAGGCTAGTTGAGCTTTCACTTTTGCTATATCAAATAAAGTTTTGAATTCACTATCAAAAGTGTTCATTACTTTCTTTGCTTTCTCCAGAGGCTCAGCTTCTGTAATTTGTGTAGTTACAATGCCTTGTAGCTTCTCAGTAAGTTCCTTCAGGCATCCTTCAAGACTTTTTACTTTCTTGTTCTTTCCAATTATCTTGTTCAAGGATGTGATCAATTCCATATGATCATCATCATCTACTTCCTTTCTTGAATGCTCAATTATAGATCCAATCTAATTCTTCTTTCCAGTCTCAGGAGTAAAACTTATATCTTCTTTAGTGGGAATAGGTACTTGGTTTTCTATCACTGAAGGTTCTACAACTGTGGTCTTTGTTTTCTCTTCTCCTCTGGTAGTTTCCTGCTCTTCAAAAGCCAAATTTTCAACAATGTTTTCTAGATTCTTGAATACATTATCATCAGTATCCAAGGTGATCTTTGTTCCTTCTACATTCATGACTTCATCTTCAATGTTAATGGCTGGTGGACAGGGAATGTCCTCTTGTTCTATTTCACCTACTTTCTCCGCTGCAACTGATGGTTCTCCAGCATTTTCTGACATAACCTTGATGATTGCTTGCTCTATTTTTGAATTAACTTCTTCGTATCTACCTCCCATAATCTAAATGGTTCTCTTCTTGGTTCTCAAATGGGTGCTTAAAGCTTTCATGATCTTACTAAAGTGTCCTTCATCTTTTACAACACAAAGCTTTCTTACAAGCTTTTCTCTAATATTTGTGTCTTCCTCTGATGCTCTCTTCTTCCTATTCACAAGTTTATTGTACAAATCATCAGGTATCTTACCCTAAATTGTATCAAAATTCTTAACAGACAAAATCATATGCTTTACCACTGCATTTTCTAGATTTAATCTCTCTGCATAATCATAAAGTTCATAATACTTATTCATTCTTGTAAAGTCTCCATCTTGAATGATCTGCTCATTAAGCTTCTCAACTTTAGGTTTCCAATTTTTCTTCTTAATAGAAGTGCCATCATCTTTGATTTCTACAATTTTCCTTGGAACTGGTTGCACTAAATTTTTATGTCTCTTACCCAGTCCAGTAGCACTCTCTTTTACTCTTTTGCTAGGTGTGGAGGAAATGGATCTAGTGGATATCTTTGCTTCTTGATCCTCATCAATTTCTTCCACTTTCACCTTAACTTGTGTTTCTTCTTGTTGTGTTGCAATTGATGATAAAGGTGGAATAGACAAAACTTATTTTTCTCCAATATCTCTTATTGCTGCTATTGTTTTCTTTGCTATCAAGAATTCATGCTCAGTCATCCATGTATCTTTTATAATTTTCTTGATAGTACTCTCAACTCTTTTCTTTGACTGCTTCTCTTCAAGTAAGGTCTTTGCAGAGTTGAAGTTCTCCTCAAAGGTTCCAAACCTATTACGGTGAGTGTCCAACTTGCACTTAAGTAACCTGCTCACATATCCTTCTGTCTCTACCTCATATATCTCATAGCCAAGAGGGTCTATGAACTCTATTCTAGGTTCTACTACTTCAATGTAGGTAAAGTCGGTATCAACCATGAAACATATTATACTTCTCCATAAGAGACTGTGGGACCCTTGATCTGCTAGACACTATATCCTGAAATGTCTTGATTGCCAATACTGCACTCTCATTCACTTTATCAATAACATGCCTTCTGTACAGTAGGTTAATCCTTTCCATTGTAGTTTGGCCATCATTCTAGTCATTTCCAATGGTGTAAGGAAATCTTCTCAATAGATGAAAAAACATATAGGTGATTAAGGATGAGAATCTAAACTGTGTATACTTAGTTTTCTTAATCTTTTCCAAATTCTCAAATAGTTAAATTCTTAGAATCTCACACCTATCAACTTGTACTTTATCAAAACACATCAGATAAGCTTCATGTATCATTCTAGCTACCATGTCATCCTCTCTTGAATTTGCACAAAACTTAGTGGTTAGGATCTTGCATAAGTATCTGACATCATCTTGTTTAATCTTACTAATCACAATTCCTCTACCATTATAGGATGAATTTGTGTTTTCTATGACTATTTTCCTCATGTTCTTCTCATTTAAAGGAATGGCTCCAATTTTAGATAGTCCAGTAACGTCATGAATCAAATCAGTTGTGATATCTATCACTCTATCTTCTAACCAAAGCTTCCCATTATGAATTCTGCTTAAGATTATCTTAGTACATTCTTCATTGTCAAATTCATACTGTAATGCATACTTAATGATTTCATTATCTTTCAAATGTTCAAATCCTTCTTTCAATGTCATGTCCTAATTGTAGATCTTCTATATTCCTTGGTGAAATCACTATCACTGATAGTCTCTATTTTGCATCCAAGATAACTTCTAACATTCTCTAGATGTAAAACTTTGTCTGGTACGGATGATAAAGCTAACCTAGGATCATCTTCCAAGGGTTCTACTAGTTTCCTTTTCAACTTAGGTCTATTTTTATCTCTAACATCATGAATTAAAGAAACATCCATGATTTCTTCTAATTCCTTCACTGATTTAAAGATCTATCAAGTAAAATACCTTGATTTCATGATTTTAGGGCTTGCGTAGATTCGACACAAAATTCTTCTCCAAATCCTTGCAAAATGCTTCCAATCACTGCTCTTTGATCTCCTTAACACTTGAATCCACTTTTATGATAAAATAATACCGATCATGACCTTTTATTAATTCAATCTTACTTAGATTTGACATCGCATTCAATTCTTTTTCCACTTCTTTCCAAAAAGCTAATTCTACTAACCCGCAAAACTTAAAACTTTTTGCGATCTCGCAAAACATAATATTTTTCTTTGCGCTCTTAGCCATAGCATTAGAACATCATATACTACCTTGCATTAACTGTGCAAGACTTAGTTCATCATATATCTACTTCTACACTAATCTAAGTTCCTATTCTACTGCAATTTTCATAAATTAAGTACTTTGAGATGGGTCAGGTAAAGATTCATTCTTACCTTTTAATGCTTCACCTTCCTAATTACCTTCAATTTTGAATATGTCTCCTTGATCTATTCTTTTGATAAACTTCACTTCATCTGAATTACTATAGCATCCTTTCTGACTGTTACTTGCATCTTCATTTCTTCTTGCATGATTTATGGGATTAGGATTGGGATGAAAAACTCTATTATTCATTCTGCAAAACCTTGTTGTATGTCCAATCTTGTTACATATCTAACAAACAATTCCATTGTTTCCATATCTTGGTCCAGGCTGATTTATCTATGATTTTCAGTTTCTAGCAATGCGTCCAACCTTGTTGCATCTATAACATATCACTCCATTTCTTCTATTCATATCTTCAGTAGGTTTCTTATCTGCATTGTTAGTATTCCTAAACATTCTACTACCATCATTATTCTCAATAAATTTAGGTTTCATGCATTCAATAGCTCTATGTCCAAAACCATGATAATTATAACAATAACCATTAAGAGGTTTGAATTGCTTACCTATGTAATCTCTCTTCATATGACCAATAGTATTACAAGAAAAATATCTACCTTTGAATTCTCTTTGCATACCTTTGGGTGATTCCTCTTGCTTAGGTGATTCTTCTTCTTTAGGTGTATCTTCAGACTTGTTAATCTCATCAGACTTCTTCTCATCTATGCTTTCAGATATTTTTAGATCTAGTTCCTTTCTTTCTTCATTTGCTTTAAAAGTGTTGAATCCAAGACCAATCTTATCATAGAATGGTTTTTTATAAGATATTTGTTCATTAATCTTCTCACTAGTTGAATATAGCCTTTCAAGTTGTTGTTTGGATTGAGTCAGTTCACCTTTCACAATTTTATTGTACTTCTCAAGTTCAACATATTGCAAATTGACTTTCTCAAGTTTAGATGTTACTTTACCAAGTTTAGATTTTAGTCCTTCATTTTCATTCTTTAGACTTTCATTCTTAGATTTAAGATTTGCTTCATTCTTTCCATTTCCATCTTTTAAACTAAGCTTTAGATTTGCTATCTTTAGTTCATGCTTAAGGATCTCATTTTCTTTTTCTAAATTGTCATCACAATCTTCAATAAAAACTTCAGATTCCTTTTCAGATCTCAGATCTTCCAACTTGTTTTTCAGTTTCTCAATGAGGTTCTTTGCATCATCATATTTTCTTTTCAAATTGTCTTTTTCAATAGTAAGCAAGTCAATATGTTCAAGAGCTTCTTCAAGATTCTTTTGTAGTTGATCCATATCCATAGAGATCTTACTCAAGCTACTAGGCTTTCCTTGAATGATTCTTTTCCGAGTAACTAAGCTCTGATACCAATTGTTAGAAATAGGGAATACTGAGGGGGGGGGTTGAATCAGTATTCTACAAAATTTTAATTTTTCTCAATTATGGATATAACAGATTATCTTAACACATGCATAACATAAGAAGCTAAACAACATGCATAGCAATAAAACTAAAGAACTCATAACACATTATTTGTTCTCGAGGAAACCCTGGCCAAGGGAAAACCCCAGTGGAGATGGTACCCACAAAGATCCACTAATCAAAAGGATCATGTTAAGGATGTTGACCCTGTTAGGAGTCTGTTACATGCATATAGTTTCTCAGTCCTGATTAAGGGACTATAGGCCTTGTTAGAAGCCTCAACCCTGTTAGGAGTTGGCAGTACAAAATGTGATTACCAGATGAGCCCACTGCCCAAACAAGTAATGTACAATATACACTGATTACAAAAGAAGGTTAAGGTACATAACCTTATACTTCTTGCATCAATATTTATTTACTTCTCTTTCATAATCGCTATTACATACATTTGTTCCTTCATCATTATATCTCTCTTACAATTTACAATTACATTTATACAAATTATTAGGATTAATAACTTTCCAGTTGGCTATCATATTACAAATAACTTTATCCAAGGGTTAACATCTAGGATGTCATCCCTTTATATTATTAAGTCATTATTTTGATAAACAAAATAATCCCTTAACTCTTTATCAATTCTATCTTCATATTCTATCCTATTGGCTTGACATTGTCTTTAGTAAAAATGTCATAACTTCTTTCGTACATTTCATATTGACTTGCACTCTGAGATGAGTCTTCAATAGTCATCATAGAGTCTATGTTCAAGTGCACAAGCATTGAACCTACTCCAATCAACATCACAAACAAAAACTATCTCCAAGTTCACTGGTAAAAACATTGTCTCATACTTAGACAATTTCGCATTGCGCTCTGACATACTAGCTCTCTGACATGTGTGATCTTCATGTAGATCATATGTTTCTATAATGACAACATCTATGTAACCAACTTAGCCAAATTGCCAACAGTCATGACTCAGGTGTCTAGAGGAAAACCAAGACGGTTAACCTCATCCTTTGTTAGCCATGATGAATCTTCAAAAGGTCATCCTTTTCATTTGACCAGATATTCTTCATATGTCCTATTCCTTATGCTTCTACCAACACAACTATCCATTATGTCCTCAATCTCCTTGATAGTTGAACTGGTTGCTGGAATACTCCATTGTACTGCTGTGATCTCATCTTCAACACCTCCTTCATGATACTTTGTCAAATCTGAAATGTTAAATACTGGTGAAATATTCAGCTCAGTAAGCAATTCTACCTCATATGCATTTCCTGAATCATGCTTCTTCAGTATCTTACATGGCCCAAACTTTTTCATTTTTAACTTATTGTATGTACCAACTGAAAATCGCTCCTTTTGCAAATGAACCATGACTTCATCCCCAACCTAAAATTCCTTATGCCTCATTTTCTCATATGCCTTAGCCTTATACTACACATTCATCTTGGTAATGTGCTTCCTCACCTCCTCATGGATATTCTTCAAATGTTTCACAAAATCCTCAGCTTCAGCACTACTTATTTCTCCTTTATCTATCTTTCTCAACTCAGATGCATTTCTTGGACTACTCCCATATACAATATGGAATGGTGATTTACCAGTGCTCCTATTGACAGAATTATAATATGCAAATTTTGCCTGTAGTAAAATCAAATCCCATCCTGTTGGCTTATCTCCAACCAAACATCTCAGAAAATTCTCCAAACTCCTATTCACCACCTCTGTCTGTCCATCAGTCTATGGATGATGTGATGAACTAAACTTCAAATCTATCTTTAACTTCTTAAACAATGTGCACCAGAAATATCCAACAAACTTAGTGTCCCGATTTGAAACTATGCTCTTTGGCAAACCATGTAGTCTCACCACTTCTTTGAAAAACAATTCTGCTACATGAACAGCATCATTAGTCTTCTTGTAGGGAATGAAATGTGTCATCTTTGAAAATCTATCAACCACCACAAAAATTGAATCATGTCCCAGCTAAGTCCTCGGTAAACCAAGGACAAAGTCCATACTGATATCCTCCCAAGGCTTTTCTGGTATAGGCAATGGTTGATACAACCTTGTATTCTACTTCACTCCTTTTTCCATCTGACATACTCTACAACTCTGTACAAACTTCTTGACATCTTGCTGCAACTATGGCCAATAATAATTCTCACTAACCAAAGCAAGGGTTTTATCATGACCAAAATGTCCAGCCAATCCTTTGCTATGCTTCTCCTTGATGAGATTCTCCCTCATAGAACTTCTTGGAATGCACAACTAGATCCCTCTAAATAGCATACTATCCTAAATGATGAAATCCAGCCACTTTGTTCTATCTAGAGTAACGGGTTCTTTATAATCTTTCCAAGCTTCACCAAAATCAAGATCCTCTAGATACAAATTCTTGAGTTTCTTGAACCCAACAACCTCAATCTGCATCTCTGTCAGTAATAGTTGCCTTCAGCTAAGTGCATCTGCAACCCTGTTAGATTTTCCACTCCTGTGTTTTAAAACAAATGTATAACTTTGTAAAACTCAACCCATTTAAAATACCTTTGATTCAACTTTCCTTAACTATTCAAATATTGCAAAGCTCAATGATCAGTATACAAAACAAACTCCTTAGGAAGAAGATAATGTCTCCACTTCTTTAATGCATGAACTATAGCATAAAATTCTTGATCATAAATAGAATATTTTCTCTTGGCATCATTTAACTTCTCACTGAAATAAGCAACAGGTTTACCTTCTTGGCTCATAATAACTCCTATTGCAGTACCACTAGCATCACAGTCTACTTGAAACACCTTATTAAAATTTGGAAGTGCTAAAATAGGTTGTTCTGTAACTTTTTGTTTCAACAATTGAAAACTCTTTTTTGCCCCATTAGTCCACTTAAACTCTTTTCTATCCCCTCTCATTATTTCATTCAAGGGTCCACAAATACTACTAAAATTTCTAATAAACTTTCTATAAAAGATAGCTAGACTATGAAAAGATCTTACCTCTGTAGCACTCCTTAGAGTAGGCCATTCAAGGATAGCATGCACTTTCTCTGGGTCCATTTTTAGACCTTCTGTTGAAACTACAAATCCTAGATACACTAATTCCTTCTTCACAAAACTGCACTTCTTCAAATTAATCAACAATTTCTCTTCCCTCAACTTCTCAAACACCATACGCATATGCACCATATGCTCCTCCAATGTCTTACTAAAGATCAAAATATCATCTAGGTAAACAATGACAAACTTACCCAAAAATTTCTTTAGAACCTCATTCATGAGCCGCATGAAAGTGCTCGGTGCATTGCTTAGCACAAAAGGCATGACTAACCACTCATACAATCCTTCTGTGATCCGAATCTGGTGATATCCACTCTTCAGATCTATCTTTGAAAAATACACAGCTCCACTCAAACAATCCATAATATCATCTATTCATGGCAATGGAAACCTATACTTGATTGTGATCTTGTTTATAGCCCTGAAATCTATACACATTCTCCATTCTCCATTCTTCTTTGGTGCTAATACTACTGGTACAGTACATGGACTCAGGCTCTCCCGAATCAACCCTTTCTATAACAGCTCATGTACTTGTCTATTCAACTATTCACTTACTACTGGTGTCATTCTGTGTGCTACCTTGTTTGGCAAACTAGCTCCTGGAATCAAATCTATCTAATGACTGATCTTCCTTACCGGTGGTAATCCATCAGGTACATTATTAGATACAATATCCTGAAACTCATTCAACAAATCTGCAACCTCTATAGGTACATCCTCTACTTCCTCTTTACCAACTTTTGGAATTAAAGCAAAACACACATGCTCATGCCTCACACCATCTAGGAATTTTCTTCCATCAACAAAAGTTATTCTTGCATTACCACATACCTTTTCTTTGGTCTCTTTCAAAGGCTTTAGCTTATGTCGCACTCCATCCTTTGTCAGGGAATAGGTATTCACACAACCATCATGTACAGCACACCTATCAAACTACCATGGCCTACCCAAAAATATGTGACATGCATCCATAGCTATGATATCACATAGTACCTCATCATGGTACCTACCAATCTTGAACTTTACTAGGAACTGTTCACTGACCATGACCTTGTGGTTATCCTATACCCAGGAAATCCGATATGGATGTGGGTGTTTCTATCTCTTGAGCTTCAACTTTGTTACCATCTCTTATGACACCAAATTGTCAGTGCTTCCACTATCAATAATCACATCACAACATTTACCCTCACACTTACACCTGGTGTGAAACAGGCTCCTCCTTTTCTTAAGTTCATTCTCACTACTCAGCAGGACTCTTCTATTAATCAATGTTTCTCCTCTTTCAACATCTTTAGAATTTGATGATCTGGCATCTTCATCTACATGTGCAACTCTAGCCTAGCCTTCATTCCTCCTATATGTCCTTCCTTGGCATTGAGGATAGTCAAATGCCCTATGAACTTATACACAGTGAAAACATGTTCCACGGAAGCCTCCTCTTCCTGAACCTTGTCCTCTTCCTCTTCCTCTCTGATCTCTATTATTCTAATCTTGGAAATTATTGGAAGTGTTTCCTCTCTAATTTTTACTATTGTTGGCCTCATCCTTCTTTTTAGAATCTTCATTTCAGCCTCTATATGACTATCCACCAGATATTCCACCGCAACCTCTTCTATTTTGTTTGCTCTCAAACTTATTGTTCAACTTTTCCTCTACTTTTAGGGAAAACTAAGATGCCTCTTCAATACTGTTTATTCGAACCAAATTCAACTCCTCTTGAATGCTTGGCCTCAACCCATTAAGGTAATGAGAAACTTTCTCCTTATCAGCTTCTGCATGGCTTATTTTGATGAGAATTTGATAGAACTCCTCTGTATACTCCTAAACAGATCTTCCTACTTGCTTCAAACTTTGCATTTTCTTTAGTAGGTCAAGCTCATAATCAACAGGAATGAACTATCACTTTAATTTGTCCACCATTCGATCCCATCTTGTGATTTTCTCTTTTCCTCTTCTATTTCACTCCAATTGAATCTCTTGCCACCAGATCTTTGCATGGCCCTTCAATCTAACCTTCACAAACTTGACCCTATCAGGATCTTCAATATCTTCATACTTGAAATATTCTTCACATTCATTGATCCAGTCAATCAACTCTTCTAGGTTAAGATTTCTTGAAAATGTAGGAACCTCAATCTTAGGTCTCTTCCTGATCTTGGAAATGGCTCAAAAAATCCTTTCTTCTTCCTGATTCACAATTTCAACTTCTCCTTTAGAATTTCCTTCTCCTTCGGCTTCATCCTCACTTTTGTCTCTGGCATTAAGATTCATTCCTCTATGAATCTCTTCTTGCAATGCTCGCACTTGTCTCTGGAGTGCTCTAACCTCAGGTGTTACACCACCAGGTGTTCCACCACATTCCCTTCATGGAGGCATTTTCATGCTACTTGTTGGAACCCTAACCACAGTCCTGGTGCAAACTGCCTCACAGTCAGTGATATGTTTGCACGCTCAGGAACTCCTACTCTGATACCACTTGATGAAGGGTGCTCCCCTTAATACCACAAACACATAACAAAAATAGAGAAATAATAACAATTTCCAAGAACAGCAAATGGGATTTTTATTATCTCCACAAATGTGGAATTATAAATTTTTAGAATTACAATATGCAAAGCCACATGGGCATTCCCCTTACAATATTTTGTAGGACAAAGCCTTGAATTATTACCCAGATCTACTACCCAGAACTTCACTAGACAACACTACGGGCCTTCTTTATATAGGCAATTTCCACCACTCGAGAAGGTTCCATAAATTTAGCCCTTAAGGCCGACCAAACTTAGAATTATTTTATTTTTCAATTTATTACATCAAATTCTACTCAAAACAACTTTTGAAACCCAAACAGAAATTTTGAAGAAAATTTATTTTCTGCCATTTCAGGTGGCCCAACTTTTGGAGACCATAAGTCATCACCCATTGACCTGATTGACTATTATGACCCCATTTCAGAAAGGGCATGAAGCGCTCTACAATGCCCGAATCAAGCAAGCTTCATTTGGCCGAAGTTTTGACCTCATCCAGGGCCTCTAAAGCCTTCAAAACCGAGTTCAAAGTTTCTGTACCCTATTTCCAAAACCAAAAATTTTCAATATCTTCAAAACTAGACTTGATCTAGCAATGAAACTTTATTGGTAGGCTGATACGACCAAAATGAACCTCCGCCTGTGAAATCAAAACATTCCGAGATCATATGACCAACTTACTAAAAATATTAAGTTTCCATAAATAGCAGCTCTGCACAAGATAGCCCTTATTGAAAAGAAACTAGAAATATTTTTGGGTGATGCAAGATTGCTCTTACACCTAGGATGCTCCTACATCACCATCCCACTTGATCTTAAACCCCTTCTTTAACATTTTTGATATAGGCCTACTAATCTCAGCAAAATTTGTAACAAATCTTCTTAAGAAATTTACTTGGCCAAAGAAGGATTGGATTCCTTTCACAATTTTTGGTTTTTGAATCTTATTAATGGACACTACCCTTTCTGGATCAATTATTACTCCTTTTTTAGCAACTAGATGGCCTAATAGCTTACCCTTAGTTACACCAAAAGCACACTTCCTAGGGTTCAAAGAGATACCATACTCCAGGGATCTTACAAATATATTCTCTAATTGTAAGCAATGATCTTCTTCCCTTTTGGAATATGCGGTTAAGTCATCTTGATATACCACAAGAAAATCATTTATGAACTTAGAAAATGCAACATCCATTTCTCTTTCAAAAGTAGCGCCAACATTTGTTAAACCAAAAGGCATTATCACATACACATATGTTCTCCAAGGTATTGTTAAGGTAGTTTTGAATTTGTTTGATTGCTTTAAAATCACTTGATTATATTCAGAGAAACCATCCATCATGGACATAAGATTAGACCTAGTAACTCTTTGTATCATTGCCTCCATATGAGGTAAGCAGTAGTTGTCTTTTAAAGAAGAAATCTTCAAATTTATGAAGTCTACACACAATCTGATGTCTCCATTTTTCTTCCTAACAAGAACTAAATTTGATACCCATGAAGAATGTATGATAGGCTCTATGATTCCATCATCTCTTAGCTTCATTAGTTCTTCTTTCATTTTAGGTGCTACGGTAGGATTGATTGGTCTCTATTTTTACCTAAAAGGTTTAGCATCTTTCTTCAAAGGAATGATATGCTGAAAAAAGTCCTCTCTATAAACCTTTAAATCATCATAGGACCATGTAAAAACATGTCTAAATTTTCTCAATAATTTAATCATGGCCTTTCTAACCTTTTGAGACATTTCTTTTCCAATGTATACCCTTTTAGGTGTCTCTTTTGTACCAAGATTAAATTCTTCTAGGTCCATTTGGTCTCTCTTTTTAGTATCCACCTGGACTCTATCTTGACTATCAAAAATGGTCTCTAAAACAACAAGTCCCTTAGGAACCTTATTAGTTTTGAGCTGCATAATTTCCTTTTCAAGGATAATTTATTTTCCTTTAGTGATTTCTACTAAGGTTGAACAGTCCAATTCTTAACCATAGTACTTATCCTCGCAGTTCAAAAACCTTAGGATATCTTGGTCATCCTCAAAGACCTTCCAATTTGCAACATTATTTGGTATGCTTGGTTTAGTCTACATTTCAACTTTAGAAATCCCTGCAAAGGTTATATCACTAGGATTGATTACAATATTAGCTAATAAGTCAGCCATTTTTTTGTTTCTTCTATCCTTCCATACAATATTGAATGTATCAAAATTTTCAATCATATCCTAGATAGCATTCCTATGTTGTTTCAATGTTTTATTCTTAGAAGCATAAATTGATCTCACTTGAGACACTACCAATTTAGAATCACCAACTACCTTCATACATTTGATTCCATGTTTGTATGTCAATCTTATTCCTATCAACAATTATTCATATTCTTCTATATTATTTGTGCAAAGGAAACTTAATGTGAAAGAGAACTTATAAGTGTTTCCATCAGGAGAAATGAGTATAATACCTACTCCGAAACCATCCTTACAATTTGCACCATCAAAGTACATTACCCATAACTCACATTTCTCAGATTTTGTATTTGCTTCCATAGTGATAAGAGGTAAGATAGGTTCTCTTTCAATCATAGTGACTTCAGCCCTGAAAGCATTGATGTCAGTATCCACAAAACATGTAATCTCATTATCAATATTTTTCTCAATCATGTGGGTGACTCTTGGATCCCTTTCAACCTTAACAGATTGATCATCAATTTTCAAAGTTGCAAAGGACAAGTCACATTACAAACTTCCACCCATAGCAGCACTCCATTTCCTATATAATAACATCCCATAATGAGGTGGAATGTCTACTACCAAGACACTCATAGTCAGTTCTTTGTCAGGATAGAATGCCAATTTATAGGGTAGTGCATTAATAGTTCCAATAACTGGTACTTCTCTTTGATCCATTGCACAACATCTACCCTGAATTGTATCAACCTTGAGACCCAACCTCTCCATGATTTTAAAAGGCATAACTGTGTTTGATGCTCCTGATTCAATCATGTAATTCTTTACTGTCATTCCATTTACTATGATACTTGGGAAAAATGGATCTATGTTTTCAAGGCATGCATTGACGGAGTTTTCCAAATACATAGGTGGTATTTGAGATACCACTCCCTAGACTTCTATTTCTTTATTTGTCTCAACTTGGGGTTCACTTGTGTTACAAGAAACATTATTATCATGAATATTATCAACCCATGCTAAATATCTATCCTTATGCTCAGGGATCCTTAATAATTCTGATAAGGGAACCTTAACACTAATCTGAGACAACACTAACAACATATCAATAGGAGTAGAAGGAATTTCAATTTTCATACCTTTAGTATCCCTCTACTTTTCAAATGCATCAGTTTTTTTTATTACCCTTTGTTTCTCATTTTTTTCCATTGTATTAACTAGCTTCTCAACTTCCTTTTGGTTGTCACTATTTTGAACAGTAGACATCTTTATAGCTCCAAACCCCTTTGGTTCCCATTTCTTACCATATATATAGGAGTGTTATCTCCTAAATTATAGGAGAATTAGTATAACCTGTTAAGAATGAGAACACTAAGAGGGGGGGCGTGAATCAGTGTTCTATAATTAATGTTCTTCTGCTTCTTGAAACTTATCCCAATTACTTGATTACTGAAATGAATAATAAAGCATATAAGATAATCAACCATAACACATAACACAAGATATGATTACGGGGAAACCTTGGCCAGAGGAAAACCCTGGTGGGAATTAGTATCCACGAATAATTGCACTAGTCTTATGAACCTATAAAAGTTCCTTTGCCCTGTTAGGAGCAGTCTTTACAATGTTGAGTACAATGACTCTATTAGGAGTCTGATAGAAAAAACCCTATTAGGGGTGGATGGCTCACTTCTAGAGATCACTGCTCAATGAAGAAGGCTACAACCTCCTGATAATTAGATACACACTATATCAGGAAGGTTGAACTGCTACTTTGACATTGTTGTTTGATTAGTTCCTTTTGTGTGTTGATGTGTTAACCTCTTATAAAGCTTTATCTCATACTGAATGACTTACTTAGCATACTTCTTTTCTTCTCTCTTTCTCTCATTCTCAAATACAAAAGAACATGTCATATATATACATGCTGAGTAGGCACAACCAAAACTAATATTGTGTTGGCCTAAAACCTAACACATACAACACTTCTAAAAAAATTGGCTCAAGTGTGTTTACATACAATGATAATAACATGTTTACATCACTATTATAATAGGTGCATAGCCTTTACAAAATAAAATGATACACGCTAAACAAAAAACTTTCTATCGGTTGCATGCTCTGTTCTGCTCTGTTGCTGAACTGCTAGTGTCACTTAGACTTGTAACTTCTTGATGCTATCAAATCTGACCATGTGTTCTTAGACTTAACATAACAACATACTTAAAAGCTTATATCCAAGGGTGCATACCATAACTCGATCATACACATGTGTGTTGGTGCTCTGATCATCAGGTACATCACTTCCATACTTAGCCAAATTATGAACTTCAAAGTTTGTGCGCTGACTATCAAAACTCCATATGACTTTGTTTCCATAATGAAAACACAAAAATAGTCATATAATCTCAATAAAATCAAGTTTCTAACAATCTCCCCCTTTATCATTAATGGAAACAAAGGAATATGGAAAAGTTTCTAAACTTAACTTTACACAAAAACTTGCTATCATATAACTTCTATACTATACACCATATACTATATACTCTTCTATCTTCTTCCACTTTATACACTACTCCCCCTTTGACATTAATGACAAAGGTGCCAAATAAAATAAAACTCTAAATGCTTATATGGAGTATACATCTAGGTATGCAATCTAAAGGTTTTTGATTTCTTGTTGCCAAAATACCTTTAGTGCATCAATTGTCTCAAGATGGGCACATAATGCATATGTGAGCTTCTCTGTCTTTTCTAAATCCATGCAGGGGCCTTGATCATATGTTACTATTGTTGCATCAATATGCTTGATGTTCTGATTTAGTACATCTAGTGAGGGCGATAGTGCATTTCTCAAATGTGCTTATCTAGCCCTTATCTTTGCAATCTCTTTTTCTATTTTCTCTATTTTGTCTATCTGCCCTTGATAAACATTATTGCAAACATTTATATCTTGAGAAGGGTTTTCAACTAATTTCCTTATTGTTGCAATTAGGGACTCTACTTCCTAAATCTTCTTTGAGTGGTCTGAAGTGAGTTTATCCTTGTTCATGCAGTCAGCTATCTACTTTCTTAATTTTGATGCTATCTCTTTTAGTATTGCTGGACCAATCTTTAGAGAATTTAGGTCAAGTGAGAAATTGTTTATCAAATCATTCAGTTTTTTCTTGTTGTATTTCTCTTCAGCAAGTTTTGTCGCTGAGTCTTCTAAACTTGAAAAAATTTCTTTGAAACTTGACAAAATACTACTAACATCATCCACAAAGTGAACATTAACCAATTTCTTATCCACGGGTAGTAGATTATTCAGTATGCTGACTGATTCTACAAAGAGAGGGTTTCTCATTACTTGTTTTTCTTTGGCTTTCTCCATAGCCATCACACTTATCTTTATTAGATCCTCTTCTCCCCATGAATCTAAACTTGTAGTATCAGGAGTCAATCTTGACAACAGTGATATTGAGGGTTTAGGAGTAGGAAATAAGTTTGTTCTTTGACTTATATCCATACTTTCAATTTTCATCTTTACTAGGATCTCAATAGAGGGTTGTTCTTTAGGTTTATCCTCTTTTTCATCTTCCTGTCTTGTTATATCTTCAACTAGGACTTCTTCTTGTTGCATAGGTGCTTCTTCACCACATAGGATCTTAGCTTCTTCAGTACTAACAAAATTTTCTTCAAAGTTATCCAGATCATTATTTGTAACTGCCATGGTGATTTCAACATCATTAATCACAATAGTTTCATCTTTTGTTTCCACTTCTTCAGTGGGTGTTGTAACCTTGGGTGTAGAATCCTATGGACCTGTAATAGGTGTATTTGGTATCTCTAATTTTTTTCTTTCTCAGATGGAACTGAAGTAGCTTGGGGTGCAAGTGCAAAAGGAGGGTACATGTGTCTGTCCAAAAACACTTTATCAAATGCTTTCTCTATCTCCTTCGCAATCAAATCATAATATTTATTCATTATGTGCAAAGTTCTGATCTTTGATCTTAGATGAGGCCTAACCAAATCTTACAGCATTTTCTTCTCTTCTAGTGCACAAATAGGGAGGTTATCATCCAAAGTCTTTTTCTCTAATTCTCATATCCTCCTCTATAGCTTGTCTTTTCAAAGAATCTAGTATATTCCATACATTATCAGGAATGACTGTCTTAAGTTCTAAAAAAACTAACTTTTTGAACTTAATCATATGTTGGATAATCAAGGTATGAATTTTTTATTTATCAATCTCTCCATACTTGTCATATAATTTACCAATCTGATCCATCCTTCCTTCATCAACAACTCTAGATTTCAAAAATTTCAAACTTGGTCTGAATCCTACCTCAAGAGGTACTTGAGTGTTATTCATTGTGCTTCTGGTTATCCTTGAGGATGGATGACTTGCACTGGTTTGTTTCTTCCTTCTAGATATCTTTCTTGGCTTAGAAGGTGGAGAGGAATCCAGATCAATTGTAGTTGTGGGTGCAGAGGTGCTATCATCAGTCTTATTCTTCTTCTTTAGAATATCATCAAATTTTACTTCTTGAACTTCTGAAGATGAGGGTGTGCTCTCAATTTGCATAGCAATCTTGGCTTCCCTTTCTTTATCTATGTCTTCTTGGGTGATACCATGAATTTTTAGAATATCAGAGGTAATCCGAGATGCTTTCCTCTTAGTTGCATTGTATAAGACAGAATCAACTTGTTTTGTCTTCTCTTCATATGTACCCCATCTTGTTTCATTGGGATCCTTAGGTGTAGATAGAAGGACTTGTGCATATCCTTCCAAGATATGCTCATCTACTTCATAACCAAGTGGATGAATCCACTTTGTTCTTGGCTCAACTGATTCCATGCAAGTAGAATCTATTTCCACCATAAAACATATATTGTCCTTGTATTTCTCTACTAGCTTCTCAAGAATTTTGTACCTTCTCTACATCTTAATTCTGAATGTTTTGATCTCTAAATGTATGTAATCTTTTAGGGTGCTCTTTGATATTGCTTTAAGTGAAATTAGAGGTAATGTAGGTGTGCTTCTGTCTAGGTGAAGACCAAAGACCTTACTAACAATATGAAAGTACATATATATGATCAGTGACCCAAATCTAAATACTTTGTTCTTTTCATGCTTTATAGCTCTTATGTTATCAATCAAGTGTGCGCACAAGATCTCACAAAGGTTAAACTCTATATTTTGTTTTACTATCTTTATTGTTGCCAGAATTGTAGCTACAGATACACTGTTTACTTTGTTTGCATGATGGAACTTGTATCCAAGTATCATAGCCATGAGTTTAATGTATTTCTCCTCTATAGGCTCAATAGTCATGTTGTGCTTGTCACTCCTAGACTTACATGCATTCTCAACTTGTTTTCTGACATCTTTTCCCGTTGGAAGAAGGGTGCCAACCTTATAAATTCTAGTCATCTCATGAATGAGATCAGTTTTAATATGGACAAGGACTTCACCAATCCAAAAAAAATCATCATAAATCCTACTGAGTAATATCTTGACCCATTCTGACTCATAAAACTCATGCCTAGTTGCATACTCAATAATAGGGTTATCTTTCATATGAGTGAATTCATTCTTGAATGTAAAGTTAGGATTGACCATAGTTTCCATGTGTGACCTTATGCAATCCATTTCTATAGACTCCTTCTTACAATAAATGTAAGCGCGAATATCTTCGACATGCATGACTCCCATCGGAGTCCTGGAAAATGCTCCCTCTAAATCATCTAACACTGACTTAAATGGATGCTTCTTAAACATGTATCTCTTCCTTTCTATGACATTAAAGGCTACTAGAGTTTCCATTACTTTCTTTCTTCAACACTCAAATATGGTTCCAAGAGGGTTCTGAAATGATGCATCTGAGCTAGGATTCCACAATCAACTTAACTCTCCTTCACTAATGAAATGACTACAATCCTTCAACACTTTGATGCTATAATCTCTTGAGCTCTTCAAAGGCTTGATCTCAATTGCAAAAGTGAAGATAATAGATCTATGGTGACTTATAAATCAAAATTCTATAATTAATGCTTACCGTCATAACACAGACTTCAACTATGAATTTCAAAACTTAATTATGTTGTGATTCAAACTGTGTGTTCTCTCATACTACATCAACTAGCAACCAAACAACTAAAACCAAAGGTGCATACTCTGAGGGTGAGTATACCAGCCACGCAGAGGTCTAGAGCTTATCTAGCTCCCCCTATGACCCTGAGGATCATTTAACCAGAAGTAGAAGGTGTGTCCATTGTGGATGCATCTGCTACTTTTTCATTGACATTATCTTTCTTTACTTCCATCCAAATCTTGCTCGCATCTTTTGTAGCTTTCACAAACTTGACTTCTCTAGATTCATTAAGTATTGATCCTTGAGACTTATCAGGTCTATCTTGCCTTTGCACTTGTGATCTGTAAACTTTGAGATGTGTCCAACCTTTTTACAAGAGTAATAAATGACTGGAGGCCCTATAATCATAGGCTCATTGATGTGAGTAACCATGTTGCATTCTTTAGTTGTGTGTCCATTGAAATTGCATATCTGACATGTAATGTTCAGAGGACTTCTAACATTTTTCTATGGTTGATTTCTCTGATTGTGTTGTATCTAACTTCTTTGATTTGATCTACAATTCATAGCTCTATGACCAAATTTATTGCATGAATAACAATAACCATTGAAAGGTCTTACCTCTTTACAATCTCTTGCTATTTGTCCATGCTTGTTACAGACATAACAAGTTTAGTTTACTGGCTTGCATCCATCTTTAGGTGGTTTTTCTTTAGCTTCAATTTGATTTTCAATTTTCTTAGCTTTTGTAGATACTTTTGGTGCTTTCATTATTTCTTGCATTGCATTGATTTGAATTTGTGCTTCATTGTGTCCAATACCACTAGAATATCCATTTACCCTTTGTGCATAGATCTGTAATCAGTACTTGTGTGCAATTTGTCAATATGATTCTTAGCTTCTATTAATTCAGATTCTATCTTTTTCTTGATGTTCTCTAACTCCAAGATTCTCGGGTTTTCTTGCATAAGTTCTTTATCCAACTGTTTTTTTTCTTTGATCTGTTCTTCAAGGGCTGATTTGTTATTAGTTAATTGTTCATTCAAATCTTCAATCTGATCTTTCAAAGATGTGTTCTTCATTCATCTTTTTGACCATTTTTCCCAAATCATTTGTTGAACAATCTTTCAAATCTTTTCTAAGTTTCTTGATGAATACTTGTGAGCCATTGACCTTCATTTTCAGTTCTTCAATTTCTTTTTCAGATATGTCAAGATCTTCAAGAGCTACTTCAAGACTTTTCTTCAGATTTTTCTCTTCTTTTGAACCCATAATCACCTCAAGTGGTTAAACTTCTCTTAGGAGGACCAAAGCTTTGATACCAATTGTTAAGAATGGGAACACTATGAGGGGGGGTGAATCAGTATTTTATAATTAATGTTCTTTTTCTTCTTGAAACTTAGCCTAATTACTTGATTACTGAAATGAATAATAAATCATACAAGATAATCAACCATCACACATAACACAAGATATGATTACGGGGAGACCTTGGCCATAGGAAAACCCCAGTGGGAATTAGTACCCACAAATAATTGCACTAGTCTTATGAACCTGTAAAAGTTCATTTGCCCTGTTAGGAGCAGTCTTTACAATGTTGAGTACAATGACTATGTTAGGAGTCTGATAAAACAAACCTTGTTATGGGTGGATGGCTCACTACCAGAGCTCACTTCTCAATGAAGAAGGCTACAACCTACTGATAATCAGATACACACTATATCTGGAAGGGTGAACTACTACTTTAACATTGTTGTTTGATCAATTCCTTTTGTGCGCTGATGCTTTAACCTCTTGTAAAGCTTTATCTCATACTGACTTACTTACTTTGCATACTTCTACTCTTCTCTTTTTCTCTCATGCTCAAATACAAAAGTGCATGTCATATATATACATGTTGAGTAGGCGCAACCAAAACTAAATATGGTGTCAGCCTAAAACCTAACACATACAACACTTCCAATAAAATTGGCTCAAGCATGTTTACATACAATGATAATAACATGTTTACATCACTATTACAATAGGTGCATCACCTTTACAAAATAAAATGATACACGCTAAACAAAAAACTTTCTATCAGCTGCATGTTGTGTTTTGCTCTATCGTTGAACTGCCAATGTCACTTAGACTTGTTGTAACTTCTCGATGCTATTGTATCTGACCATGTGTTCTTATAATTAACATAAAAACATACTCAAAATTTATATCCAAGGGTGCATACCATAACTCAATCATACACGCGTGCATTGGTGCTCTGATCATCAAGTACATCACTTCATACTTAGCTGAATTATGAACTTCAAAGTTTGTGTGCTGACTATCAAAACTCCATATGAATTTGTTTCCATAATGACAACACAAAACTAGTCATATAATCTCAGTAAATTCAACTTGCCAATATAACCTCCTCTAACTATTTATTTCTATAGACGGGTCATTCTAACAAATTGAATATTACAATCTTGTACAATACTTATTCATACATAATACTCTAATATTTAAACTAACAAACCATAACAAGTAATAGAATATTCAACCACCCATAATTACGTGGGTTTAAATCACAACTCACTTTATCTTACACACCACATTATTATTTTAACGCATGTGAACACTAATTCCCAACACACCCCCTTAGTGTGAACATAGGGAAAAAGAACATCACACAAGTTGAAAACAGAATCGTATACCTATGCATACTTTTAGGTCTGCATACTACTATCTAGATCTTGTTGCACGTGATCACATATGGGAACTTATCCCACTTTCACTTCTAGTGAGCTTATCACTAGTCGACCACACTTGTAAGAAGTTTGATAGTCAGAGGATCTCTATAGCTAGATGCTCTACTATAGAATTGGCTTCAATATCGATGATATCCATATTCTCTACTTTAGCACTTCTAACTACAGTAACCCAACTCTTGTGGCTCATGATCTTGATTCAAACTAAAGTCTCTCTCCTTCCATGGTTTTAAACAAGATTATCACAAACCTTGACATGAATAAGAACTCATCAACTATCCACCTCGTGTGGTTATCTAGATTCTCCCACAAACCCTTTCAAGATCCATGCCACTCGATCTTGAATAACATAGACAACTACCATTTTCACTAGAAGATGTGGTATACTTTAGTCATGTTGGTGCAAAATGGGAATGGAAAAGTGGTTATTATTCCTCCCACAATGTGAAATGCCACTTATTACATAACCAAGAACACTACAAAGAAAATCATATCAATATACTAGATACTAGATGTATAGGATAAAAATATTGTAATGGTGGTGTGTAGAATGAATAGAGTGATATAACAAGGGGAATATAAGATCTACTACTAAATCCAAATTCCCAAGGGAGAGATCCAAATTGATCAACCAAAAGGTTAATGCACAATTGAATCCATCTATGGAGAATATGAATGAAGGAGAAAACCTTATATTCTACTATGAAAAGTATATGCTTGAAATTTAAAATGAATGAAAGGAAAATACTAACCTCAAAATAGGGAAGATCTATAAAATACTAATTTTTGATGTCTGTGTGCAGTTTTGGGCAATTCTGCAACCTGTTCCAGACTGGAAAAGCTGAGACAGAGAAAACCTAGAAAACTTTTATCTTTATGGAAGTAGGTCATCCTTGACCCAAATAATAGGGCAAAGACTACCTTACTACTGGAGGTCATCCTTGACCTGAAATAGCTCTGACAGAAAATCTATTTGTAGATTTTAGAAGTTTTTCGAAAAGGGTATCCTAATCCAAGCTCCGATTCACAGTCCTGTACCTATACCTACAAGAAAAATGGTTTTGCTTTTTGGATGAGGGGTTTGCCTTGGTCAAAACCTAGTTTTGAATCAAGCTTAATAATTAAATTGAAATGGATAATGCTATCAAGTAGTAGAATTAGATCTAACAATGAAGCTATGATATTCAATAGATATGCAGTTGTATTTGAAATGTAAACAAGTATATTGATATGAAAGCTTGAACACGACAATGGAAAATGTAAATCAAAACCATAAATGTAAATCCAAAATCTCCATGATTGAATGCTTGGAATCCACCTTGATATAAGAATGAATGAGTCTTGAAGATGAACAAAGGATCTTAAAGGAAGATCACACCATCATGATGGCTAGATCTAGGGTTTTGAATGATGAATCTTGAATGCTTGAACCAAATCCCTTCAATGGCTTGAATGTTTGAATCATTGATCTTCAATGGAGAACTTGAATGCTTGAATGGAAGATTGCTTGAATGAATGCTTTCTTGATCTTTCCTTGAGAAAACCTTGAGCACTTGATTTCAAAACTTGATGCCTTGATCATGAAATTACTTGGTAAAAATGAGAGGAGGATGGCTTCCTTTTATAGTGATCTAGGGCACAATCCTCTAGAGGGGCCACCTTGGGGAAGTAAATTACAATTAGGCCTCAAACCTTTAGGAATGGACTTAGATTAAATGAAATTTAAGGATTTACCATTTCGGAGACCAAAACAGCCGACCCAGAAGCGGGAAAATAAATCTTTTTGAAACCCGACATCCAAAAATCATGGGACCTTGAAATTTGAACCCTGGGTCAAGGATGAGGTAGACCCCACCCTAGGTCAAGGTTGAGTTCATCCCTGACCTAGGTTAGGTTTGAGTTCATCCTTGACCCTCAAGGTCATCTTTGACCTTGAGGTCAAAAACCTCAGGACCTCAATCCAAAATGCTAGGAAATGCCGAAATAAAGTGAAATCAGGTGGAGAGAGAAGCAGAATAGGGGGACAAAACTAGATTCAAGAAAAGACCCAATCAAGGTGCTAGACATGACCCTAGACTACTTACTTGGGGGGCTAAATGCTCTTAACATGGAAGTGCTTCCATTTTAAGATGATACATTAAGCCCCCACTTTAGCAAGAGTATGGATTCGATGCAAACTCTTGGTAAAGGAGAAGAAAGAAGAGATTCAAGTGGATTCACAATGAGATAAAATAACACTTAGCTAAAGACACAAGCCCCCAGGCTAAGGATTTTAACTCAACATACATGCACAAGGGTGCAAAAACAAAAATAAAACTGAAACAACACAAAAGAGGGGTTATTACTAAAACAAACCCAAATCAACTAGCATAAGAAAATTGGCTAAGAAATATTTCTTATACTAATATCATATTTTTAAATCTATCATAAAAACATAAATGATTACATAAGAAAGACAAGAGCAACACTATAAATAACATAGCTTCATGATCCAGTCCTACTAGCATGAAAGCGAAAAGAAAGAAAAGAGAAAATGATTACCTCACCCAGTAAGATGCCCACCTTACTGTGAATCACCCTGGAGGGAGAGCCAAATAGGTAGCAAGACCTGATAGATCACCCATAAACTATGCCTACAATTGTAATGTATCTTCTGATGGCTTCTAGATTACCCATAGATCCACCTTCTTGTATCACTATGAATATGAAATGTGTGTCTCCTCAGGATTTAGCAACTTATGTGCGTTACCTTCAGAAGATTTAGCATATTTTGAAATTGAAAATGTGTGTCCATTCAAGATTTAGCAACTTATGTGTGTTACCTTCCAGGATTTAGCATATTGGAAATGCGTGTCTCCTTAGGATTTAGCAACTTATGTGTGTTACCATTGAAATATTTAGCATATTGGAAATGTGTGTCTTTTCAGGATTTAGCAACTTATGTGTGTTACCTTCCAAGATTTAGCATACAAAAATTAAAAAACTATGGTACAAGGGAGACCCTATATATGCCCCCCTCCTTATCATGGCAGTCTAATAGATAGGATAAGGAAGAGGAAGAGGAGGATACCTACTTCACAATGCAAGGAGATATCTTGTTTAGCAACAATGTATACCATATCCTTAGCGAGGGATATTGACCCCTACATCCAAGAGTATAGATAATTGTGAAAAGGATATGTCGCTCATGGAAAAGGATCCTCAAAGAAAGAGATCTTATCAACAAGACCCCCACTAAAGAGGAGTGCTTTAGATAAAATATCAACTTTCAAAGATAAATCAAGTAGGAACAAAGATTCAATCATCAAGCCCCCTATAAAAAAAGAGGAAGAGGAATCTTTGGAATGAGGGAAACAACTCTAACACCAAAGCAAAGGTAAGATTTTATAAAGAATATCATTTACAAAATAAGGAAGAGGTGATGACCTAGGACAACAACCTCTCATATAAAAGGATATCCATTGTCAAAACATTAGTCAATATAATGAAATAATATTGCAATATAAAAAAATACCACTAAGCTAAGGAAAGTAGTTCCCTAGAGAAAGAGAAAGAAGGAAGAACATTTCCCCCCAGGGATGAAAGGCAAGGGATACCTTTGCAAAACACATGTCCTAGAAAAGATATCTTGAATAATAGAAGAGAGCAATGGATGAAAAGTTATCATAATACAAACCATGGAGATAAATGAAAGAATAATGGATTCTAGAAGACAAGAAGAAATATACCTCTTGCCCCCCAGTCTAGAGGAGAAAAGATCTATGTTATATCAGAATGAGGGGTAAAGTTATGTCGAAATCTCAAAGGGAAAGTTTATTTTCTCTTATCTTTATGGATCGGATAATAAGGAGAAGGTACTTTGAAGAATCTTTGCACATCATGAACCATAGTTTGAACCTCAACATAAGTGTGGGAAGAACTAGGAATAGCAGATGGAGAATTGAGAATATGAATATTAGGAATCGGATTAAGAAAGATAGGATTAGGATTAGGAAGATTAGGAAGGATACAATTAGGATTAGGAAGATTAGGAATACTAGAAAAAGTATAGGAAGTGATATAAATGGAAGACACAACCGGAGGAACACTTGGAACCATAATTTGAAAAGGGTTTGAATAGATATAAGTAATACTATGGTAAGAAGGTTGTGAGGTAGGATCTTGATTTCCCATAAGATCACCACTAAGAGGAAGAGCGTTAAGGGAATGCATATCTTTCTCCACTAATGCCTCATCACTAGAAGGAATCCCAAATGGAGGTGAAGGATCTATAATGTCATCTTCTTTCTCATAAGGGGAGTGTGTTTTAGAAAAAGATTCATCCTCTTGTATCAAAAATTATTCACGAGTAGGGGATAAATCAATGTCTTTATCCATGGGTTCATCCCAAAAATTAGAATTATCCACAATGGTTTCATGAGGAAGAGAGTAATCAACATCCAAATCCAAAGGTTCATCCCAAATAGGAGGATTATCCACAATGGTTTCATGAGGAAGAGAATAATCAACATCCAAATCCAAAGGTTCATCATGAGGAAGAGAGTAATCAACATCCAAATTCAAAGGTTCATCCCAAATAGGAGGATTATCATCCCTATCCATTAAGCGCATTGTAGGAGTGCCATAAGTCATTAAAGCTTGATCCCTAAAGGGGAAAGAAGGTAAATTGTATTGTAAAATAGGCTCATAGAAAAGACATATATGAGGAGAAGAATGAACATCAATCCCCAACTCATCTTTATAAAGGTCAATTGAAGAGGTTGTGGAGGAGGGTGAAATAGGAATAAGATCAATGGAAATCTCATTACAATAATTTTTAGCCTCACTTCCATGTACCTCATTAAGGGATATATCCTCTTTTGCAAAAAAGCTTCATCAAAGTATTGAAAACAAAAAACATACATGTTGAACCGAAAGTAACACTACAAGTGTAATACCCCTCTAACCCTAATATAAGTTTTGTGTTTTTGAAAGAATTAAGATCCTTCGATGTTTTCTTACAGCTTAAGTTGTACATGATACTTGTTTGATCTATTCCTATAGTTGTTTATAATAATTTCATAAGCTAGTACTCAATGATTCTAATATCAGACATACTATCTAAAGGTATCATTTTTGTATGTATTTATCTCCATGTATGTATTGAGTACCTACAAGACCTTTATGAACATAGTTAGGATGTTATATGATATGTACTTGATAGATATATATAAGTGGTTATTTATATTTTCTTCTATTAAGGTTACCTTGGATGAATCTTGTATCTCACTTGATGATTTGATTATGTTAATTTATTATTAGTATTGATAAGAGACTAACACAATGCTTGAGATTCTAACCTTCATTATGATGATGCTACATGCTTTGAGTGTATATATATACATGATGTGTTTTCATGATTCAGGATGAAGTCGTAGTTACTCACATAGCTGAGGTCCACACGATGTATCGATCCTAGTCATCTGTCTGCAATGTTTTCTTTTATATGTATATCCCTGCATATGTATTTCTTCTTTGTGATGCAGGCTTGCAGGTACCGGGCATCGACTTCACCTGGCTTCACAGGTCTGAGCATGCCCTCAAATCCTTGATGGTTGTTGTTATGGAGATAGTACTAAGGCCCCTACATGAGTCTTCCTTTGTCATTATTCCAATTTGGGAATATTAGGGTTCCTTCTTTGTCAGTCAACCTTTGGGTCAAAAACTCAGATCCAACGCACCCGGTTGGGCATGGTTGTAGTTAGTGCCTTGTGACCACTTGAATTCATTTGGTTGTATGATTTGTTTACTCATTTTATTTATTTCTCCTTCTTGGTATGATTCTTAGTTAATCTTTCTATGTTGTGTTTCAGGAGTTTGGCTTGACTTTCCTTGTTGACTTTGGTTGACCTTGTTTGATCTTATGGTTTTCTCGATATGTTTCATAAGATGATTTGTATGGCCTCTTTGGATGATTAGATTTATTTTGAGGCATGTGATTTTATTCTACCTCAGTGTTATATCCTATAGCAATTATAAATAGGTAATAATATTGTGATCTATTACTTCATAATCTTATAGATTATAGTGTTTGGTATTTGGCATGTATCTATATAAATATAAATATATATATATATATATATATGGAAATATATATATGGGTGCACACATATATGTATTTATATATATATAATTTATATGTGATTATATGTTAATTATTGTAGATATTGTTGATGGTGTATATTTTGGGATTAATATAAAGTATAATATTATTAATAATTAAATATTAAATAATGCGAGGTATATTATTCTCAATTGTTAATTATTAATAATGAGGATAGGTTATATATATAGATATTGATGTAATTAATGATGGCATATGCATATATGTTAGGATAATATTACATATGTGTATGAATGAATACAAATAATCTTTTATTGTATATTTGAGTAATATAGTTGTATGATATTAAGTTATTTTATAATACCCTTTAGTTAAGAGTTAGTTGGGAGTTGGTTACTTTTCCTCTCAACCTTTGGAAATCTATTTATATGCACTACTTTCTCATTTGAAGAGGGGGGGATTTTGGGGCTGAAGCATTGAGGAGAGGATGGTCTTAATTTTCATGGTGATTTTGGAGAGAAAACTTGGAGATGTGAGGGAGATTTTGTAAGCATATGTCTTTAAGAATTTTTGGTTATCTTTGCTTTTGGGAGAGAGACATTTTTGTCAGAATTTCAATAGTTGAGAGAGGGATTCTTTGCTGTGGAATTATTTCTTTCTTTCATGGATATTTCTGAAAGTGGATAGGGTTTGAAGGATGCATCTCAAGTTTGGATTTGTCTTCTCTTTTGTTTCCTTCCTTCTTCGATTCAACCTTCGTAGGACATGAGGTATGGATTGAATATGTTAGTTACTTTATGTCTCTGATAGATTATGGATCTATTTATATATTATAATTATTTATTATATCTATACTTTTAATTTCTATGGTTATTTTAAAGTTTTGAGTTTTTGTTTGTAAGAATTGGCATGTGTTTTCCTAGGGTTTTTAGCAACCTATTTTTGGAGATCTATTATTATAATAATTTAAATTGCATCTAGGGTTTTACTAAATTGATTTTATGAAAGTAAAACTCACAGATCTCAAATGGGTATCTCTCTGATTTTATTTTTAGGGTCGAATTAATGCCTTATTTTTGACATTTTGGCAGACTATGCCTGTCCATTCTCGATTCTGAATTTTCTGTCAAATGTATTCGTATGCTACAGGCTGATATGATTATATAAAAGTCTAAATTTGATAGAAAATATTATTCTAAGTCTTATCTTTCATTTCCAATTTTTTTGGAGAATTTTTATTATGTTTTGTGAAAATTACAACGGTTTTAGTGAAGGCAGGTCTGAACCCTAACCAGAATTTTCTATTTTAAACCAGAAGTCATAACTTTCTTTCCCACCATTGGATCTTCCTAAAAATAAAATTGAGAGTCCATAATTATGTTAGCTAAATCTCCACTGAAGAGATTTCCTTTATTATTTGTTTTGTGGAAGATATGGATGACTGTTCTATGGTGACTATTCTTTGCATTTAATCCTTGCTTGAAATAATTCAGTTTAAGAACATCATTAAGTTTTAAGGTTTTGTATGGTCACCAGAGGATATTAGAATGTTTTTTTGGTTAATTGGATCTATTTATACTCTGAATATGTTTATAATATCACTTGGATGTCTTCTTATATGTTTGAAACATTCTGTATGCCATATTGGGTTTAGGGTTGTCAAGTGGACTAGGGACAACATATGTTTTCCTAAACTCAATCAAATGTTGTTATGGAATTGGTATGAATTCTTGATGATGGATCTATTATGCTCTTATGATTTTTATATGTATGTTAGGGAACCTAAGTACACTAGGTGAGTGGCTCATAGTGAGGGGTCGGTGCCCTAAGTGGCTAGTACCAGGATAACCTACTATGAGTTATTTAATCAAGTGATAACCTAAATAAATGAATTGGGAATGGGAGATTATTGGAATGGGAAATTACACACTAATCAAGATTAATTGTGCCTTGCCCATGCCTTTAGTGCTAGTAAAGACTAAGGATGGGAGTGGGAGAAGGTACCTATGCATAGGTACGACTGGATGACCTTGTCTGTACGAGAGGCATTCGGTTCCGCATGTGCCTACTTGGGGGCCGGGGCCAAGAGTGGCTAGTACCAGGACAACCCAAGGGGTGAGGGCTATGCGATGACACTCACCTAGCTTGTAGCTTAGAGTCTCTCCTAAATTTGATCATGCCTCTGGTAGTCCTTGTGGTCTTCTTGTCTTTTCTTTTGTGTTGTGACTTTGGGGAAATTTTATCACCACCTTAAGAATTTCCTAGTTGTTACCTCTTGTATGGGCCTTTGGTTCTATCTCCTAGCTCTGGGGAGTGGGCCTATTGGTTCCACGTGGTTGGGTGGTTAATATTTATATCGAGGTATTGATCGTGATTCTTTGGATGATCCTAGCACATATTCCTTTCCAGATCTGCAGTTGAAGATTTCTTATTGGATATTTTAATATGTTGAGATGTACTTATGTATTTGTATTCATGTAATTTTTAATCTCCTAAAAGGAGTCTTGTAGTATTGATGCAATCTCAATTCAAAGCAATGCATAAGGGAATGGGTAGTTCTAGGTAAAAGAAAGGGAAAAGAATGTGGAATATTGGACATGTTACTAGCATTAAAAGAAAGTGTTTATGTTATTTATCCTATCCTCTTATGTTGTCCATGTGTAAAGGAAATAATCTTAAATATAATTATATATAATGATGTATCACAACAATAATGTATTCTCTCTTGATGAAAGAATTCAAAGAGATTATTGAGAAATGATAGATTAGTGATTGGAATTATTAACAATGAATGGTTATGAAACAATGCAATAGAATAGTAATTTGATTTTAATGTTAATACTTGGTTCATGTTAATGAAGTACCTAGGATGATGCCTACCTTAATGAATATTAATCTCTTACCTAAATTATTAGAGAAAAGTGATATAAAGGATAGTAGATGTAGATGAAATCAATATGAATTTATGGAATGAGTTGATAAAAGGAATAATGATGTTGGATGATTAACCTATGTTTAATAAAAGAAATAAGTTAGGGACATTTAACTTGGTGCATTAAAATGAATGTAGATCTTTTAAGCTCATGATTCCGTGAATATCTTATGCATGTAAATGGTTTATATGATGTTGCTTTAGTAGCGACATTAGGGAACCCGGGAGGACTTAAGTTGTATAAATCTTACATTCAAGTAGTAGAAAATTATTTCTTCTTTTAGAAATATGAAGTGTAATGATGAATATTATTCTAGTTAAAATAAATAAATAAAATAAAATAAAAATTCACTACTTGCATTTTATAGAGGTTTTATGTCTTGTCCTCTTGGGTTGCCTGGCGGGGCGTTACAACAAGCATGAAAAATTGGAAATATTTTTGTATTTTGAAAGAAATTTTGCAATTTTTTTGTATTTCTGAAATGTAAATGCAAGAGCATAAAAGAAATCTAATCTTAAGGCAAGATGTTGATGTTTTGTAGCTTTAGTCAGATAAACATTATGATTCAATACTAGTGAAGATATATATATATATATATATATATATATATATATATATATATATATATATATATATATATATATATATATATATATATATATATATATATATATATATATATATATATATATATATATATATATATATATATATATATATATATATATATATATATATATATATATATATATATATATATATATATAATCATAATTTTCATTATATTAATTACATATTAATGAATAGACATGTCTCATGAAGAGACATGTCTCTTCTTGGCTCATTCTCAGTATAAATACAAGAGATTGTTGCATTTGGAAAACACATATAATGAGATAGTGCTATTACATTTGCAGTGATCCTATAACCTCAACATGGTATCAGAGCCAAGTTGCAAATGTAAGAGAGTAGTTTATTGATGATGAATGTGTGACTATCTCAGAAAATACAGTCTCAGTACAAGGAACATATCTCACAATGGCACCATTGGATTTTTCTAAATTTCGGATATGTTTGTGAAAACCAAATTTAAAAGAATCTCACTGAAGCGATTGGAAAGAAAGTCTTTGGTTCAAAAGTTATGACCAAATGTGTAAAGGTCTATGTAGATTTTTGAACAAAGAGAGTTCTTTGATTAAAAGCTACAAACACTTTTTATAATGCAAATAAGAAAAGGATCATTACATTAATCAAGAGATAAGTATTCCATGTTGATTAATGTTCATAAAATTTTTATGTAGTTATTATTTCATACTATAACATTGGGATAGAAAATATTGTATGCTTTTATCATTAATATTTCTTTGGGATAATTTAGTTTTATGAACTATTTGTAATATCTATCTGAAATACTTTCAAGATGAATCAAGAGACATATGTGATTGCATTCAAGGGAGAAAGAGATTGATGCTTGAAAACAAATCGATGATTGAGACTAGATGCAAAGGGAGTATGACATTTCAAAATAGGTCAAGAAGTTGATAAACTTGAGCTTTAGAGGGAGCAGATGGTTCATTCAACGTGTGACAATCTTGATTGAGAGGGATTTCACTATTGAAGGTGAAAAAACTTCTAAGGTAAACTTGATATAATTTATTATTATACTAATGAATCATGAATGTTTTTAATGGGCCTACCCCCTGTGTAAATCATGAGGAAGTGATGATTTCCAAATGATTATCACTTGTATTTGCAAAAGTTATTGAAAGGTGATGATCTTACAATAACTTGATCTTCTATTGTGATAGACATCTTGTGATGGATGAAATAGATCATGATAGATGGTATATTCTATTGTGATCAACATCTTGTGATGGCTGAAATAGATCATAATAGATGACATCTTCTATTGTGGTAGACATCTTGTGATGGCTGAAATAAATCATAATAGATGATGTGAATGTTCCTATGGTAAGTGCACATTACCTATGGACATCTGTTGAGTACTTGGTGGACATCATGTCACTTGATGTTGGTAGGCCATTACCCTAAGCACTTGGTGAATATCATGTGACTTGATATTCTGCAAGCCAATGCTCCTAATATCATGAGATGATATCTTTATAATTTTTTTGAGTACTTGGTGGACATCATGTGACTTGATGTTGGTAGGCCATTACTCTGAGCACTTGGTGAATATCATGCGACTTGATATTCTGAAGGCCAATGCTCCTGATATCATGAGATGATATCTTTATAAACTTTTGAGTACTTGGTGGACATCATGTGACTTGATGTTGGTAGGCCATTACTCTGAGCACTTGGTGAATATCATGCAACTTGATATTCTATAGGCCAATGCTCCTAATATCATGATATGATATCTTTGTAAACTTTTGAGTACTTGGTGGACATCATGTGTTTTGATGTTGGTAGGCCATTACTCTAAGTATTTGGAGAATATCTTACAACTTGATATTATGTGACATATACTCCCAATATCATGAGATGATATTTATAAACTTGAGTTATGGTGAATATCATGAGACTTGATATTCCTAGTCAGTTCATATCTCTGACATCAGAGTAATGTGATATCAAAATAAAATTTCACATTTAACGTTGTGTTGCTCTTTTAGATTGGTGGATTTTATCTTCCCTAGCTAAGAGGGAGTGTTGATGTTTTGTAGCTTTAGTCAGATAAACATTATGATTCAATACTAGTGAAGATATATATATATATATATATATATATATATATATATATATATATATATATATATATATATATATATATATATATATATATATATATATATATATATATATATATATATATATATATATATTTATATTTATATTTATATTTATATTTATATTTATATTTATATTTATAATTATATATATAATCATAATTGTCATTATATTAATTACATATTAATGAATAAACATGTCTCATGAAGAGACATGTCTCTTCTTGGCTCATTCTCAATATAAATACAAGAGATTGTTGCATTTGGATAACACATATAATGAGATAGTGCTATTACATTTGTAGTGATCCTATAACCTCAACACAAGAAAACAAATGATCTAACACCAAAAAGAAAGAGTTTTCTATCATGGGTTCACCAAAATGTAAAGTGAAGGTGAACACACAAGATAATATGAAGGGAATTATAACACCACAAACACAATAGGGCATCTAATTCCACAAAAGAGAGGGGGTAAGCTTGTCGGGTTCACCAAAATGTAAAGTGAAAAATATTGTAATGGTGGTGTGTAGAATGAATAGAGTGATATAACAAGGGGAATATAAGATCTACTACTAAATCCAAATTCCCAAGGGAGAGATCTAAATTGATCAACCAAAAGGTTAATGCACAATTGAATCAATCTATGGAGAATATGAATGAAGGAGAAAACCTTATATTCTACTATGAAAAGTATATGCTTGAAATCTAAAATGAATGAAAGGAAAATACTAACCTCAAAATAGGGCAGATCTAGAAAATGCTAATTTATGATGTCTGTGTGCAGTTTCAGGTAATTATGCAACCTATTCCAGACTAGAAATGTCAAGACAGAGAAAACTAAAAAAAAAATTATCTTTCTAGAAGCAGGTCGTCCTTGACCCAGATAATGGGGCAAAGACTACCTTACTACTGGAGGTCATCCTTCACCTAAAATAGCTCTGACAGAAAATTTGTTCATAGATCTCAAAATTTTGCCGAAAAGGGTATCCTGATCCAAGCTTTGATTCACAGTCATGTACCTGTAGCTAGAAGAAAAATGGTTTTTTTATTTAGATGAGGGGTTTGCCTTGGTCAAACCCCAGTTTGGAATCAACCTTAATAATGAAATTGAAATGGAGAATTCTAGCAAGTAGTAGAAGTAGATCTAATAATGAAGCTATGATATTCAATAGACATGCAATTGTATTTGAAATGTAAACAAGTATATTGATATGAAAGCTTGAACACAACAATGGAAAATGTAAATCAAAACCATAAATGTAAATCCAAAACCTCCATGATTGAATGCTTTGAATCCACCTTGATATAAGAATGAATGAGTCTTGAAGATGAGCAAAGGATCTTGAAGGAAGATCACAGCATCATGATGGCTAGATCTAGGGTTTTGAATGATGAATATTGAATGCTTGAACCAAATCCCTTCAATGGCTTGAATGTTTGAATCCTTGATCTTCAATGGAGAACTTTAATGCTTGAATGGAAGATTGCTTGAATGAATGCTTTCTTGATCTTTCCTTGAGAAAACCTTGAGCACTTGATTTCAAAACTTGATGCCTTAATCATGAAATTGCTTGGTGAAAATGAGAGGAGGAAAGCTTCCTTTTATAGTGATGTAGGGAACAATCCTCTAGAGGGGCCACCTTGGGGAATTAAATTCCAATTAGGAATCAACCCTTTAGGAATGGACCTAGATTAAATGCAATTTAAGGATTTACCATTTTAGAGACCAAAACAGTCGACCCAGAAGCGGGAAAACAAATCTTTTTGAAACCTGACATCCAAAAATCATGGGAACTTAAAATTTGAACCCTGGGTCAAGGACAAGGTAGACCCCACCCTAGGTTAGGTCAAGGTCATCCCTAACCTAGGTCAGGGTTGAGGTTTTCCTTGACCCTCAAGGTCATCTTTGACCTTGAGGTCAAAAACCTCAGGACCTCAATTCAGAATGCTAGGAAATGCAGAAATAAAGTGAAAACAGGTGGAGAGAGAAGTAGAACAGGGGGAGAAAACTAGATTCAAGAAAAGACCCAATCAAGGTGCTTGACATGACCCTAGACTACTTGCTCGGAGGGCTAAATGCTCTTAACATGGAAGTGCTTCCATTTTAAGATGATACACTAGAAAATAAAAATGCCAACAAAGTTGATGAGTGGCCTCGTCATTGTTGACTGATGAGAGGACATTGATTATCCTCCAACCTCCTATACCTCTGGCCTCCAATAAAATTTTCTACTTAGTGAATTTTTCATTTAAGGCTCATTTCATCAGTTGTGAAGAAAGAATATATCCTCCCCTTAAAATGGACATCGCATACAAGCAATATTGTGTCCATTTACCATTGAAGAGATTTCATAAATCTTTAACCCTTTTTATAATATGACCATTAATGACTATTAAAAAAATGGACTCGATATAATTGTAATGTAGCAACAAATCTACGATAGTTCCATTTGTGAAAATTACGGCCATCTTTTTTACTGGTATCTTGTAGACAAACAAACAATGTACATCAAAGCAACAATTGTCTGAAATGCAATAAACACGGTTTTCATATGACAAACAAGCTAAGCGGTAAGGAAAGAAACACCCATGCTCCTCTAAATTTAACTCTCTTTCCTTTCGCAGAGATAGAAGAATGTAGATTTAATTTGAATCGAGCCCCTCAACAAATAATTTAATTTCATTCCTAAGAGCAGACCAATACATAGTAAGAACCACAAATACTGGGAGTCATGTTGAAGTCAAGGCTCTAGACTAATCAAAAAGAAATATTGTGTACTTTAGTGATTTTCATTCAATAAGCTATTACATATGTATATAGGAGTGTTATCTCCTAAATTATAGGAATACTAGTATATTATCTTCTAATCATTTCCTTTTATAGGACTACTAGTATAATATCTTCTAATCATTTCCTCAAATCCAATGTCGACCAATTGACACAGAAAATGCATCTGCGATGCAAGCCGCTAGAGAAATTCAAAAGTCCCCCTTACATTCTCTCTGATCAAATTTTAGAGAACAAGAACTGGCAACCTTGAGACCTGCACCAACCCTTCCCTATAACAAGAACAAGAACTGGCGATAATCTTCTTCCAGGCATAATAGATCCATATAGATTTGGTCGCAGAGATTGTAAGGGGGACTTTTGAATTTCTCCAGTGGCTTGCATCACATATGAATTTTCTATGTCAATTGGTCGACATTGGATTTGATTTGCACATCATCAGAGAGAAAATTAGGGAAGATATGAGAACACTTACAAACTGTTTGACAAAATGCTCTTGCTTTTTATCTGGGACAGCAACAAAACATTGCATGAGAATTTTTTGACGAAATGATTGAATCATGTCTGAGACTATGACACATTTACTTGCTTACTACTTTACAACAGTAGGGGAAGATGGCCATGGAACCCCCACCCGATACAGATACATATAAGTAGATAGTGGACTGCTTGAATAAGCTGGAAATTGATGATGTAACTCTAAAAGACACGTCTTTCTTTATCCAATGTTTCCTAGAAGATCCTTGATCGACTCCTTGGAATAGAAGCAAAAAATCAATCACTCAAAGACAACATGGCAACCCTTACTTCTAAAATTTCCACTCTCAAACAACAAGTTGTAACCAATCGAGCTCTTTTACACAATTTCTCATCCACCTTCACATCACAAGAAATGGGTATTCAAACTGATCTGGAATCTGTCATTGCACAACTGAGTGAACTCGCCAGCATCAAAATAGAACAAGCTGATTTGGTTGCCAAACATTCTTCACTAATGACCGAAACAGAGGAGAAAGTCAAATCCTGGGCCTCTATCTGTAATAACAACGCTACTGCTACACCTCTCTCCGGTGTTGTGGAGTTAGTCCAAGGTAAGATGATTGATGAACGCATGAGATAGAAATGTGAGTTAAATCTATGTATCTGTGGTCTCCCCTCTCCTGTTGATCCATCCTTTGTTGGACAATCATTCCTAAAGGACCAGCTTGATATTCCTGATATTACATTCACCAGTTGCTAGCTTGACTAGGATGGTACACTTTTCATTAGGTTCTCTTCCCTACATGATAGGTTACGGGCTCTTAGAGCAAAGAGGAAACTATTCACTCTTCCCTCAAAGATTTATTTGGATGAGGATCTCACTAGATCACAGATGGTAGAACTGAAACAAGCCAAATCCCTAGTTGTTGAGGCCACATACAGTGAGAAATGGGCAGTTGTCAGGAACCTTAGAGCAGTTATTCAAGATTCTCCCCCTGCTGGGTGGGAACCAAAATAGGTCGGTAAGGCCAAATGATGGTCACACCGGCAGTTGAGCAGGGGTGGGCCACCCCCCTCTAGCTTGCTTCTCCTCAACTATTGGAACAATAACGGTTCTCTTTGGTCGTCACCGGGTCTTCTTCAGGATGCGGTCGATTCTGCTGATATCTTGGCTATTACGGAGACACATGAGAGTCTTGCACGTCCCCTCTAGGTTTCATCATTTATTAGTGGTTATCTATATGTAGAGAGGAGGTATGCACTTCTGGTGGTGTACAAGGCTCCAGTGTTATGGCCTGTTTGATTTGGGATAGCCTTTTCATCACTACATCTATAGTCCTTTCAGACATATTTTCTAGATTCATGTGGATTTGGGTACACCACGCTAGTCACTACCAAAGAGATATCTTCATCATGGTTTTCTACTTCCCACCAGCCTCCTCACTGTATGCCATTCATAGTGCCAAGGTGATGCAGGAGCATCTTTGGTCCTTGGCAATCTTGTGTCACCAAAAACATTTTGGAGTTTTTATGTGTTTCTCAGTTTCTTCTTTGACTAATTTGGTTGGTAGTTGGTCAGTTTCCTTTGGTTACCGAGTGTGATCGGTTCTCTCATGGGTGGTCGGTTGTTTCACTGGCACTCGGCGATGCTTGTCCATTGCTCGGTCATCCTTGCTTACCAAGTAGTTTATTTTTGTTTCTGTTGAGGTCGACTTGTGCATTTATTATGGGTCATAGATTTAATGTTGGAATCCATCATTGGGAGGTGTGTGGTCTAATCTTTCTTTCTGTTGATCATGGATCTAAAGGTTGACTCAATTCGGTAGACTCTTGTATAAATGTAGTTGTTTGGTTGTACTTTAGGAGACAGTTCTAGTTAGAAGTAAGAAGATAATAGTTTGGAGATTGTTGGTAGATCCTCCCATGTTTGAGGACTTCTATAGTTTATTGTAATATCTGGCCCTCACTGGGAAGGCCTTACAGCCTAGCATGTATGATTATATTTGATGAAAATTAATGAAAGATCATGCATTCTCTCTCTCACTATTGTGTGTTGTTGCGTTCGCGTGTTGTTGAGCAGGTTGGATCATTAGGGTGTGCCATTTTTTGGCCCCTCTTGACCCTACCTTGTGTCAAGTGGTATTAGAGCGAGGTGAGATCTTGATCTAGGTCTGTGGATCTAGGTTTGTAGGTTCCTCTTGAGAAGCCCTAGTTGAAATGTTGTAGGGTGGTAGATTACGATCTGACCTGCAATTGCAGAGGGTTGTCAAGATGGTTTGTGGGAGGTGAGATGCGGATCTAGGATTGTCAAACATGTTAAGACAAATTGTTGCTGGATTGGAAGCTATTCAAACAGCCCAGAGAAGAGGTAGACATCTTGAAGATGTTAGTGGTGATGAAATTGAGGAAGAACAAGTGAATGCAGAACCTGCACCTGTTATGGATCAAGGTGAAGAAAGATTTTTAAAGGCATTGACAAGTCTGAAGTCTACACCACATTTCATTCCTCCTGAGTATGGTGGAAAATTGGATTCTGATGAATTGGTGGACTGGATCACCGAGATGGAAAAGTATTTTGAGTATGAAAACATTCCTGAAGATAAGAAAGTGAAGATTGCAAGCACAAAGCTGAAAAGCCATGAATCCTTATGGTGGGAACATCTGCAATTGGATAGGAATAGGAAAGGCAAATAAAAAATCAAGGTATGGAATAAAATGGTGAATAAGTTGAAAGGAAAGTTCTTACCTTGTGATTATCAGATTAACCTAGTTAGGCGAATGCAAAGTTTAAGGTAGAAAGATAGCTCGGTAAAGGAATATACTGAGGAATTCTATAGATTAGATATCAAATCTGGACATGATAAAGATGATGTGGAAAGAATTGCTAGATACCTGAATGGTTTGAGAGTTTCCATCCAAGAGGAAATTAGTTTGGTCAAGTTGGAGAACATTGAAGAGGCTTATCAATTTGCATTGAAAGTCGAGGAGAAATTGAACAAAAGACATGAGCAAAGACAAAGAGGTAGAGGTGGTAGATTCCCTAGATGAAGAAGTAGATCTAATGGTGAAAATGGTAGATTTGAACTAGAAAAGACAAATATGGATAAAGGCAAGACTGAGTGGAAAGATGAAAGTTCATCTAGAGGCAGAGGCAATAACTACTGAGGTGGTTATAGCAGACGAAGTTTTCAAGGAACTTGTTACAATTGTGGAGAAGAAGGACATAGATCTTTTGAATGTACACATGCTAGTAAGAAGGCTGGTAGCAGTAGAAATGTTTTGGTGCAAGAAGAGTCGCCAAATGAACCTGAGAAAGAAAATAACTTGATGGTAAGGAGAGCACTGTGGAATGAAAGCAAAAAGGAATATCTAGTAAGGAAAATTTTGTTCAAGACTAGATGTGGAGTTTCTGATAAATTTTGGAAAGGTAATCATTGACAGTGGTAGCTCGAAGAATCTGGCATATGAGCAAATGGTCACAAAATTGCAGCTAAAAAGGTTGGAACATCTGAAGCCCTATCAGATTTCATGGATCAAAGAGGAGCATACACTCTTAGTAAGTGAACAATGTGATGAACTACAAATGATTTAAAACCTAATTGAAGAATCTGTGATTTAAGATCACCGAGCTGATTGATTAGATATGTAATATGATTAAATCAGTATTATGTTGTCATTTATGTCAACTAGTTTGACAGCACTTATCTTGTAAGTTACTATACTGAAACATCTATAGAAAAGGAGTGAAAGAGATGAAGAATAGAAATATCTACATGAGGAAGATGGATATGACAGATGAGGATAAGGAATACATTAAGTAACTTGTTGATGGGTCTATGAATTTATGTTATTGACTTGATTATGTTTCATTCATCTATGATGAGGAAAATAGTTGAAAGACACAAAGTAGTGTTGTCAGTTGATGAAGCATTTCAGTATACACTGACGGAGTGTAGTGTATATCAAGAATAGTATAAACTGAGCTTGTGTTCACCGATGCATTTCTTTTTTAATCGAGAAGAACATAATGAACTAAATGATTAGTTTAGCTGATAAGATTGATGAGCTGGAAAGTGTATGATTTCGAGGTAACAGATAATATTTGTTACACAGATCGACAGCTAACAAAATTCAAGAAAGATCTAATGGATAAGAATCAAACATGTTATTGACACAAGTGTTGAGGTATGTTTAAGAGGCAAAATCAACGAAGATGATTAAGCGGAAAAATCTGATGGAGCAGAAGAAAACGGTTTACATGTCTATATAAGAGATTGGAGATTTCATAAGTGAGTGTGATGCTGGAAGAAAAGGAAACTGTAGAATCATCATGTGAACAAGTTTTCATGCATTTTGATCATCCTGGTTAAGGAGAACCCTATTGCAGAGCATTACCGAGCAATAGAAAGTAATTACCGATGGACAGTAAGTTGATATATTGTTCAATCAGAAATATTACATTGATCAGAAAGATTTGTATAAGCTGAACACTGATCTGTATATTTTCAATTGAAGTTGTATTAAGATAGATCACCTATTGTTACATATTTAACCATTGTACACAGTCAAATCTCTTAACTGAGTGAACTAAGAAAGTCTTATTATGTATCATTCATAGAATGAACATTGTTATCATGTCAACCCCAGAGTAACTGCTGGTTGGATGATAACGATTGGTCTTAAATCCTCTAACAAGGTCACACCTAATAGTGTGTTTGTAACCTTTAACAGGGTTGGGTCTTCACTGACCTCACTTTAGAAGAGTGAATATTTTTGGGTTGCCGGTCCTAGGTGGTTTTTCACTTCATAGGGTTTCCACATTAAATCTCTTGTGTTATGTGTTGATTGTGATGTTTGTTTTGATGTCATATTTACATGTTGCATATTTGATTTGATCGGTAACTACTATATGTTTTACACTGGTAAATATTAAAAGCACAAATAGTAAAAGTATTTTAAGTTACTGAGCAGCAGAAATTAAAGTAATTATTTTTGGATTATACATTTTGTATTGGGACAGTGATTAACTAATTCACCCCCCTCTCAGTTATTCTAACAATTGGTATCAGAGCATTGGTTTCTTAGAACAAAGTTCTAAGGACTTTAGTACAAAGATCTCAAAATTTATAAGAGGGAAGTGCCAAGACTGAACAAAGAGAACTTCACAGTATGGCAAAGCTGAATGAAGTTGCACATATCTAGAATTGAGAATGCTGCACTAGAATTGATGGAGAATGGCTATATAGAACCGACACCTGGTCCCCTAACACATGATCAACTGAAAGACATGCATGAACACAATGTTACTATGATGGAGATTGATGTTGCCTATATCAATGCCAAATTTGAAGATATCAAAAGCTGCACTACTGCAAAAGCCATGTGGGATAAACTTTCTCAATTTTACAATGGAGATGTGAATGTCAAAAGAGCTAGAGTGGAAAGCTTAAGGGGCAGATTCAATGATATGAAGATGAAGGAAGGTGAGAATATTGTACAATACACAAATAGACTGAAAGAGGTAGTACATGCTATTAGAGCATCTGATGGAGTCGTTAGTGAAGAAACAGTTGTAAGCAAAGTACTCAGAACCTTATTGCTAGTTTACGCAATCAGAATTTATGTTATTCATGAGACAAGATCTGCATCTAGTAATGTACTTACACTTGATAATCTGATTGGTAAACTTACAACCTTTGAGTTAAATAACTTTGATAATAGTGTTTTTCCATCTATTGAGTCTGCTTTCATGTCTTCTCTGAAGATTAGTAAGTCTAGCAGGAATAATAAAAATGGTGATAGTGACAGTAATACCGATGATGAGCTTGATGAACTTGAAGCTCTTATGGCCAGAATATTACCCAAAGGTAAAGGGAGGTATAGAGGTAAGCTACCTTTGGCATGCTTTAACTATAAAGAGGTTGGCCACATCACTACTAGATGTCCACATAAGAAAGATGATGATAGAACCAAAGACCGATCTGAAGGAAGCTATGGGAGAAGATTCAACAGAGGATACTGACACAACAAAGATAACTGAGACAGTAATGACAAAGGAAAAAAAGGTATGTTACATAGTCGAAGATAATGAATCTGAATCTGATGACGATGATGATGTAGAAGTTGTATTTGTTGCTATGAAAGATGACTTGGAGGAAGAAGAAAAACATGAAGAAATAGCATTGATCTCTAAAGTTAACAAAAATAATACATGGATCTTAGATAGTGGGTGTACACATCGCATGACTGGTGATGAGGAGAAATTTGATCAACTTGAAGAATACAATGGAGGATCAGTTAAGATGGGTAATGACACACCCTGTATGGTAAGAGGTAAAGGATCCTTGATGATAAATGATATGATAAATTGTGATAATGCTTATTGGGTAGATGGACTGAACTATAACTTGTTAAGTGTGGCACAGCTGAACAATTCAAGTCACCAAGTTTCTTTTGAGAGCAAGAAAGTGAAAATCTTTGATGATGGAGGAAGATTAGTTGGAACTGGAGTACAATCAAGAGGTAATGTATTTTATCTTGATACTGATGAGTCTTCTTGCTTGATGATGAAAAATGAAGATACTTGGTTGTGGCATAAAAGGTTATGCCATGTAAATTTTGATAACATGATTAAGATCAATAAAAGGAAAAGAGTTAGAGGTTTGCCTAACTTGTCAAAACCATATCATGTTATGTGTCATGAATGTTAGAAGGGTAAAATGACTAAATCTAGTTTCAAAAGTAAGGATTATTCAACAAAGAAGATACTTGAGTTGGTTCATACCGACCTATGTGGTCCTATGAGAACTCAGAGTTATTATGGTGATAGATACTTTATTCTTTTTGTTGATGACTATACTAGATTGATGACTGTTATGTTCTTAAGAGAAAAATATGAAGCATTTAAGATGTTTAAGTGGTATAAAGCTAAGGTAGAAAAAGAGATTGGTAAGGAATTGAAATGCCTAAGATCTAATAGATGAGGTGAATTTATCTCTGATGAATTTACTAATTTTTGTAATGAGCATGGTATTAAAAGATAGGTCTATGCACCGAGGACACCTCAGCAGAAAGGGATTGCTAAAAGAAGGAATAGGTCAATAGTTGACAGTGCTAGGACACTTATGCTACAAAATAATGTTGCTTAGACATACTGGAGGGAAGCTTTCAGTACAACTATTTATGTTCTTAACCGAGTGTAATTGAAGAAGGACACCAACAAGACACCCTATGAGTTGTGGTTTGGACACAAACCTACTGTAAGTTATTTTAGAATTTTTGGAAGCAAATGTTTTATTCTAAAAGATGAGAGAAATGGTAAATTTGACTCAAAAGGTGATGAAGGGATATTTATAGGATATTCCAGTAAAAGAAAAGCATATAAGTGTCTGAATAAAACTACTAATAAAATGATTGAAAGCACTAACGTTCGAGTTGATGATTTTGATGAAAAGAACACATAGGAAATTATAAAGGAATCAAAAGACTATGGTAGATTCACTTACATTGAACAACTAGAGTATCTACCGAAGTCACAGCCTGTGATAACTGGTCAGCAGGAAAATAGTACCAAACAACAGGAAAGAGAAACCGACGAGCAGGATGGACCTACCGAGCAAGCAAATGAACCTACACAAGGTGAACAAGAAAGAATAAATAGGATACTTGCGATTTTTGTCAGAAGACATCATCCTAAAACATAAATTATTGGAGACAAACAAGCTGGCATGCAAACAAGGAGCAAAGCAAGACAAGGTACATGTCTAGTTTGTGATTATGAACCGAAAAATGTAAAATTTGCATTAGAGAATGATGAATAGGTTAATGAAATGAAAGAGGAAATAGAATAGATAGAGAAGAAAAAAACCTAGACCTTAGTACCTTGACCTAAAGATAAGAATGTTATCGGTACTAAGTGGATATTCAGGAACAAGCAGAATGAGAATGGAGAAGTAACAAGAAATAAAGCTAGATTGGTATGCAAAGGATATGCACAGGAGGAAGGAATAGATTATGGTGAAACATTTGCACCTGTTGCTAGATTAGAAGGAGTTAGAATGCTACTTGCATATGCTACACACAAGAAATTCAAAAGTCTATCAAATGGATGTCAAGTCAACATTTATGAATGGAATACTTGAAGAAGTCTACATAGAACAACCTGAAGGGTTCATTGATCCAGAAAAGAAAGATATGGTATGTAGATTACATAAAGCTTTATATGGTTTGAAGCAAGCACCGAGAGCCTGGTATGAGAGGCTGCATACTTATTTGTTAAGTATAGGATTTGTAAGAACAAGTGAGAACAGCAATTTGTATATGAAAGGAGATATTGATGAGACAATTCTTATTGCTGAAATATTTGTGGATGACATTATATTTGGAGGTCAAGATCAAATATGTAAAGCCTTTGCTGATGAAATGAGGAATCAGTTTGAAATGTCTATGTTTGGAGAGATTAAGTTTTTTCTAGGACTACAAGTGATTCAGTAGAGTGATGGGATATTCATCTCACAATCAAAATATATCAAGGAAGTATTGAAAACATTTGGCATGGAAGATGCTAAAATTGTGGGAACAACGATGGCTACCGGATGTAAACTGACTAAGGAAGATGAAACTATAGAGGTGAACCAGACACTGTACCGATCAATGATTGGTAAGTTAATGTATGTAGTACATATTAGACCAGATATAGCACATGTTGTGGGAATAGTTGCTAGATTTTTTGCTAATCCTAGAGAATCACACATGATTGCTACTAAAAGAATCTTAAGATACCTAAAGAAAATAGAGGATTATGGATTATGGTATCCTAAGGAAGGCAAGTTTGAACTCAGAGTCTATACTGACACTAATTGGGCTGGAAATATGGATGATAGAAAAAGTACCACCAGAGGAGCATTTTTCTTTGGTGAAAGACTTGTTACATGGACAAGTAAGAAGCAGACTTGCATTTCTCATTCTACAGCCAAAGTAGAGTATGTTGCTACTGCTACAAACTGTTCAAACATTGCATATATTAAGAAAGTTCTGGAAGGTATGAATGAGATAATCACTGAGCTGGTGATTATATACTGTGATAACACCTATGCAATAAACATTTCAAAGAATCTAGTGATGCATTCTAAAACAAAGCATACATCAATTAAGTATCACTACTTGAGAGAACAAGTACAGGAGAAACAAGTTAATCTAGAGTTTGTTACATCAAAAGAACAACTTGTAGATATATTTACAAAGGCTCTACTGAAGGATACATTTGAGTACTTGAGGACTAGACTTGGGGTCCGTCCCCTGTCTACTGGTCACTAAGGTGATCTAGATGTTGCATTAGCCTAATCCTATCAGAAGATCATTCATGTTGATGTAGCATAGTTCACACTTTGGATCATGTCTAAGGTTGTGAAAAGTAAAAGTATTGGAACAGATTGGCATATCAATATACAGAGATACAGAGTATGCACCAGACAATAGAGAGTTACTTGGCTACTGAAGAGTTGTTTGTTTATTTTTTTCTTTGGCATTGTTGTCAAAGGGAGAGATAAATAATATGAAATAATATGCACCGATGAGAACTATCTGAGGGAGAGACAAATTGAAGAAAGGGAGAGCACTGAAGATCACTTACTGAGAACAGAAGAAGGGATCCGAGAGCAGATAAGATCATATTTGAAGAATGTCAAAGCTGCATTTGTAATGTTGTTGAGTAACATAGTGATTAAACATATTAAGCTAGGGAGAGCTTGTACGGCATTTTTTTCATAGAGTTGTAGAATACATGTTTGGTATGTGTATGGTATATTTCATATTTCTTGAGTTGCCATCAATGCCAAAGGGAGAGATTGATGAACTACAACTGATTTAGAACCTGATTGAAGAATCTATGATTTAAGATCACCGAGTTGATTGATTAGATATGTAATATGATTAAATTAGTATTATGTTGTCATTGATGTCAACTAGTTTGACAACACTTATCTTTTAAGTTACTATACCGAAACATCTGTAGAAAAGGAGTGAAAGAGATGAAGAACAAAAATATCTACATGAGGAAGATGGATATAACAGATGAGGATAAGGAATACATTGAGTAACTTGTTGATGGGTCTATGACTTTATGTTATTGACTTGATTATGTTTCATTCATATATGATGAGGAAAAGAGCTGAAAGACACAAAGCAGTGTTGTCGGTTGATGAAGCATTTCAGTATACACTGACGGAGTGTAGTGTATACCGAGAATAGTATAAACCAAGCTTGTGTTCACCGATGCATTTCTTTGTTAACTAAGAAGAACGGAATGAACTAAATTCGATAAGATTGATGAGATGGAAAGTGTATGATTTCGAGGTAACAGATAATGTTTGTTACACAGATCAAAGGCTAACAAAATTTAGGAAAGATCTAATGGATAAGAATCAAACATGTTATTGACACAAGTGCCGAGGTATGTTTAAGAGGCAAAATCAATGAAAATGATTAAGTGGAAAAATTTGATGGAGCAGAAGAAAATGGTTTACATGTTTATATAAGAGACTGGAGATTTCATAAGTGAGTGTGATGCTAGAAGAAAAGGAAATTGCAGAATCATTGTTTGAATAAGTTTTCATGCATTCTGATCATACTGGTTAAGGAGAACCCTACTGCAGAGCATTACCGAGTGACAAAGAGTAATTACCGATGGACAGTAAGTTGATATATTGTTGAATCAGAAATGTTACATTGATCATAAAGATTTGAATGAGCTGAACATTGATCTGTATATTTGCAAGTGAAGTTGTATTAAGATAGATCACCTACTGTTACATATTTAACCATTGTACACAGTCAAATCTCTTAACCAAGTGGACTAAGAAAGTCTTATTATGTATCATTCATAGAATGAACATTGTTATCCTATCAACCCTAGAGTGACTGTTGGTTGGACAATAACGGTTGGTCTTAAATCCTCTAACAAGGTCACACCTAACAGTGTGTTTGTAACCTTTAACAGGGTTAGGTCTTCACCGACCTCACTTCAGAAGAGTGAATATTTTTGGGTTACCGGTCCCAGGTGGTTTTTCCCTTCAGAGGGTTTCCACGTTAAATCTCTTGTGTTATGTGTTGATTGTGATCTTTGTTTTGATGTCATATTTACATGTTGCATATTTGATTTGATCGGTAACTACTATATGTTTTAGACTAGTAATTGATAAAAGCACAAATAGTAAAAGTATTTTAAGTAAACCGAGCAGCAAAAATTGAAGTAATTGTTTTTGGATTATACATTTTGTATTGGGACAGTGATTAACTGATTCACCCCCCTCTCAGTTATTCTAACACAATGCTATGTGAATTTGAAAATTGGAAAGTACTATGATAAGGTGTTATGTGATAACATGCCTATGGATTTTTGTCATATTTTGTTGGGTAGAACTTGGCAATATGATAGACATGCTATATATGATGGGAGATAGCATAGGTATACTATTGTGGCTGATGGAAAGAAAAAAAATATTGTAACCATTAATGGAAGAACCTATTAGTAATGTTTGCACATCTGTGAAAGTTTGTTTGATGGAGGGAAGGAAGTTTGTCAAATATTTGAAAAGGAATGATGTATATTTTGCTATGATTCCTAACAAATAGAGTAAGAAAATAGAGGATAGTGTTCCTGAGGAGATTGATAAGTTACTCACCGAGTATAGTGATATCATTTCTGATAATGTACCTAATGGTTTTCCACTAAAGAGCAGTATTGATCATTACATGGATCTGATCCCTGGAGACAGTTTACCGAACTAGGCACCTCATCGGTTGACACCTACCAACAATCAGGAATTGAACCGATAGATTCAAGAGTTGCTGGAGAAAGGTTTGATCAGAGAAATTTTGAGTCCTTGTGCAGTACCTAGTGTATTGGCACCAAAGAAGAATAGAGAATGGAGAATGTGTATTGATTCCAGAGAAATCAATAAGATAACAGTGAAGTATATGTTTCCTATACCGAGAATGGATGATATAATGGACAGTTTGACTGGAGCAAAGTATTTCACCAAAATTGATTTGAAAAGTGGGTATCATCGTATCAAAATTAGAGAAGGTGATGAATGGAAGACTGCTTTCAAGAAAAAAGAAGGTTTGTATGAGTGGTTGGTTATGCCTTTTGGTTTAACTAATGCACCAAGTACTTTTATGAGGCTGATGAATGAAGTTTTGAAGAAATTCTTGGGTAAGTTTGTGATTGTATATCTTGATGACATTTTGATATTTAGTAAGACCAAAGAAGAACATTTGTTGCATGTTAGACAAGTTTTGCAGAGATTGAAAGAGGAAAAGTTGCTGATAAATCTGAAAAAGTGTTCATTCATGAAAGAGGAGATTGTGTATTTGGGATTTGTGATCTCAGTTGATGGTTTGAAGATGGATCTTGAAAAGGTTGAAGCTATTTTGAATTGGCCTACACCTATGAATGCTAGTGAGATAAAATCATTTCATGGTTTGGCAAGTTTTTACCGAAAGTTCATAAGGAATTTCAGTTCTATTTGTAATGCTATGACTGAGACTATGAGAGGAGACAAAAGAGAAATCAAGTGGACACATGGAGTTGACAAAAGTTTTGAGACTCTGAAGTAGAAGGTTGCTAAATTACCTATTTTGGCATTACCTGATTTCAGTAAGGTATTTCAAGTGGAATGTGATGCAAGTGGAAGTGCAATTGGAGCTGTGTTGAGTCAAGAAGGTAAACATGTTGCTTTCTTTAGTGAAAAGTTGGACAATGATAGAAGGAAATATTCTATGTATGATCAAGAATTCTATGCTATTGTTCAAGCACTGAAGAAATTGGGACATTATTTAATACCGAGTGAATTTGTGTTGTATATCGATCATAAGGCTTTACAGTATTTGGGTAGTCAGAATAAGTTGAATTAGAGATATGAAATGGCTTAAGTATTTGCAAAGTTACACATTTGTGATAAAGCATAAGAGTGGAGTCACTAACCGAGTTGCTGATGCATTGAGTAGAAGAAGATCTTTGATGAATGAGATGAAAATTAAAGTTCTTGGTTTTGATGAGATGAAAGATTCTTATGAGTTTGATCCTAATTTTTCCAATCCATGGAGAAAGTGTAGAGCACCTATTCAAGATCAACAAGATACTGAATGGGATGAATATTTTATTCAGGAAGGTATGTTGTTTAAAGGTATTTAGTTGTGTATACCGAAAGGAATAATGAGAACTAATTTGATAAAGGAGAAACATAGTAGTGGTTTGGCTAGACATTTTGGTATTGATAAAACATGGAATTTGCTTAAGGAGAAGTACTTTTGGCCGTAGTTGTATAAAGATGTTCAGAAATTTGTGAAAAGTTGTGGAATTTGTCAAGTTGCAAAAGGAGTAAGTCAGAATATTGGATTGTATACACTGATTATTGTACCTGAGAAACATTGGGTTGACATCAGTATGGATTTTGTTCTTGGCTTACCGAAGACAGTAAGAGGTAATGATTCTATATTTGTTGTTGTGGATAGATTTTCAAAGATGGCACATTTTATACCTTGTAGAAAGACATCAAATGCAGTACATGTAGCAGATATTTTCTTTAAGGAAATTGTCAGATTGCATGGATTACCAAGGAGTATTATCTCTGACCGAGATAGTAAATTTGTTGGATACTTTTGGAAAACCCTTGGGAAGAAATTTGGCACTGAATTGAAATATAGTTCTACATTTCACCCATAAATTGATGGATAGACTAAAGTTGTGAATAGAAGTTTGGGAAATATTTTGAGATGTTTAGTTGGAGACACACCGAGTAATCAGGATTCTATGTTGGCACAAGAAAAGTTTGCATACAATAATTCAGTGAATATGAGTACTGGAAAGACACCATTTGAGATTGTGAATGGCACATAGCCAAGAGGTATATCTAATTTAAGGGATATTATTGATGAAAGTAAGAGAAGTGTTGAAGGAGTAAAATTTGTTGAGTACATGAAGACATTACATGAAGATGTGAAGCTGAAGCTAGAAGAAAGTAATCAGAAATACAAAGGCAGAGTTGACAGATCAAGGAGACATAAGACTTTTGATGTTGGTGATGAAGTGATGGTTCATTTGAAGAAAGGTTGATTTCCTATTGGAACATATGGGAAGTTGAAGATGAAGAAGTTTGGACCTTGCAAGATTTTGAGGAAATTTGACAGTGGGAATGCATATGAGATTGAGTTACGTGATGACATGGACATATCACCTATTTTCAACATTGTTGATTTGTATGAGTATCATGAACCTGATGAAGACATGGAAGTACTGATGGAATATCCTAAGAAGCAGAAAGAGGAAGTTGAACAGATTTTGGAGCAAAGAATTAGCAAGAGTACAAGAGGAAAACAATATATGGAGTATCTGGTAAAGTGGAAGAATAGACCGATTGAAGACAGTTCATGGATTTCATATTCTGAGTTGGATGCATCTTGAATCATACCTACCGAATGATTTGGAGAATCATTTCAAAATAACCCCAGGTGTCTGATGTAGGAGCATCTTGGGTCCTTGGTAATCCTGTGTCACCAAAAACATTTTGGAGTTTGTCTGTGTTGCTCAGTTTCTTGTTTGACCGAGTTGGTCGGTAGTTGGTCAGTTTCCTCTGGTTATCGAGTGTGGTTGGTTCTCTCCTGGGTGGTCGATTGTCTCATTGGTGCTCGGTGATGCTTGTCCATTGCTCAGTCATCCTTTCTTACCGATTAGTTTCTTTTTGTTTCTGTTGAGGATGACTTGTGCATTTATTATGGGTCATGGTGTGGTCCCAGATCTGACCATTCCTTCCATTGATCATGGATCTGAAGGTCGAATCAGTTTGGTAGACTCTTGTATAAATGTAGTTGTTTGGTTGTACTTTAGGAGGCAATTCTAGTTAGAAGTAAGAAGATAATAGTTTGGAGATTTTTGGCAGATCCTTGCATGTTTGAGGACTTCTGTAATTCATTGTAATATCTAGCCCTAATCGGGAAGGCCTTACAGCCTGGCATGTATGATTTTATTTGATGAAAATTAATGAAAGATCTTGCATTCTCTCTCTCACTATTGTGTGTTGTTGCTTCCATGTGTTGTTGATCAGGCTGGATCATTAGGGTGTGCCATTGTTTGGCCCCTCTTGACCCTGCCTTGCGTCACAAGGATGGGGATCCTTTTTAGGATCTTCTGGAGGGCATCTCTAGATTCAGTGCTTTGGGCGATATCCTCATCCTTGGAGATTTCAATGCATGAACTAAAGAGTTACAGTCACCTATACATGACCGAAACACTGAGTGGACCTGCACTTCTGAGTTAGATCTGGCCAGCCTTGGGCTTCAGTGTACCTTAAAGGAATACACCATGTAGTTATCCACTTATGGTCACCACCTCTTCCATCTTTGTGAATCTTCTGATCTGATCATTCTGAATGGCCTTTCTTGCCTTCTCAATTTTGAGCTTTTCACATGCTGGCCTCATTGTGGTGGTGCTAGTGTGGTCGATTATCTGTTCACTACAGCCTCCTTTATCCCATCCATCTGCCACTTCACCATCTCCCACCTTCCTTTAGCTGATCATGCTCTTTTGAGCCTCGTGCTCTATTTCTCCCCCCTTTGCCCACCCCACCCTCCTAGCCTCCTGACTATTTTGGGACACGTCCATAACCATGTCCGCTTCCACTATGTTGAGGGGGATTGTGACCTTTTTACCTTCCACCTGTGTCAACTCCTCTCCCCTGTGAGATTTTATGAGTGTAGCCATGTTACCTCCATGTTTGATCTACTGACCAAGGCCATTTGGGAGTCAGCTTTCCTTTCCATCCCCCATCACCCTATCTTCAGATATAAAAGTCAAAACACTTGCCCCATGAATCGTTGGTTTGACGATGACTATAAAGCTTTCCACCATAGATTATGTTTGGCCTTTGAGTCCCTCCCTTCAGATTCTGTTGATCTCAGTTACTCCTACCATTGATTTCTCCATGTGAAGAAACATTCTTTCATTACTTCACAGTGCAGAGCCTTGTGTAACACACTTATCTAGGATCTTAATCTCTTTTGGCATACCTTATTCCCGCAGCACCCCCCTCCACCCTCCACCATCGACCTTTCCTCCCTCATCTCCCACACCTCTACTCTCTTTGACATCCTAGGCCAGCCATCTCTCCACCTCATCCCAGCCCCTCACTTTCATATCTTCATTGCATCCAGCATTCACGAGGTCATCAGATCTATGAGATGCAGTAGAGCAGCCAACAAGGATGGTTTTCAGGCGGAGCTCCTCAAGCTTGGTATCACGATGCTAGGCTCTTATCTTCCCACACTCTTTAATAGAGTGGTTTTCACTGGATTCCCTGAGGCTTGGTCGAGACATGTTATTCATTTGATCCACAAGACTGGATCAATCTCAAACCTTGGTAACTACAGAACCATCATGATTGGGCATACCTTTGCCAAACTCTATGCCACGGCATTGAACACTATCATTTCTTCACAAATTGACAGGTTGGACTACATGGCTAGAGGTCAAGCCAGTTTCTGTGCATATTACTAGACCATGGACCACATTTTGACACTACAGGTGATCATTGAGGAGGCTCTCTATCACTCTATGAAATTCTATTGCTGCTTCATTAAATTTTATAAGGCATTTGATTTCATCCCTCAAGTGGCCCTTTTTCAGAGACTTGGAGACATTGGCATATCTGAGATTATTTTGACTATTTTTATAAGACTTTACAAGCATTTTGAGGGAAGATTCAAGACTTCGAAGGGATTCTCAAATCCTATTCAGAGCATTATTGGGGTGAAATAGGGATGCCCTCTTTCCCCCACCTTATTTGGCATCTACATTGATGAGCTCGAGGGTTTCATCAGAGACTCATCTCTCCCAAGTGATGGATGATATTTACACCAGGTCTTAGTTTCCATTCCTCTTTTTGCTGATGATGTGATTCTCTTAGCCTCCTCACCTGAGGGTCTCCATAGAATTCTTGATATCTTGGCCTCCTTTTGTGATTTGAGACAGCTTGTGGTTAATCTAGGGAAGACACGGGTCATGGTCTTCAACTGCTTGAAGACCTAACATTTACACTTCTACTTCCAGGGACAAGAGATCAAGATTGCCTCTGCATACACATACCTTAGGGTTAAGTTTTTTGGTCCTCGCTTCAGTTTGAGACCTTCTATTCAGCCTAGAATCAGCAAAGGGATGGGTTCCATCTCCCTGATTGAGAGATAGTGCTTTAGACACCACTTTTAGGACACCTCATCCAAGTTATCCATCCTGGATTCTCTGGTTAGACCTAATGTACTCTATGGCTCTGTTGTTTGGGGACCATCTCTTCTTGATTTTGACTGGGCCTTTATTGAGTGTATACAAACTCTCCTCCTTTGGCATATCATCATATGTCATCGTACCACCTCCCATAGCATCATCCTGGATGAGTTCGGGCTCATCCCTTTAGGTTGGAAGTCATCTTCGACCTAGTTTGGTTTCTTCACCACCTACATTTCTTCGCAAACTCTTCGGATGGTCGGAGTAGATACTCTTACCTCGCCTATTTCTCTTATGTTGATTTGGCTAGATTTGAAACCTCCTCTAGAGATCATTGTTGGTATGCTCAGGCTACTTCCCTTTTGGGTTCCATCGGTATTGATATTGATTGCCTACCCCCCTTTCAGTTTTCTTTGGACGCTCTGGCTCATCTTCTCCCCTCCAGACAGGAGTTGAATGAGCATGTCAAACTTGACATCTACGGGTAGTACATCATATCGACCTGGACCAACCCTAGTGGGGCTTACATCCAAGAATGGATTTTTATGTTGATCACTTCTTACACATCTAGGATAGGATCATTGTTCGACCCATATATTTATCACAGCGTTGGTGTCATGCTCTTCGGATCAGGATGGGATCTTTCAGAGTCAGCTCTCACCGCTTGTGAGCACAGACTGATCATCTCATTGATAGAGAGGATCGCATTTGCAATTTGTGCACATTGTCTGAGATTGAGACCGAGGCACATTTCATTTTCCATTGCCCTATATACTATGAGATCAGAGGGAGATTCTATTTCTTATTCAAAGAATGCAGCTCCTTGACTTCCTTCTTTTGTTACTATGACCAGAGATGTCTGGGACTCTATTTATGGGAAATGGTACGGCTTCGTGACCATACCCTACAGCTTCTATTTCCCCAAAAGCAAGTCACTAAGTAGCTCATTACGGATTTCTTCTTGCCCTCGCCCCCGGCTCGGGGTGTGAAGTGGCCCTCATGTGCCTCCACCATCATTCATTCCAAATTCATGAGACCTCACAGTGCTTCTACCCATCAGCGACAGACCACCAGTAGATCACTACGATGGGTCCATACCCATATTCTTTCGGGTCACTATCCTTCTATGTTGGATTTTTTTCCACTCGAGAAGGACCCCTAGTCCTTGCCCTAGTGGTTCTTTGTTCTCTGGTTCTTTGTTCTTTGCTTCTTCTTGTTTGGTTCCTTGTTCTTTTAGCATGTTCCCCCGACCACTGTTTGGTGGTCCATTGGTTTCTTTCTATTTTGGATTTATGATTCATGTCCCATAGACCCTTGTTGGTCTTCTGTTGGACATTAATAAATTTATCTTATCTTATCTTATCTTATCTAGAAACTTGAATATTACAATGTAGTATAATATTTCTTTATGCATAATATTCTTATATTTAAACGAACAAACCAATAACAAGTAATAGAACATTCAACCACCTTTAATTACATTACAATTCACTTTATCTTACATGCCATATTATTATTTTAATACATGTGAACACTAATTCCTAACACTATCCATACCTCTTCAAGAATCTAACAATCTATTACAACTGATGGTGATCGATTTACCATATAGTATGTTGTATTAATTGTTTATAGCCAAAAAAAAAATTCCAACTTGGCATTATTGAGCATACTCCTTGCTCTCTCTAGAAGAGTCTTGTCCATGTGTTCAACAATGTCACTTCTTGAAGAGTGTGAACTATGGTTGTGTGCCTTTCAGTTCTAATTTCCTTACAATAATTTTCAAACTCCAAAGATATGAACTTGCCTCCTTTATTTGTTCTTATACACTTGATTGATTTGTCAATTCTCTTTTCAACCAAAAATATAAATTTATTTAATACACCAAAAACATCATCTTTACTTATAATAATAAAAAAACTTAAAAAAATCTCAGTAATCATTTGTAAATCTCAAAATATGATGCTCCTCCAAAGAAACTACAGGAGATGGCCCCCAACAATTTGAATGAAGATAGTCTAGAACACCTTTACCTATATAACAACCTGATTTATGTGTATATCTGCATTGCTTCACAAAGATAATACTTGCAAAAATGTGAATTCAAACATAAAATCTAGAAGTAACTTACAGTTTACCAGTACCTTTAGCCCTTTCTCACTCATGACCTAACTGCTAATGCCATATACGAGTAGATTTGTTTCCTTCCTTAAATATCATTGTTTTGTCATTCATTTTAGTACTTTCTTCTAGTTTTTAAAGGTTTCCAACTTTTGTAGCCTCTATGACCACTAAAATATCCTTGGACACTTCCAACTTACTCCACCTTAACAAGAAATTTTGTAACGACCAGAATTAAAAACTCTCACAGAAATTAAATTCTTTTTTTAGTTTTGGCAAATGTCTTACCTTTGTTAACATCATTACAACACATCAAAAATATATTAATTTTAATACTCTCAATCCCAATAGTCTTACAAGAAATAGTATTTTCCATAAGAACAACGCCACCATCAATAGGTCGGTAAGTAGAAAACCAACTCCTCTATGGACACATATGATCAGAAGCACCATAATCTAATAACCATTCCTCTTGATATTGTAAGATGTTAAAAAGAAAGAATAAATCACTAACCATACATGAACTTGTCTCAATTTCGGTTTCACTTCCTTTATGGAGTCATCATTTTCTTCTTTCCTTTTCCAAAAAACTTCCTCGAGATACCCTAATTAATTACAATACCAACATTTTCCCTTATCCTTTTTTGTCTTCGACTTAGGATGTACCTCTCGAGTTATTCTTTTTTTTTGGATCAACATCTAGCTGCCTTTTATTTTGGTGTTGATGCAGGAGCATCCTAGGGTAGTTGGCAATCTTGTATGTTGGTGTGTTGTAGTGTTTCTGTGTTACTCGATTGCAGCTTTGACTGAGGGGCTTGGTCATTGAAGGGATCCATTACTGAAGGAACTTGGAAAACTTCTAGCGCTCGGTAGAACCTAATCTCTGTGATGCTTTTGGTGCTCAATCGATGTGCTTGCTTGGTGATGCCTAGATTGCTTGGTTGTTTTTACTAGTGCTCAGTAGTTTGGCTTACCGGCTGGAGTTCTAGGAGATTTGGTTGGCTGACTTGATATATTTAATGTTGGTAGCTTATGTTGCATTCTCCTATGTGTATCTAGAGGTCAACATGGAGAATTAATTATTTGTAAGACTATTTGAGAGCTGACCAATGTTGCATTTAATATTTGTTTGTCTTTAGAATCTGGCTAGGTTTTAGGATTTCTTTCTTTCTTCTAGCCAACTTGTGGCCAGAGTAGTATAAAAGCAGAGGTTTGGGTAGTTTTTTAGAAGGGGATAATTGGTCAGGAAATTCTGATGGGATCCTGCGAGATCTTGTAGATCAAATTGTTTGTCTGATATTTGTAATAGTAGAGCTAGTGGTTTGCATGCTTGGAGACAAGGAGATTGCTTGGTGGCTTGCGAGCTCAAGTTTAGATCTACCTTAGTGTTTCTACCAATTGCTGAGGTGTTACAGAGCTAGACTAGCTAGAGGATTACAAAGTTACAATTGTAATTGTTTGTATTTGGCCCTAACCCAGAAGGCCTTACAGTTGGGCATGTTGAATGAAAATTCTATTTGAGAATCTCTTGTTGTGTTTCTAATGTATTTTTGTTGCTAGTGTAGGTTTGGACAATCCATTATGGGATTCTTTGTATTGTACTGCGTCAAGTGGTATTAGAGCTTGAAGTTCTTGAGTGTGTAGACAAATCACTGAGTTGAGGCAGTTTGCACCAGGACCTTGGGTTGGTGATTTGTTGCCTTGGGTTTTCGAAGATCTTGAAGATGCCTCTGATAAGATTGGACCCTAGGGTGATTGCAAATTTCTCTGATGTTGTGGAAGCAAAGATCTTTGAGAAGGTCAGATCAGATGTCAGATCTGAGATGGAATTGATGGAGAATGACATGATTGCTGAGATCATGAGGGCTATTGCTGGTATGTCAAGGAACCTTAGTACTAAAGATGGCTATGAGGAAGTTTTTGAAGACTTTGAAGCTGATGGATCTAGTGGAGATGATTGGAGGGACGGATCTAGTGAAGATAGAACTGGTTGGTTGCAGAGATCTAGGGCTCGGTTAAGTACTAGTTACTAAATGGAAGTTTCTAACTTCTCCAGTACTTTGAGACCTGAGGACTTGATTGATTGGATTGGTGAGTTAGAAGACTTCTTTGAGCATGAAGAAATTGAAGATCCTCTTAGAGTAAGATTGGCACAAACCTAAGTTGAAAGGACATGCTGCTCTTTGGTGGAAAGAATTGTAGAGGAAAGAGAAGATGAAGGTGAAATGAAGATCAATCGGTGGAGGTTCATGGTGGCTACTTTGAAAGCTAAGTTCATACCTGACGACTATGAACTTGAGTTGTTTAAGAAATTACAGAATTTGAAGCAGAAAGATTTGACTGTTGAAGATTATACCGAGCAATTCTATAAGTTGACTATTCAATCTAGACATAGAGAAATCGGTAAGGAAAAGATAGCTCGGTATGTGAATGGCTTGAGATTCAATATTCAAGATGAGCTTAGTATGTTGAAGATTGATTCGGTTGAGGATGCTTATAGTATGCTCTGAAGGCAGTAGATAAGTTGAAGAGGAGACAACATGGTAATTTCTAAAAGAAGGAGCAACAAGATCACTTGGTGAAGGATAAATCAACTATTGAAGATGAACCGAAACTTGTTGAGCCAAGAAAGAGGACAGGTAAGGTTGCATTTAAAGGTACTTGTTATAATTATGGTGAAGAAGGACATCGATCATTCGAATGTTCGCATAAGAAGCTCGGTAATAGCAGGAATGTTGTGGTGAATGAGAACATACTAAATGAACATGAGGTACATTCAGAAAACTTGTTGGTTCAAAGAACATTGCTCGGTGCTAAGGTGGGACCTTGTCAAAGGAGTAATTTGTTCAGAACTCGATGCAAGTCAGGAGGTAAACTTTGTAATGTGATTGTAGATAGTGGTAGTATTGATAACCTTGTAGTTGAGGAGATGGTTCAAAAACTTGGTTTGAAGAGAGTGCGACATCCTTATCCTTATAGGATTGGTTGGTTGCAAGATGTTTATGCTTTGGAAGTGAGGGAGCAATGTCTTGTTGATTTTCAAATCAGCCAATATAAGGATCAAGTGTTGTGTGATATTGTGGACATGAGTAGTTGTCACATATTGCTCGGTAGACCTTGGAAGTATGATTGCAAGGTTATGCATGATTGTGTTAAGAATGTATTTACTGTTGAGAAGAATGGCAAGAAGTTTTCCCTTATGCCTTTGCTGGATACAACACTCGGTAGGAGGAACCTGAGCTTTAGGAGCCGAGTTGACTTAAGGGATCCTGAAAGGATTAGAGATCAGTATGGAGAACATACATGTGGATTATCGAGGAAAGACTTGAAAAGGCAGAGAAATATGAAGTGGAAGAATGTGCAAGCTGAAGACTTGGAGGACATGAATGTGAAGAACCAGTTTGGGGTTTATGTGTTGAATCTCGGAAGATGTTCTTCCAGCCATTGAGAACATCTTTTCGCACATGGGGTGTCTAATGCAAGAGCATCCTAGGGTAGTTGGAAATCTTGTATGTTGGTGTGTTGTAGTGTTTTTGTGTTACTCGGTTGCAACTTTGACCGAGGGGCTCGATCATTGAAGGGCTCGGTTGCTGAAGGAACTTGGAAAACTTATGGCACTCTGTAAAACCTAAGCTCAGCAATGCTTGTGGTGCTCGGTCAACATGCTTGATCGATGATTCCTAGCTTGCTCGATTATTTTTACTAGCACTTGGTAGTTTGGCTTACCGACTGGAATTCTTGGAGATTTGGTTGGCCGACTTGATGTATTAATATTGGTAGCTTATGTTGCATTCTCATATGTGGATCTAGAGGCTGACATGGAGAATTAATTATTTGTAAGGCTACTTGAGAGCCGACTGATGTTTTATTTAATATTATTTTGTCTTTAGAAGTCGACTGGGTTTTAAGATTTCTTTCTTTCTTCCAATCTACTTGTGGCCGGAGTAGTATAAAAGCAAAGGTTTGGGTAGTTTTTTAGAAGGGGGGATTGGTCAGGAAATAATGATGGGATCCTGCGATATCTTGCAGATTAGATTGTTTGTTTGATATTTGTAATAGCAAAGCTAGTGGTTTGCATGCTTGGAGGCAAGGAGATTGCTTGGTGGCTTGCAAGATCAAGTTTAGATTTTCCTTAGTGTTTCTACCAATTGCTGAGGTGTTACAGAGCTGGACTAGCTAGAGGATTACAAAGTTACTGTTGTAATTGTTTGTATTTGGCCCTAACCTGGAAGGCCTTACAACGGGCATGTTGAATGAAAATTCTATTTGAGAATCTCTTGTGTTTTCATTGTATTTTTGTTGCTAGTGTAGGTTTGGACAATCCATTCTGGGATTTTCCATATTGCACTGCGTCAGGTGTAGAGGTTTTTTCTTTTAGACTTCCTTCCCACCTCTTGAGACAAAATGCTCCCACAAAAAATTCAAATTCAAGGGTTTTAGTTGTGTTAAAGATAATAGAAATGACTAAGATATTTCAAGATTCATGCAATGAACACACTAGTGTAAGTACCTTGTCTTCACCTTTGATTTTTGCACCCATACTAGCTAATTGATAAATAAGAGTGTTGAAAGCATATGATTAGCAATTTCTATACCATCATTCACAAACTATACAATTATCTCTTCAAGTAGATTTGGTTTGCCAAGGATTTTGTCATGTAAGACTCTCAATCTGCAACATGAGTATGGTTTTGTTTCCTCTCTAACAACATTGAAAAGAACATTACCCATGAAACACAATCAAATTGTGCTAAGAGCTCTTGTACCCAAATCTTTGTAGTCCTCATCGATCATATTTGTAGGTTTCTTTGACTTTCCTACCAATTCCTCGTGCAATCCTTGTTGCACTAAAAAATCACTCATATTCAACATCCACTACTCAAACTTATTATTCCATTTAATTTCTCCACCTTAAACTATGTATTCCAAAACCTTCACCATTTGATGTTGCAAAATCAACATCAAATCTTAACATAATCCCTACAAAAATAATTGCTTTAGCACACTACTTATTTTGTAAGCAAAAGCATAAACCCAAATAATCATGTAGTGTAGAACAAATTAGTTGCAAAGAAGTAACAAAGAAAATATAAGGTAATAATTGAATAACACACAAGACTTAAATTTACATGGTAAAATATTGACAATCTGCCAAGGAAATATCCACAAGACTAGGTATTGATATTCTTATTACTCAAAGAAAATAATTACAAACTTCACAGAAGTTGTTATCACTATAACAATTTGTAATTTGCAATTTGCAATGACTTTGCCTTTAATGTAACA